>CAJNDT010004301.1:125000-307422 GCA_905221615.1 Symbiodinium sp. CCMP2592 | reverse complement strand
TCGACGGGCTCACAATGTAGATCTCACTCCATCCATGCATGACGAGATTTTCTCTCACTGTATGCGATGATCCTCTGGTCCTTGCAACCATGTCAAAGTCTTGGACAAGGATTGTGCATTGAGAGCGCATAGTCGCGGCATCGTGCTTGCCACCCATACCCAAACTATTGCGAAATCCGTTCAGCGTGTTCATGGTGTTGATCCTTGCTTCTGCCGGAATTTCATCGTTGTCGACAAGATCGTTGTCTGCCTCGATCATCACTGCCGAGGTAAGCATTGGAGGAGAAGGAAGATGCACGCACGACACCAATGCCAAAGCATGGTACAGCCGCGAATACATCCGTAACCACATCTTCGTGCTCAGCTTCACGTAGACCTTCAGGTTGAGACCCTTATCGTCACTTTGAGAGACGGAACGAATCCTTGCCAAGTAGGTCACCAGTCTTCTGACGTAATGCTGAATCGGTGTGGTCCCCACGTCGTGGTTGGCCACGAACTTTGGCGTCTCATCAATGGTAGGTGGGTACTCGTCTTGATCACGGGTCGTCTCCAGCAAGCTCGAGCGACAGCCCTTTTCATCGATGTTGACATAATGGTACCAACTTTCCTGAGCGCCAGCGGGGATTGGAGCTTCCTCCCATGTCGGTTGCTATGGTTCCTCTTCCGGTTGCGAAGTCGATGGTTGTGGAGGAGGTGCCGCAGAAGATGATGACGCCGATGCCGTTGCCTCGTCCGTCCTTGCCCTCTTTGGTCCGTGGCTAGGGGTGGCTCGAGGCTCAGCAGTGGATCCTTGCGATTGTCCCGGCGTTCTTCCATGCTCAGGGTGCACGATTCCTTCCGGTTCGAGGTTACTTGCCGTAGGCATCGCAACTCTCCCCGTTGAGTACACCCAGCTAGGATGCCGTTGAAGATTGGGCGGAAATAGGCCATCATCTTGCATAAGCGGACTTGGTGCCCCCATCTGTTGGAATTCTGCTTCCCATATGCTCAACGTGGCGCGTTTGGTAGAGCAGTCAACCACATCCCCAGATTCAACTCCGCACTGATTCCAGGTGTAGCTACGGAACGCATCCGGCAATTGGAAGCCGTTCCTGTCCTGATCTGCACATACAGCATCCACATGGTGCTTGAGGAAAGAATACGTGGTGTAGTCGGAATCAGGGAGCACTTCGTTGGACCATCTGTAATGCGGGTGTCCAGTTTCTGGATCAACCCATGATACTTAGGAATGAAGCACGTGGAGACAGACACTGAACGCCTGGAGCGAGTTCATCGCAAAGGCGAGCGGATGTCCCATGCCTTGAGGCATTGTGCGCATCATCAAAGCCAGCTGGTGAACGTTGAGTGGCGTAGCGCCATCGTTGCTCGCTGCACATTCTTGGTTGTAGGTCCGTAGTCCATATCCTGTGTGTTTTGCGAACATGTACATCAGCTTGCACACCCTACATAACGTAGGCTCCGCCAACAGGTCTGATTGGTCAGGTGCTCTACCCGACATAGGCAACTTGTGGTAGTATTCCTGATTCACCGTATACCATTGTTGAATTCTCGTGTCTGTCACAGTCTGGTAGGGCGTCTCCACGGAGTTGATGAGAACGGCGAGGTTGTAGTACCCGTCCGCACTGACGATGTTCCTTGTTGCAGTGTTCAAGTCGAACCGAACTTGTTTTCGTTCTTGTTCCAGTTCAACTACAGCCAATTTTGCATCATCGCGGATCACTTCCTCATCCACCATAAACCTGGTGATGGCATTGAACTTCCCCTCGTATTCAGCAACAATGTGTTTGAGACCTCCACCAAACTTGATGACCATGGCGAGTATCTCCCCATAGGGTTTGTCCATGTACTCCTCAGGGGCAGCAAATAAGCAAGCTTTGAGGATTTCTCGGACTCGAATGGAAAGATCTCCTCCTGGCGACAGATTTGCACACGTGAACAGCAAGACCAATGGAGGTGCTTTGAACGCTGCCCATGTGCGAATGAGATCATTGTCGACCACTTTGTCTTTCGTAATCTTCGGCGGGAGCGAGACGCTCTGCGACGGATCCCCAGAATACATCTCCAGGAACTTGTGGAACTTCAGAAACGTTCGCATCATCCCACCAGACTGGAAAACTTCTTCGTGGTCCACTCCTTCGAAGGCCAGCTCGTAGGCATTGTAGCTTTCAGCCATGGCTCGGGTTTCGGTCCTTCCTCCGTAGGAGGGAAGTCCCTACACCCTACTCGACTTCACGGTTCCGGTTTCTCCGTAAGAGGCACCCTTCCCCGATCCGTCTGGTCAGACCTTAGTTGTTCCTTAGTTGGGGCTGTCTAATAGCCCCTTCATCAGCGTCTACACACTGATGTTGCTGCCATGCAATGTCCTCAGATTCATGTGCAACATGACTGACACTGACATGAGCTCGAACAAGGCTGCGAACATTCCTCGCAATTGACCGCCATGAGACATCAATGCGCTGCGGCAAACTGTTCTTCGAATCATGGTCCAAGCAATCATTCGGTCTCCTCATCAAACGATCCGCTTCAGGCATGTTAGAGAACATGATCCTGCGTCCACCACAATCGCCATCAGCACCAACATGATCATCAATCTTAACCTTCGTCACCTTGCCACTTGAAACAAGAGCATGCAACTCTGGCCAAGACCAACATGAACATGAAGAAGGCATGTCAAGCGAAAAATAGACGTCGGAAAATTCCGCACACTTCTTCAGCAGGCGTTTGAGAGATTTCAAGACACTCCTGAAAACCTTGTACTTCCCACCGGAACGTTTCTCACCCCCCACGCAAGCCCCTTCACTACTTCCAGGACCAGCACCTGATCGCAAAAGCGATGCCACGAATAGCACAGGTGTGCGCGGGTCGTTCCGGCACGCATCCCTCATCATACCGATAAGGTTGTCCTCATCGGCTTTGGAGCTGATCAGCTCCTTGCAAGTTATGCGAGAGCAACCCTTAGTGGACTTAGGCACGGCGTAGCCATTACCCAAGCCACAGAGGTCAACAATCATGCGGTCTGGCTTTCGTCCACCAGCCTTCGACGGCATAGCTACCAATCTCCCATCGCCAGTTGCCTGGAATTTCAAGGCTTTAAGCAATCTTCTGGAGATTTGGCTAGTCAACTCGCATTTATCAGATCGATCCTTAGCGTCCGAATCAGTCATGTGCAAATGTTTGGACGAGCACACATCAGACGACTTAGGATGCAGCGCGACGTTTGCGGCAATGTACTCCCATTCATCCTTGCAGTCGCCGAGCTCAACGGCGGTTCCAGGAGATACAGGATCCCGAAAGGTATAACGTTGCCCGTGAGTGCATCCTTGGATCTTGATGCTCTTCCACATGGCATCTTCCTGAAGTCCCTTGTACTGCTTGGTTTCCTGGACTGGTACTCGATGAGGCACTTCGATGATGATTTGGAACCCCCATGATGCCGCTCTGCGCGCAATTCTTTGGACGACCTCCCCCCATGGGTAGTCTGTCCGCAATTTGGCCCTTTCAGGGTTGTCAGCGATTTTCCGACTCAGCCACGAATTCTTGCCCAACACCCCTGCACCAATGAAGATTACGGAATTAGGGTTGTCTTTCCTTGCTTCCACCACATCAAAGATGTAGGCGCACATGGCGTCGTCAACTTCTCGCCCCATACTCAGAACATTTACTTGCAGCCCGGGGTCGTAGTGAGAATCGGGAGCATGCTGGGCGATGCAATCCTTGCCTGGAGCATACTCGTTCCACCAGTTCTCCTCATCGCCTCCTATCAATGTCCATACCGTCACTGCCTTTGGAGCATCTTTGATAGTGATACGGTACTTCCACCGGCTGTAAGGATTCTTGTAAGCATGGACCAACCTTCCATCGTGGTCGAGGAATTGGATCACCAGACCCTCCTTGGGCTTGTTTTCGGCGAAATTGACCACGTGAGGCACACTTGCTCCATCATATCCTTGATATTCCCTTTTCTGTTCCGCCGCATCATGCCATACATCTTCGTACACCGACGACCATTGGTCATAACCAAATTGAGAGGCTTGACTTTTGGACTGGCCGTTGAAACAAAATCCCTGGTGCAATGTAAAGCCCTGGTACCCCCCATGGATGGCACGCGCCAGTGTGACAACCACCGCTCGCCATTTGGCGGGCAGGGCGCGCACATAAGACTGGCCTAGAGGCGGTTCAGGAGGAGGCAAAAACGGCGGCGCAAGGACGTCCGCAATGGCTGCGGGGCGCAAATGCCCCCGCACCGGATGGTACTGAAACACAGCACGTTCCACGTAGCGGTCGAACTTGCCCGGTGTGTCAAGGATAGCAGCACGATCCTCCATCTGGTGCCACTGCCCTTCACGAAGAATCCAAGTCGACCGAAGGTAACGACCAGGCGGCAACGCGGAAGGCGGCCCCCGCAACATGCGCGGGAACTTGACAACCAGGATGGGGTCCACACTGTCATGTTCTTGCAAGCCTTCCTTACTCGACAATCCAGCGCGATACAACACCTGAGGGAGGATCGGCGTCTGCGTGTAAGGAAAACAAGGCACCTCGCTCTTGAACGAGTAGTGCTGCTGACCCTTCTCATCCGTGCTTTTGGTATGAGTAGGCCGCATCAGATCCATAATCTCTTGGGAGCCGATGAGATCCGGCGGAAAGATGTTGATGAGCTGACACGCATGTGTCCAGGACACGGAATCCTTGAACGACTTGGTGTGTATGTCCGCTGACATCTTGGCAGTGACCTCATAGGCAAGAGAAACGTAACCTTCCTGAAAGATAGAATGCATCCATCCAATGCAGATGCCGTGGGTACGTTCCAAGTGACGCATAGTCGGATTCTTGCCCGTGCGAATCACCCCGATCATGGTCTGGTTGTCGTCGTAGAAGACGAAGTTGGGGTCTTGCCCCCCAAGCTGCTGCCACAACGTGATAGCAGGCAATCCAAGACGTGACATGGCAAAGTCGGCCGCGACAATCTCGGCCTCAGGTGTGGAATGACTCAAGCATCCCTGCCTTTTGCTAAGTCCCGCCAAGGGAAATCTTGTGTGAGAACCTTGAATGTGCAAATGAGCACCGGAGGTAGATTTCAAACTTTCTCCACAACCTGCATAGTCCGCATCTGCAAACAGCCCGATGGACGAGTCCTCCAAGGAGTTCCCGACCCATCCAATCATCATGTGATGTTTGGACTGGTGCACATAGGCCATGAGATGATGAAGAAGAGCATCCTCCTTCTTGGTCCATTTCGTGATCTTGCGTGCGAGATTGTTGATACTGCGCAGAAGATCAAAGCGGCAAATGCGCGCGGCATAAAGCAATTTCATGAGAATGCTGGCTGCCTGCGGAGCAAGTGCGCCGCGATTAGCCTCGTTGATTTCCTCTTCCTCGGGCGCCTTGGGAATAGGTGGAGGCGGAACGAGCCGACCATCCTTATCAACAGGCATGGTGTGTCCACACCACGTGCATCGATGGCTTTTACCTGACTGTGCCGGAGCGCGAGCTTGGTGATTCTTAGTCTCCTCAGCCGGACTCGGCGATGGTACCGTCTTGAATTTTGTCGGATCGAACCCAGTCACGTCGCAGTACTTCTTGACTGTCATGTCCAGGTACGTCTCCATGTCGTAGGTAACGGTCTGCACCTTCGTTTTGTCATGCAACGTTGCCTCGCCCTTGGAGATGCGACAACCCAGATACAAACCTAGTGGCGTTTCTTCTTCCAATCGAAGTTCTTGGCGCAGCATGTCCCAACCCTTGGGTAGATTCTCTTTGGGTCCTGCCATCTTGAGATCATCCACGTAGATGACAAGTAAGAGCTTCATTTGCGGGTGGAAATACAATGATGGCCATTCATCGCCAATCGGCTTGAATCCTACTTTCTGTACCGCGGTGTGGCAATGTTGTTCCCACATGGTTCCTGCGTCAGGATGTCCATATAGAGCTTTGATCAGGCGGCATACCGGCCTACGGAATTTGTGCCGTTTCGCAGATGGATGCCAGGCTTCATCAGGCAGTTCAACCCAACATGGAGTGCCCGATAATCTAGCCTGAATGTATGCTTGGATAGCATCCGCCATCTGGACATCGTTGCCAGGAAGACATCCGTAGTAATCTGCCCATCGTGAGGCGTCAAACGTAGCCGGGGAATTCCCCAAATCCTGAAACAATGCGGCTTCCATATTCTGGTCTTTGACCTGATCACCGAGTAGTACACCTCGCCCCTTGAACTTCCTGGCAGGATCGTCCTCTTTGAGCTGATAGTTCTTCTCGTATATCAGTCCATGTACTCGCGCCATGTGTACTTTCTCACCTTTCTTCTTTGCCTCAGCGACGACGTCGTCATATTCACGCGTAGTTGAGAAGTCAAACACCTCTTGGTCCCACAATCCCTTCCATTCTTTCATGAAAGCTTCCATGGCCTTGGGATTGTTGATCATCTCCTTGCGTGTGACGGGTCGAGTGACCATGGCATTGAAGCACGATCCTCCTGCATGATTCTTTTCCCGATGTACGTTTCTGTGAGAAGTCGTACACGGCATAGAAGGAATCCAGTTATCATCCATGACCATATGCGCCGGAACGGCCGGCACAACATCTGCCAAGAATTGTTCCTGTGTATATTGATCCACATAGGACTGTGCCCATGACCAACCATCGTCGTCATCAACGGACACGTTGAGTTGCAGATCAATTTCTTCACATGGGACAATCTTGGGAAAGATCATGTTGTCCAAAATCTTGGTAACTATCTTCTTTCCTATCACAGCCTTCTTCCGGTCTTTCTTGGCAACTCGAGCTTTGTCTCGCTTTTCTTTCTTATATGCTGCCTTCTTCTCCGTTTCGCTCATCTTCTTCCATGCTTCCGGAGAATAAGAATGGATAGGTCGCCGTGTAGGAAGAGTTCGTCGACCATCACTTCGGATCTTGTACGGAACTCCCCTTTTGTCGATCTTGCAGGCTTCACCGTCATCGGTAAGATATACAATGCCGTCCCCTTTCTTCCCCGTACTCCAATGTTCAATCTCCTCGGGAGCCAACTTCTTTTCTTTCAAGATCTTGATAATCTCTCCAGGTTCTTCGATGTCTCCTTCGGGGATGAGTCTACCGGTTGGACCGACTTCGCGGGGCGATCGTCGATCTTTCCCAGTGACCTTTGGTTCAGAAGGAGGCGGTGCTGCACGTAGACCCAGCTCTTCGTCTAGTTCTTCGAGTCTTTTGTCTCCTATGGCATCAATAGCTTCATGTTCTGCTGACTTGAAGACTTCGCCGAGCGGCTCCGTCTCAATGTCAGATGGATCTATGTCCTGTAAGTCAGGATCTTCTCCGGGATCCGGTGGAGGAAGAAGTCCATTTGGATCATCGTCATCCCCGTCGCCACCATTTCCTCCGGGCGGACCGTCATCACCGTCATCGACGTCCTTTATCTCCTTGCCAGCGAGGTCAACGTTGTCCCTGAGTCCCTCAATGGTTGAATTCATCCTTTCGTACTCGGCTTTCAGGGGAAACGTTATCTCCTCTGGGAAGTAGATAACTTCTGTCTCGTACGGTCTCATCAACTTCCTGGGAACAGATGCGTCCATCGACAAGTTCGCGTTGGCAAATTCCTTCATATCCCAAACGCGATACTTCTTGGACCACCCTTGACCAGCAGTGATGATGTATCCGGCAAAAATGCCTGGAATCCCCTTTGGATCGAATTTGTTGCCATATGTCTTCGGCCTTGTGTCCGTCGGCTTGAAGAAGACTTTGGCACCAAAGGGTATGGCTTTTCCCTCGAAGTCCTTTCCAGTCATTCGCTTCCATGCTGAATCACCATCACCCTCCACGTCTTCAACGTTGAGGTTCTGCATCACGCAATTAAGCGCAAAGGACCAGTATTGAGCGGGCAATCCGGCGTGTAGCATGGATGCTGCGACTGTGTTGATCACTTCTTGATTTGATCGTTCAGCGAGTGAATTGTTACTGGGTTTCCCTGGAAGGGAATGATCTATCACGATCTTCAACTGCGCCATAGCTGAATCGAACTCTGGTGCTTCATCACTATACGCCATATGAATCTTGCGTCTTCCCATAAGGCGTCTGATGGCCATGACGACTTCATCAGTGCTCCTTGAAGCCGTGGGAATCGCTGCGATCATTTTGGTGGCGATGTCCCTGATGACTAGAACTTCACGTGCTCCGTCATCGAGTCCGATGCCTGCTTCGGCGGCCTTGCGCATGTCAAGGAAGTCGAACGTCACAAGATCTCCCCAGTGTTTGATCACACGTTGAAATGCACCTCGTTGTGTTCGCAAGTGCTTCATCTTCGCGCGTATGCACGATTCGCAATATGGATTGCGGTAGCGATGAGTACACAGATGTGCCAATGTCTTCGCTTCGGCTTTCAGTGTTCCGACTCTGGCCTTGCGGCTCGGCGCACCGTCGCCTTCCACATCAATGATCACCTCATCGTCACCATCCAATGGAATTTCACCCACTCCTTTTCCTTCGTCGTCGTCCGGAGGGCGTCCGGCCTCGGACTCTGGTACTTCTTCTATAGGAGGTTCTTGGGGTTCAGGATCAGGAGGTCGTTCGTGATCATCACCTTCTTCTTCTGCTTCAATCTCGCTCGGTGCAGCTTCAGCGGCAGCTGCGACGCTGACGTCAACATTGCCCGCTGTCAACGCACCCTTGAAGATTTCGGTGATCGCTTTGGCCTCCGGATCATCATGAACCAATGACTTGGAACTCCCGGCACGAACGTACGGGATGTCACCGTTCACGAACAGAGATATTCTCTTGCCCTGCGGGTTGATCATGAATGGTTCCCTTCCGGGAGGCCACACAAACCCGTAGTTGAAGTTCATACATCTCTTACCTATGGAAAGCACCGACGGTGTGTCGTCCAACACATAAGCGTTGATCGGTTCCTCGAACGACTCAGTCTGGAAATTCGACACGAGATCGGTATCGGTGATTCCATTGGCTGTCTGAAATGATATGGGCTCTGGAGTCACGAGTGTTTCGAGACTGTGCTTCTCGATCTTCTTCTGAGATATGAGGTCATGACCACACCCAGTGTCCATGAGAAACTTGATCTTCTTCTTGAGGATGACTGGTTGAACCATGCATTTGAATAAGCCCTGATTGATGATCCGTTTGCTGTGTGCAGCATCGAGTTCGCGCTCAACGATGGAATCTTCACCGTCGTAGAACGAAACTTCTTCCACTCGAGACGTCCCTGGGATTCGTACGAATGAAACTCGATCTCCGCATTGATCATCATCGTCGTCAACCATGTCTCTCATGATCTGTGCCCTCAATCTCGCTTTGTGCTTGGCGAATTCCAAGCTCACGGCGCGATCCTCATCATTGATAAACGCTTCCATGTCGACGTACTTCACCTTCCGCTCTTTGTCTTTCTTCGATCTTCTAGGACACGAAGAAATGAACTTCACGTCGTTGGCAAATGTCACATTGCGCTTTATCACTTTTCGGGTCGACGTAGTCGTTCCCGAGGATTCGTCATCTGTTGAACAATCCGAATCAGCGTCGCTGTCAACGGATGGACAATCTGACTCCTCCTCATCTTGTCTTGAAGATCGCTTCCATATAGCCGGAGCTGATGGATTCCACCTTCGACACAATCTGATGGCGGGTGCCGCAGGGAGTGCCTTGGCCTTGGCATTCGGCTTCGCTGGGGCTGCCTTCGCTTCGGATTTAGCTTTAGCTTTTGCCTTTGGTTCCGGAGCTGGGGTAGCTGCTGCCTCATGCTTGAAAGGACAATTCTCTCTTGAGCACGAGCCTGTGTTCTTGAACGAGTAGCATATCCTGTTTCCTCCTCCTCCAGATGGACTTGGAGTTCTCGTCCTCGGCGTGAAGGGTCGCTCTGGAGTCTTCTTCGAGTGACTGAATGGACACTTATCGCCATTTCGACACCCTGCATCTGTGAAATGGAACTTGCAGCGGATTTGCTTCTTGCTTTTGTCACCTCTGTTGTCCGCTGACTCACTCCTCGTCTTCTTCTTGGGCTTTGGCTTGGTCTTCGCATGACTCTTCGCTTTGCTTTGAGGTAGTACAGGTGTTGCTTTATCCGGCTTGGTCGGCGAAGCCTTGACCTTTGCGGATGGAGCTGCGTTAGGCGTAGGTTTCTCGGGTACCTTGGCCGGTGCAGCAAGCAAATCCTTGCCCTCAAGCATCTGGCGCAAGCCAATTTGGGTCTGAGTGAGATTTGACTGTTCTCGTCTCCGCATGATAGTACGATCAATGATCTTCATCAGGTTGTCGTACGATCGGTCTTCATGATTGTAGGGCAAGTGTTCGTAATGCATGCCCAACTCCATCTTCATTGCGGGCGAGTCCTTGATCTTGCTGTACAAGCAATCACGGAGAGCTGTTTTGGATGGAATGTCCTCTGGTCTCATCCGTCCCAGAACTTCCAACCACGTCTGCTTGAACGTATGAAGCTTGTTGTCGCCTTGGTACTGGAGCTTCACCAAATACTCAAGAGTGATGATCATGTCAAGACGATCATGCGTTCGAAAACTTTCATACATCATCGCAATGACTTGTCGTCCTTTGATGATCTTCACGTCAGGCCTGCTGATGTAATCGTTGGCCTTCCGGTTCACCTCGAGGTACAGGTCAGCTGATTTGTCACCACCGGCACGTAGCATTGCGACCATGGCGATCCCCAATTTGACGTCTATGCTCTTGAACTTCTTGTGTCCTGAATCATTCAATGCTTCGACATCAGGGAATGGGTTGAACGCTGGTGCCAGCCATAACATCCAGTCCTCATGATGTGGGTCGGCTGATGCCCCTAAGACATTGGCCGTGCACACGGATCGCCAGTTGTTGAGATGAGTGAGAGTAGGCCATGGAGGAACGGTCACTTTGTCGGCTTCCCTCCTGGAAATTCTCACCTCTGTGACTTCAGGATCCGCATCTCCATCAGGATCACGTGCATGCGAGCCAGGATCCGATTCAGGTTTGCCTCCACCGCTTTTCTTCTTATCATCATCATCGTCAGGCGGGTCAGGAGGGTCATACCCCGTGCCGGTTCCTTCATCGTGCTCTCCATCTTCGTTCTCGTCGCCACCCTCGTCACCGTCACCGTCTCCGTTATCCTCCTGAATCGTTTCAGCGAATAACCTCCACTCATCACGATCGGCTCTGAGACGTTGTTCGGCTTTCTGGGCCTTGAGTACTTCACTTCGCAAATCAGCAATCTTCTCTTCGTACTGTTCCGCGATCTCTTTCTCGATCTGACGCCTTCTTGCTTCATGAATGGAATCGTCATAGGCAATAGGGGGACCGATGAGGTCGTTACCCTTCGTAGATGCGGTAACACCGTCGATACCAACAGGTCTTGAGGAGCTGGCCGATGCTGTGGACTTCGATCCCAACATCCCGCGATCCCCCAAGAGTTCGCGTAGCTGTCGATCACGCACGGCTGCCGCATCACTTTTCCCATGAAATCCGCTTGGTATGCCGAACAAAGTGGCTGCACTAGGCGTGGAACGCGCAAGTGCTGGGCTGCTAATACCTGGCACGTAGTGCTCGGGCATTGCATCCGCCACGATTGGCATTGAACTGCGGCCAGTGAAGAAGTTTCCACCGGTGAATGGAATTCCATCCATCACAAGGTTCTTGTCCTTGTCCGATTCCGAGAATGCGAACTTCTCTTTGGCGACTGGACTAACTTGACTTGGGGACCGTATTTCAGGGGATCGTACCTCATCTCCTACGGAAAATGCAGGCATTACTTCCTTTCCTACGTGCTCCCAGCCAGACTCAGTAGTCCTCGAAGACATGGGCATGCTCGAAGGTCGCGTCGCTCCTCCTTGATTGGAGTTTCGCGCTGCCTCCAATTCGCTGCGTGTCCTCGCTTGAAGATCTTCTTGTGCTTTGAGCGTTTTCCTGAGTTCACTCAGCTCGTCGTGCAAGGTAGGCAATGATCGCCTTGCATGATCTTCATTCTGATGAAGTCGATCCTCTGCTTCTTGCATCCTCTTCACAGCCATTTTGCGGTACTCTTCCTCTTCACCAAGACGTTCGCGAAGCCGAAATCGTTCTTGCTCAATGGCTGCGCTGTTTCCAGCCAGCCCTTGGATCTCGTTCACAGCCCGCAACTCCTGGTTCTTGACCAAGTGGAATCGTTCCTGCATTGCTTGTAAGGCTTGTTCCGAACTTGCTGTGTTTGACCGGAGGACCAAGTTCTCTCTGGCGTGTTCATGAAGTTCATGAGTCAGACGCTCATACTCACGTGCCATAAGCTCACCATCGCCTTGCGCTCTTGCCTCCAACTGCACAAAGTTGGTGGCTGCCTCCGTGCGGAACACGTGTAGCTGTTGAGCTAACTCCTCGGCAACGGCATGTGCTTGACGTTGTTGAGCAGAGTTCTGTTCATCCATGCGAAACAAAGCTGTTTCATAGTCTCGCTTCATCTCCTGATTGACATTGTTGATGTGCCTCATGGCTAAGCATGCATGATCACGTTGTCGTTCCAATTCCTCAATGCGAATTCCAGATCCTTCATCTTCTTGTTGCATCTCCTTGATCTTGTCCATCAGGGTCTGGACGATTCCTTCGTATTCTTGCACCTGACTGCGATAGTACATCTGCTGTGCAAGGTTCGATGCTTCGAACTGTTGCGAAATCGTCAGTTCCTGGTAGGCATTCGGACCATCAGCTATTGCAGGCGTGGCCACGGATGACGCATCACCACGTGCAGGAATCGTATCCAGAGTCATGTCCAGATCGTCAGCATCGCGTGGTTGATTGGTAACCATCCGATTCCAAGTCATGGACTTGTCACGCCCACGAGTAGCCGAAGTCCTCGATCGTGCTGAAGAGCTTCTCGAAGATGATGGTCTTGACTTCTTTTCCAAGGTCTTGACTCCTTTGTCCTTGGCCCTGGACGTAGTCCGAGGTGCCTGAAAACCAGACGCTTCGGCCCGTCGTTCTGAAGCCTTGCCCGTCCTCGAACCTGTGGATGTCGGACGTGAAGGCGTAGATGCTCTTGGTAGACTCTTTGCTTTCCCCTTGGGAACTGCCTTTGCAATGGCAAGCGCAGAAGATTGACCTTTGTCATCTTCCGTGGAGCTATCAACGGATTGCACCACTGTGTCGTCAGCTGTTGACTCACCAACGGCTGGCGCTGCCACATCGGCACCGAAAGTCATTGTCGTATCTTGGCTTGATCCTGAGTTCATTGTGGTCGTAGTAGATCAAGTAGTCGTTGCTGTAGAAAGGCAGAGCCGCGTACGGCTGATAACCTGCGTGGGGGATTGATCTCGACTTGGTTGCTGCTCTCCCCACCAGAGCTGTAATGAATGTAGGTGTGGCTGGCTAGCACTCTCCACAGACTGGACCCTGTCTCTCCCTCTTACTTCCACACGTGCGATCCTATGCAGGCAGAACCGGCGGCCGTTCCTTTTGCACTCACTGCCGGCGGCGGTTCGTCTGTGCAACGGGATAGCTCTGATTGCTCAGGATAGAAGACACATATAGCACTTAGCTATGGGCATTGACTTGAGCCAAACGTTGCGTTGGCGGTCACATAGAAAGGTAAAGATGAGGGATGCGTAGCATGCCCCCTAGAGTCGAGGGACGCGTAGCGTGCCCCCTTCTCTTACACTTTACACGGTCTTGCTCACAGCTCTTATAGTGACACCTTAGAACTTGACAAGGCATCGCAGTCCGTTCGCATCTAACTTACGATGTACTATAGTATACTTAGATATATTATGATAAACTTTACTATACTGAAACAGGACTTGCAACCTCAATGGGCTGATCAGGGTGTGATGTAGAACCCACCACCCCAATCCACACATCCACTGCTTTGAACCAGGACCTTCGTACGGAAAACTTACGCGATACACGTGAAAAAGAGCAACCAGCAATAGCCATCCTAAACCGCTGTTCCAACTACTTAGAGCTTGCCGTAACAACAACGACTCACAAAAGGTAATATAGGGGCCTTATTAGAATAGGGTTTTGGGGGGCCACACATGCTATAACTATTATAAGGAACTCCCGCAGAATAGTATAGGCAACCATTTAGGCCCCTATATTATGTTCTCTTCTGGGCACAACAGCTGAACTGCGACACCTGGAGCAGCGCGCGGAGCGCTCCGAGCATGGACAGCGAGCCTTGTCTAGGAGTCTATGGGATAATCAGATGATTACGTTTAGGGGTAGAAAGAACTGTCATACCTATATGATATGCACTGTAAGGCTCTAGGACGGTGCTCATAGCTTTAGTTCATTTGCCCATACAAGCTGCAGTATCTGCACGTAATTTGCTGACATGAGAAAGGTTAAGCAAGCAAGATCGGCTCACTCCGATTGGAGGAAGCCATTGTTGTGTCGCGCAAGAGACAAACGTGGAGGCCCGCCTTGTCGCACGAGGGTGATGAATAACTGATGATCCTAACTGGTTGTAGGGCGTTCAAAAAGGGTCATGGGCGAGGATCGGGGTCAGGACAAGTCAAGCAATCTCAGCTGCCCTGCCCTGCAAAACAGCATGTCCTCTATCCAAGAACCTCAGTGTTCTCGAACAAATGTGCCCGAAGCCTGTCTTCACCAGCCCCGGCCCCGCCATTAACACACAGAATAGCAGCTAGACAGAAGCAAGTTTACAGACCTGAGCCGACCGGCAGATAGTCAAAGTTGATCAGACCGGTTCGAACGTCTTGGCCCCGGACCGATGCCATTGATGGCGGCTCTTCGAGAAGCATGGACATGAAGTTAAGGGCTTAGGGTTCAGGATCCAGGTTAGGCTCAGGTTTGGATCTGGGTCCGAGGTTCCGGATCTAGGTTGAGTATGGTGTGTCGGGCTCAAGGCGTAAGGGTTTGAGTGGTCTTGGAGTTAAGGGCTTGGGAGACTCGGACTGAAGGTTGGAGAATTTACAGGTTCGGGGCTTCCAAGATTCTCCAGGCCCTACCCTACCGCTTCCTATGGCTTGGGGCCTTTGATTTAGGGTTGGATTCTGAGAAGCATGGGTCTTGGGTTGCACCTACCATGTCTCTGCCTCCTGGGCAGCCAGCAGCTGCGTGGACAAGCGTCCCTTAAAGTTCTTGGAATCGGATCTGGGAGTTAAGGGCTAAGGGTTTACAAGTGGGGTTTAGGGTAAAAGTGTTAGGGTCTTGAGTCTTGATTTCAGTTCAGATGGCCAAATAAACCCGATCTTCACATTAAGCTGCCCCGAATACTAGCCAACATTACTACCATCTCAAACCTAGCCAGTAGATAATTACAGGGTCCTCTGGCCCCGCAGGTTACACGAAGCCCTTTTGGGGTTTCAATGGACCTTGGGGCTTAGCAAGGACTGCTCCAGCCATTTAAGACTTATGTTACCATGATACAGAAATCGGATTATTTACTATAGATCCCTACTATGGAAACTTAAGTTAAAGTCCTTACCAAGAACCCAGTTTCGCTTCAAGGTCGGACGATGTGAAGAAGATGCTGAGGTTTTAGTCTTCGCAGCTTGGGGTTTAAGCTTTGTGGCCTGGGAGTGACAGTGTAGGACACCTAGGTTCAGGGGCTTCGACCCCCGCGAGACATACCTGAAACCAGCAGAAGAAGCCCTCATAGCCCTCGATAGTAGTTTACGGTATATTCCTCCTGATTCTAGGGCGTACTTCGCCTTCAGGGAATCCTGGGACACTAAACGCCAGAACCCCTGAAACCCTGCGAAGGGCCAGACCCACCCCACAAATGAAACGCTTCAAGGTTTACGGCTTAAGGTCTAAATAGAAGGAAGCCACAATATGGAACCCGAAAATACAGGTTGCTTAAGATCCTAACCCCAAGCCCTTAACCCTAAGCCCTAAGGCCCTAAGCCATAACAACCCGACTAAACCCTAAAGACCTAAGCACCAAGTCCGCCTCAACCCCTGCACCGGCGGGGGCGTTGCCTCAGTAATCGTCCGGTAGCTGGGACTCCTCGCTGTAAGGCTTATAGGGTTTAGGGCTTCAAGATTTAGGGTTTATAGCGATTGGAGTTTAGGGGTTCAGCCCGAACCTTAAACCAAGACATTTCAGGAGAAGGCCCAACTCATAAACTGCCTGTGGCCCCAAAACCTAATAAAATAATTCGGGGGTTGTGAGGCAGATTTGGATTCAGATTGTGTCTGCATGAGTGCACATGGTGTCGAACATAGAAGCCCAGATAGCCCTTTTTGCCGAAATTGGTGGCAGAGAGGCACAAGCCGAAAGGGCGGCAAGGTCACTTCAGAGATAAGAGGTGCTCAGCCCAAAGCAGCCCCTGGGTCCTAAACCCTGAACCCGCCTGAACCCTGAATCCTAGACCCTTTCCCTACATTGGGACATGGATTTGCAACGCCTGCGCCGCGCCTCGGATCTGACTGAGGAGAACCTCGCGGCTCCTCTGCGAAGAAAGTATCTTGGGTGCGGGTTTAGGGTTCAGGGTTTCGGGGGTGTAGGGGTTTAGCGCGCAGGAGTTTGGAGTTTGGGGGTTTAGGAAAGTTTAGGGCTTCGCCTGGACAGGTTCAGTCTTCCTCATAGCCTTCGTGTCAATCGTCATCATCAGTCATCACCGCCACCTTCCTTTTCCTCCTCATCATCAATCGTCATCGTATCACAACCGTAGATATTGCCAGCTTCCTCATGAACACGCTTCTGTCGCTAACCCCCGAGCCTAACCGTCCTAATTGGATGCAATCATACTTGTCTGTCCTCGCGGTGGAATTGAAAGTTCAGCGCCACCAACATCATCACCATCAGTATCATCACTGCCAAGGGAGCCGTCACAAGCATCGTCAGCCTGTATGTACCACTGCGCTGATGAAAACAATCGCACGAAGCAGTCAGTCAGCATACAATGAGCAGTTATGAATGCGTGGGGATTTGATCTTGATGATGTTCCTTGTCGCTCACCCCACAGAGCTATATCGAATACTGATGTGGTTGCCTTCTACAAACTCAATCACTGTCTCTCTCACTTCCACACGCAAGCTTCACTCCCAGTGCAGGCAGATCCAGAACTCGCTTGTTTTGCACCTTCGCGGCCAGCGATGGATCGTCTGTGCTCGGGATGGCTCTGTCCCTCGGAAAGGTCACAGAAGACGATAGCTAGTTCAGCTATTGGCAATGCTTTCTAGAGCTTGTGCTCATTCTTGAGCCAAAGTTGCGTGGGCGGCAATATGGTAAAATGGTTCGGCATTGCGGCGTGCGTAGCACTTCCACAAGCCTACACCTAGAGATGAAGGACGCGTAGCGTGCCTTCACTCTTGACCTTTACATGGCCATGCTCACAGCTCATATCGTGACACCATAGAACTTGACTAGGCATCGCAGTCCGTTCGCACCCCCCATGCGTTGCGTCTCCGACGCTGCTCACCCGGAAGATGGCGCGATAGGAACACTAGGGATTAGTCCGCCGCAACTTTGAAATATGGAATCAGAGCCTTGCATCCCAGTTAGAAATGGTGTGACACTCATCTACGTCAGTGACGATCCCCTGAAATGACAAACGAATCAGGCGTCACCGAAGAAAGAGGCATTCGCAATGAAATTCATGAGCGAAGCGCAGAGGTCACGTACTGGATGGAATTGCCGATGACGTGTTGTCCCGCAACCATTGACGGGTAGCCGCGGGATCTGCTGCAGGATCACGTTCCCAAGGCCTGAGATTTTCTTCTGGGTACGGAGACCTGCCGTTTCCCTTGGCTTTCCCCTTGTTTCTGCTCTTCCCTTCGATGTAGTCATGGTAAGTGTTGGCATTCCAACCTCCATGTCTTCCACCTCCTCGTTGGCGAGCTTTCGGGGCGGCCTTGGCTGCGGCGGCACTTTCAGTCTCTTCTGCCGTGACAGGTGTGTCCATGATGGAGGTCTGTCCGCGCGGAAGATACTCATCGGCTGAAATATGGTGTAATGCTCCAAGACGACGTGCCTTGGGATTCCGTTCTCTTTCAAGCCTGCTGGCAGTGAGCTTCTTCATGAAATGTGACGGCATCTGAACGTTGTGATCCACAAGCAATCCGATGGTTTGCACGGAATGATCCGTGTGCATCAGGAGGATCCCAACTGGGTCGATGTACAGAAACTCCACTGGTCCAGTCGGTGTAGGTCGAAGAACAGAAAACTGCGAATGTCCTGTCACCATGGGAATAATTTCGCAAAGAACGTTCAAGCAGCAGAAGTGCATGACTTTCACGTCACTTTCATTCTTCAGGTAAGTGCTTGGATTGAAAACGTCCCTGTTAATTCCCATCATGTTCGCACCCCGGATCAACAATGAGATCAGTTGGTTCGTTCGGAAGTGCTTGAGAGTGTACGTCCCGTTGGGATCATACTGCTTGGTGTCCTCCCTTTCCTTGGCATAGCGAATGATCTCTTCATCAGTCACCTCCCTGCTCACACCGGTCTCGGAGTCCACTTCCGCCAGTTCATCCCATTTCCAAGCACGTCATAGCGTTGGCCCTGGGAGAAACTCTCTTTCATTTGGAATAATGGCATCGTCGCCCACTTTGCCAAACCTGACCATGTCTTGTGAATGCACCTGCAGACCACAAACGCCATGTAGGAGAGAGCAGCCATGTTAGCATCAATGCAATGGGCATTTCTCCTGTTATGGTAGTAGGGCGGTTGCATAGCAGTGCGGGCGATCTGCAGCTCAGGGTCGATGTTCAAAGAATGACCAGCAATGAGGACAGGACGACGTTCCAGTGCCACACTTTCAGGTACCTCATCGTCAAAGTCCTCCATTGGTTCAGTGTCCATCTCCTCATCGGGCTCCTGCTCTGCATCTTCTTCTCCGATGATGGAAGCGTCGGGGATGCCTGCGGGTTCTGCCACCGTTTCGATCTCCATGGCCTCTTGTTCCTCAGCAGTTGTCTCGGGTACCGCTGCGGCTGCAGCCTCCATTGTCTGGGCAATGACCTCACTGGGGATCTCCGTAGGAGTCTCCCGTTGTGAGGTGTGGATCGTCTGTGCTCGGGATGGCTCTGTCCCTCAGAAAGGTCACAGAAGACGATAGCTAGTTCAGCTATTGGCAATGCTTTCTAGAGCTTGTGCTCACTCTTGAGCCAAAGTTGCGTGGGCGGCAATATGATAAAATGGTTCGGCATTGCGGCGTGCGTAGCACTTCCACAAGCCTACACCTAGAGATGAAGGACGCGTAGCGTGCCTTCACTCTTGACCTTTACATGGCCATGCTCACAGCTCATATCGTGACACCATAGAACTTGACTAGGCATCGCAGTCCGTGCGCAATGAAAGACTGGCCAATCTACACAACTACAACTAGAAGAACCAGAAGCACAACTTGAAAAATGGAAAGGATGAGAAGAAGCAGAAGAGGAGGAAGAAGGACGACGATCCCTCACCCCGAACATAAGCTCGGAAAACAACACCCTGAACCCCAAATCCCCAAGGTCTAAACCCCTCACCTCTAAAACCAGAAACCCGAACAGGTCTGGAACACAGACACACGGCTTTACGGTAACCCTCAAGAAACGATGCCGAGCCTGAAGACCACGTCATGAACAACACAAAAAGCCACAGTTGCAGCCTGCAAAACAAGTTAAACACGAGAGCCTCCGCCATGACCAGCGGTGGCAACGGCATCTTTTCTCCCAAGCTGAAGCCGAAACAAGCAGCAATGAAATCTTCGGTGTTGAGTTGAAGGAGGCTCAGTAGTACCCTCGCAGTTAAACTGTTAGACGAGGGGTTCTGATCTATGGTGATACCAGCGCACCAGTTGTTAGACTAGGCTTTTTGTTGAATGGAAGTCGGTGAAACCACATATTGAAACCAGGAGCCCCGGAGGATGTTTGCATGTGCAAACTGTTCAGGACCCTCTGTTGAAGTTTCTGGTCTGGGCATTTTAGGTTTGCACGCTGCTCAGGTCTACTTAAGCTTCGTCTACGGGTCCAAGACAAAAGTACCTCAAGGAAACTAAGCTGAGTTCAGTTTTAGGGTTTCGTGTTCAGGGTTTACGTTTACGGTGTGCTTCAAAGGTCAGGGTGTGGTGCTTCAGGGGTTATGCCCTCTAATCATCAGAACCTAAGGCTACTGAACCTGAAGGATCATGCCTGGTATTGCCGTGAGTAGGGTAAACGAAATTTAGAACCTATGTCGCAACCCTAAGCCTTGTTGTTATTAAGCCTCTCCAGTTTTGATATCATTGTCATCATTATTAACATCCTTGCTATCGATGAAACCCTAAACCCTAAACTCTAAACCCTAAGCCCTGACCTCCATTATTCGCTTTTTTCTCGCTTCAGTTGTCCGGTAGGTCGGGGAAGACTTTGTCCCACTGGTACTTTGCCAGCTCCTCTCCTGAGCGGCGCACGAAGAGACGGGCTCATTTAAGGGGCTCTTTGGGTTTGGGGTTTAGGGGCTTAACTAGGCTTTAGGGTTTAGGGTGTTTAAGGGGTTTGGGGGTTTGGGGTTTAGGGTTTCGGGCTGTTTTCCCGTTCCTATGCGGAGTTTAGGGGGTTTAGGGGGCTTCAGATTTCGAGGGTCACCGCAAGAAGTTCCATCAGGTTTAGGACTTTAGGGTTTAGGGGTTGAGGGTGTGCGGCTTAGGGCTGCGTATGGGTTTAGTAAGTCTGGCCCTCTGGGACAGCTTCGGGGCTTTTTGGGTTTGGTGATGGTGTTTATAAACTGTGGTTTTTACATAAGGTGTTTAGGGTTGGGGGAATGTGCTGGTTTGTTGGTTGTCTTTGTTGGATAGTGCTTTGCGATTTGGAACCTCGGCTTCCGGAGTTTTGGGGTTTTAGGGTTTGGGGCTCCAGTATGTGCCGTCTGAGTTCGGGGTTTGGTGTAGGTTTTGGAGTTTGAGGCTTGGGGAGGGAAGCAAAGGGTTTTCGGTGAGCCTTGTGAAGGATAGTTGGCAAGCTAGAGGTGCTTTGTCGAGGGTTTATGTGGCTTGCTTTGGCTACTGAACTCAGGAACTCTGTCAGAATGATTCTGGTGTTGTTTTGCTTTCAGGTTTTCAATGCGGTTTTCAGAGACTACCAGATCTCCTCTGTTTAGGATCCTTACTTCTGCTCAACGTCAGCATAGGAGTCTGAACTATGAGTAGGGTGCTTACTTTCTACTATTCCCCGAATCCCGAGTATCATTACTAAGGCCCACGTAATGCCATAATTCAGAGAGGCAGTCCGGAGGGGTTCTCTAGTCTCTGGGATTGGGGAATGCTTTATGCTGAGGTTCATGAGCGAGAATCGCCCCGAAACACTGGCACAAGGACTTCGGGAGAAAGTGGCAGATTCAGAAACGGAAAGAGCATGATCGTTCCGGAGTAAAGCTGCAAAGACACCTTACACGAGCCTTATCGAAATCTTAGGTAAGCAGCAACCGGATGGAGAAAGTGGGTTCGGGGCTTAAGCGGCTTCAGGCTTTTAGGATTTCGTGTTCAGGGTTCGAGTGTAGGGTTGGGGGTTTCAGGGCACAAGTAAGCTTACAATGTGATTCGGATAACCGGCCACTTACAACTAAAACAAGACGGAAGAACACCCGGAACCTCGTTCAGCCCAAGACCCTGCATAAAACTCCCTAAGCCCGGTTGGGAGTCCGTACGCCCGCGTACGACGTGATAATGGCCCATTAAGATAGTCCCATGAAGACCTGCAAAATAGCGCACACAGACACGCACGGCTTAACCCGAATCTTCATCAACCCTGCTTTAAGCACCCTGTGAGGCTCGGGCGGTAGAGCTCGTATTCTCGGGGCTCTTGGCGCTCGATAATGCGAAAAGCGCCCTGGACGTCAGTGGCTCAGAGAGTCGGAGCTTAAGTCTAGTTGAAAGTTCAGTGGCCTGGGTTTGGGGCTAGGGTTTAGGGTCTAGCGGTCTGGCGAGCATTTGCCTTCAAGGTCACCATCATCAAGACAATTCTTGCAATGCCTTGAGCTTCTCCGAAGATGGCATTCGCACACCCTCAACCCTGAAACCACGGGGCTTGTCGAACCCCTCATTCGGTTTAACCCGAAACAATTAACAACAGTTGGAGCCACCGACTAGCCGGCAAGCCTCATTGCCAGACAAGGCATCACACTTCTTCAGCTCCAACGTTCCTGCTCCAGGCACGACCGTATGTTCAAAGCAGCTCCCTTTCAAACAAAAATTCTGTTGGTACTGTTCAACCATGAAAGACAGCCCCAACACTACAACAACCCCCAAACCCGACACACTAAACCCGGTCAGGTATGAAGACTTTAGGACTGGAGGAGCTTTACACAGTTGTAACAGCTTGCGAAGTTTAGGATTAAGTTTCGGGGGGGTTGAGGCTTCTGGGTTTCGAAGTTTGCTGGTTTAAGGCTTTGGCTTCTGCTTTCGACGCTTGTTTCTCGAGTTTTGAGGGCCGTGGGATGAAAGGTTAAGCATAAGTGCCTGCGGGTTTATGGTTTTGCTGTCAAACTTGCGCAGTACACCCCAACTAAACGGTCATGGTGGAGGGTCGAGCGACGCCACAACTACTACTACTCCTGCTGGTGCTACTACTGCTGCTGCTACTACTACTGCTGCTGCTGCTGCTGCTACTACTACTACTACTACTACTACTACTACTACTACTACTACTACTACTACTACTACTACTACTACTTATGAGTTTACTGCTACTGCTACTGCTACTGCTACTGCAACTGCTCCTGCGCCTGCTCCTGCTGCTGCTCCTGCTACCACTACTACTACTACTACTACTACTACTACTACTACTACTACTACTACTGCTGCTACTGCTACTGCTACTGCTACTGCTGCTACTACTACTACTACTACGACTACGACTACGACGACGACGACGACGACTACTACTACTACTACTGCTACTGCTACTGCTACTGCTACTGCTACTGCTACTGCTACTGCTACTGCTACTGCTACTGCTAATGCTACTGCTACTGCTACTGCTACTGCTACTGCTACTGCTACTGCTACTGCTACTGCTACTGCTACTGCTACTGCTACTGCTACTGCTACTGCTACTACTACTTCTGATACTTCTACTACTGCTACTTCTGATACTTCTACTACTGCTACTGCTGCTACTTCTACTACTACTACCACCACCACGACTACTACTACTACTACTGCTACTAAGCTACTACAGCACCAACACCAGCACCATCACTACGACGACGATTGCGCTTGCCAATGCTACGGCTTCCGCTGCCGCTGTTGCTACTGCTACTGCTACTACCACTTCGTCTTGTGTCCGGGATGCATCTGGAACGCCCGCCACTTTTTCATCGGCAGGGGCTCGCTTGACATTTGGTGCCCGTGACCACTTGGCTTTCGATAGGAGCCTGAGAACAGGCTTGCGGCCGCTTGCAGCGTGAAACGGAGTCTTTCCGCGCCTGTCACACATGCTGGTGCGGGCTCCCGCTCTCAAGAGCAAGTCCACGACCCTTACGTGGCCGCGACGGCATGCTTCCCACAACGCGGTTCGTCCGACTTTGGTCGGAGCATCTACGATGGCACCAGCTTTCAGTAAGACGGCTGCAACTTTCATAGCACGTTTTGGCCTGAGGGTTCCTGTCGCAACACAGAGCGGAGTCGCTCCGTAGGCGGTTCGGGCTTCGATGTTCGCCCTGGAATCAAGAAGAACATGCATCACCTCTGTATTTCCTCCAAAGGCCGCTGAGCACAAAGGAGTCCCGAGCAGACCGCATCTTTCGATGCAGGCTCCTGCTCGCAGTAGGCAGTGCACCTCGCACGTGCTTTGGGTTTAGGTTCTATTGTGCAAGTTTAGCTTGTTCTGGGAAAAGCAGCTGACTTCGAAAAGGCTACTCGTGTCAGCCACTCAGAATCCAAGACACCTTCTCCACAGCATTGTGCAGTGTGGCCTCGCAAAGTGGCGGCCAGTGTTCACACACACCCCCGTCTGGGTTAGCACGGGCTTCCAACAGCAGCTGCATGATCTCAATGTTACTTCTGGTGCTAAAGGTAAGAAAACGGTCTGCGTTTGGATCCAAAGGCAGCTGGAGCAACCGTTCAACTTCTGCCACGAAGTCGATCGACATGGCATCGAAGAGATCACCCACTTTGTCTTCCGTGCTAACGAGGCCCAACATCACCTGGGTTTCGACTTCAACAGCCTCAAACTTGCTTAAAGCTGGGGTTCTATGCTAAACCAAGACGGAAACCTTAAAATCACCCCAACTCAGCACCAAAGCCACCAGCTGCAGGTCGCGGTCTGTGGGGAATTCCAGAGATTCGTCATCCTGCAGATTCTCTCCACCGAGGAGGAGCCTCTGACGAAATCGCGGCAGCCCACAGAATCTCTGCAGATGCTTCTTCAAGGCCCGCACGGTCAACCCCTCCGACGGGATGGCGACTAACTCTTCACCAGAAGTTTTCCAAACGCGCAGCATCTGGAACGCCACCAGAAACGAGGCAAGAAACTAAGAAACAAGAAAAGAGATCCTACCCAGATCTGTGGAACTCAATGCGATTCTGCTGCTGCCTCGTGAGCGCCAGGCCCTAAACCCTACACCCGTAGCCTACTAGCGGCCATGGCGGATCTTTTATGGAAGCCGACCTAGGAAACCCCTGAAAGGGATCCTGGTAATGAGGAACTTGCAACTTGTTGCCTGAATAACTTGAACTAGTATTCCCATAATTTCTTGCTTCATGCAAAGTATAAAACCGCACCAAAATCCAAGTCGAATTGTCATATTTAGCCTTTGACAGTTTAAGGCTCCTTCAATTGTAGGAACGTAGGAAGCTCTAGCCTAAACCTCATAATACGAGCCCTATGTTGAAGACTTTTCACAGAACTATTCAGGATTCATGTGGTCCGTAAGGAAAGGCGCACATACAGCACTCGCATGCCGAGCCAGGAATGTTACTGAGCTCAGCGATGGAATCCAAGCCCGTAAAGAACCCAACAAGAACCCTTAAGGAAGACACTCTTCTGGAGTCCGAAACGAACCCTCAAGGAGACACAAGCCAATAACGTTAAGGACACCCCTCGGCAAATCTTGAAAAACTCCTCAAAGAAATGCTCACCGGAAACCTCAACAGAACCGTTGAAGGACGCTTGAACAAACCTATGAGAAACCATGAAAAGCAACCCTGAAGGAATCCAGAAAGAAACACCTAGGGAACCCTTAGAGGAAGCTTTAAATAAAGGAACCCTCAACAAGGAACCCTGAACTAACACTTTCCTGAAATCCCTAATCAGGGCAACCCTTACAGAACTCCTTCAAGAAATTTAAGTAGTTGAACCCTTGAAGAAACCCGGGAAGAAAGCCTTAAATGAAACCATCAAGGAACCCCAGCAACAAACCCGTAACAAATCCCTAAACGGGGTTTGGCTTTAGGTTTTAGGGCTCCAGATACCATATGGTTTTGAAGCATAGCGCGCGACCCTGTCATTCACGAACCCTAAATTGCCATGAACCCTGTAAAACCTGAACCCTCAGCCCCAAAACTCTAGAGCCCTGAGTGAACCCTGAACTCAAAGCTTTGAAACCACGAACTTTACACCCCAAACATGCAAAGTCTAAACTCTTGAATCCTAAATCCCCCACGCCGTAAGCGCCAACCCTTCCAAGCCACACCCCCGGCTGGATCTACAAAGTTGGTCAGGGCTAGAGCTGCGTAAGGGCTTCGGCCTTAATGTTTATTAGGGTCTGGGATTATAGGGTTTAGGTACATGCATTAAGGGTTATAGGATGTTTTTGGATTTGGGTTTGGGGATTCGTTGGTTTTCCTATAGAGTACCGTTTCGTAGCGTAGGAAAGGGTGCTTTCTAGACGCTCCCAGGAATCTCGAAACCTGCTGAATCTCAAACAGACACACCCAAAAAAAACGCAAACCCCCAGAAGACCCAACTATTCGTACTATCGAAGCCCAAACAAATTAGCTAAGCCCGAACTCTGAAGACCCCAAAGCTGATCCCTGCAATGCCAACCTCCACTGCGTGACACCACGCAATCGCCGTCGCCTTTTTGCAGGCGTCCGTCCTCCCAGATTTTGAAGAATGCACCGTAAACCGAAATACGGACTCCTCGAACATTTAAGGTAAATATTGCTTCACTGACGGGTGGTATCCGGACGCGTCTTCTGCAGATTGAGGACAAAGGCGAAGGAAAGGGGTTCTGGGGTTTAGGGGGCTTTGGAATTTGTTAAGGTTTAATTAAGTTAGGGGCCTTTGATGATGAGGGTTTGTAGGTAGGGTTTCAGGGGGGTTTCAAAGATAAGGCTTGAGGATTTAGGGTTTACCTGTTTAGGTTCAGGATTTAAGCGTTTAGGGCTTCGTTGGGTTTAAATTTAGGGTTCAGGTTGGAGGGTTTAAATTTGGAGTGGTTTCGGGGTTTGGGCATTAGAGGCCTTTAAGGTTTAAGGTTGAATGGGTTTGGCGGCTAGCGGTGTCGGGTTTAAGGTGGAGGCATTCAAGGTGTCAGGGTTTAAGGTTTCAGGGTTCAGGGTTCTTGGGCTTATAGGGTCTAAACTGTAAAGTTTAAGGTTGGTAGGGCTTTAGAGCAGGGTTTGGGATTTACTTCTACCACCTGCTGATTTTCACGTGCAGATGTGGCCACCCTTTGTGAAAATTGAGGGTAAGCTGCTACCTCTTCCCATCACCCACTTCCAACTGCAGATGCAGCCGTTCTGACAAACTGGACAAGCTGCTGCCTGTGTCACACTCCTATGATGCTTCCTTCACCTAGTCCAGATGACTAGCGCGAAGGCATGAGCACCAATGCTTTGCAGATCCCCCAGCTCCCCTCTTCCTCCCGCTCCTCTCCTCCTCCCTCTTCTCTCATCTCCTCTCCCCCTTCCTCCCCCTCCCTCGTGCGCTGCTGCAAACCGCACGTCAGGAAAACATAAAAATGATCATACTGCCAGCGGACAATCTACAGATCACGCAGACAAAACAGCACGCATCTGAAGACAAATGCGCGACCATGTGCCAATCACGAGCTACTAAACGGCGCGCACACACACACACACACACACACACACACACACACACACACACACACACACACACACACACGCACATCCAAGCAAGACTGCGCACCCATAGTGGGCAGGATGGCTGAACATACTTCAAAGGAAACTGAGGGTCCAGGGGCTGCAAAAAAGGTTGTAGTGGCTGGCCCCGGAAGGTCGCGGCCACCCCACATAACACCCGATCCATCGTGGCAGAGCGCCGCGAAGGATTCGGTGGTACCTTCGGACATCTCCAGATCAAAACCCCTAAACCCCCACACCCTAAACCCTAAAACCTTAATCCCTAAACTCCTGGCCCACGGTTTTCGGTCAAGTTACTGGCGACAGCCCTTAACTTGGTAAGGAGGCTGAGTTGTCAAAATAGCGAGGCGTTCGGGAGTCTGCCGGCCATAGGATGTGATGCGAATCCCGTCCCACTTCCAACCCCTTCACTCAAACCGGCAGAGCAACCGCTGAGTTCGGCATCCCGAAAGACATGATAGTTCTTTCCAAGTGCCGCATCAGCGCCTGAGATTCTGTGGGCATGGCATGGTGGAATAAATCACATGTCCACAATCTAAGTGTTCTGCTCCGAGGCACAGCAAATTGAGGAGGGTTTGTCCCACAGCTCGGCCCGGCTCCACAGCCAAGACAGGGCCGGCCATGGGTCGAGCCACAGCCAGGCAGCGGCTGACCCATACGTAAGCAGTTCAAGCACGTGGTGATGTTTTTTTGCGCTTCCAGCTGCTTCGGCAGCATCGGAGAACCTCCAGCCATCCCAGCCCAACCCTGGCTCCGAGACAGCACCCTCCGGCTATGTTGGAGGTGGGCTGCAACAAAGTGGAACTCTTGTGAATCTACAGATGCATCTCTCGTCCAAAATCAATTTTCAAGATTTCTTCACCGACATGATTCACAGATTAGCGGTCGCCGTCGGGCCACGGGCACAAGGACTAGGAAAGCAAGTCTCCCCCGAAAGACAACCTACAAAACAACAGTCTTCTTGTGCAAGGCTGCAGGACGACACGGCATTCCTTGGACTTCTGGACCAATTGCTGTCTCTTCCCCTTGGTACCATGTCGACATGTGCTGGCCTGATGATCGCAGGAGCAAAAATGTCCGACTGGCTCCTTTCTGTGCTCCCATTAGAGTACTGCTTCAGCACGAGCAGGCCGGACCTCAATTGCACAATAATTCATCACATTAAGTTCGGTTCCGCAGGCTCAAATAAGGGGAGCACTTGGCGATACTTGGCGTCGCTGTACAAGCGATCTGCACAGACCGAGCATTGCAGAAAAGCCAGACAGAAGAATAAAATGGTGAAGGGCATCCTGTCAAAAGCGCCGGGCCCACCGAAAACATTTTGGGCGGCCACGGTGAGCGCAAGTGCGCAACTAATCTGAGCGAAATAGCTGCATCGCAAAGCAAACAAATGCAAGTTAGGACTTTGCACACACAAGCTCACACACACACACACACACATGCACCGCCCTTAGGAAACAGAACAACATCTCGTTGAATCATGAGGAATACAGGGCTCCGAAGGCAAAGCGCACCACAGAAATTTTGCGGTTCTTGCAGTAAGCGGCGGCCAGTGCTACATGTAACGCAGATGCAGGTTGCAAAGGCTTCGCTGGTGCTGACTGTTTGGACTTCCCACAGGTGAGCTTTGCGGGTCTGCTCGTGCGACATTTTTGACATTGCACATCTGGCATTCCAGGCGCAAAAGCGGCGCGAATCAACAGCATGTCGAGACACTCAGGTTGAAAGGACCCCAGCTCGCGCAACATCAGAATGAGCAGCGAACTTTAAGGCCGACCCTTCCAGAGCAAAAGCCGCCCTACAGTTTTAGGATTTCAGGAGGCATTGCAGTTCTAGATCGTTGTCTGCTGGCGCCCTTCCGGCCTATGATCTCAATTATACTTTGAGTCTCATGATAATCCTTCGATCCAAGTCAGCAAAAACCCAAACCACGTAACATCCTGCCAAATAGCAGCGCTTTGAAGTCCTTCTAAATCTTTTGCACAGCCCTGTACAAATCCTAGACACGACTTGCCCAGAGTCCAGTGGCTGACATTCATCAAAAGCCAGCAAAGGTGGGATGAATGTATGGTGGAAGCCTCCCAAAGAAGAGTACTTTCCCAAGCCTTCTACATTGATCACAACTTCCTCTTGAAACCCCATACTGCCAATAAAGTTACAAAACCCAGAAACCCGTTCTTCACATCCCTATAATCAAACATCTGTACAGGTTGTAAGCTGTATGCAACCTTATTTAAAAAAAACTCTCCAGCAGGAACCCTTAAACTCTAAAACCCAAAAAAATCTCAGGAACCCCTATGAAAAAGGAGACTCAATGTTCCGCTTGTGGGGTTTTACATGGGAACACCAAGGCCAGACCGGACAACACCATTCTACTACCTGGGAACTTGGATTACATTTAGGCTTGTTAATAGGTAGTATCCTAAGTGGGCGTATCCTAATCAGTACACCCTCTTCCTGAAAGGGTATACCTGGGGTTTGGGGCTAAGGGGATGTACCAGGGTTTAAGGTGTTCAGGCTTTAGGGTAGCCGATCTATCTAGACACCCGAAACCCCCAAACCCTGCTCTTACTCCTCGAGGAGGCGGTACTGCTGATTCATGTTGCGACCCATCCTAAGGAGCCAGGGGTTGAGGGGGTTATGTTGTAGCATTACTATATACGGACAGTAAGGTCCTCAGACATATTGGGGGAGATTTTTGCGGAGGAGCTGCAGGTTTTGAGACAACGGGCTGGCTTGCACGTTCTGAGGTTTCAGGCTAAGGGCTCTATGTTTTGGAAAGAATTCAGGGTTTTATGGCTTAGCGCTGAGAGTTGTCGGGTCCAGTTTTGGGTATTTAGGGCTTCGGTTGAGGGTGGGGCTTTTGGGGTTTGAGGGTGTGGGGCTTGGGGTTTTAAGGGTTTCGAGTCTATAGATACACTTGGATGTATAGGGTTCAAAGGACCCAAGGATCTAGAGTTAATAGGCTCCAGAGCTTTAAAGATTTAAACGGCTCAGGGATTCAGTTCCTAAGTGCTTCACAGACTGGAGCTGCAGGCCTGAACCGCAGGGATTAAGGATTTCAGACTTTGCACGCTGATGTCCCAAGATCCTTCCGTTCAAAGCCGCCAACTCTTAAGTCACTAAACCCGAACCCTCAAGCCGAAACCTGGGAATACACCCGAAACCCGAGCTCTGTCTCTGCCTAAGTCCACCACACATCGCAGGAGTAGGGATGCGGGCCACTCTGGGCGGCGGGATGGAAATTGACAGGGCTTTGGCTTAGTCGGGGATCTTACTTATTTTTCACATCCGTGACCGAGGGAGGTCCGAAACCCCACCGTAGATCCGAGAACCCTAAACCCCAAGTCCAAAACCCTGAAAGCCCAAAGCCCAGCCTTAAGCTATATCTGAAACCTCACAAGAGAGACTCAAGCCAGAACCTGGGGTCCTACACCCTCCAAAACCTCACCTTAGGCCCTAAACACCCCTAAACCATATCCACAAGGTTACAAACCTGAACCTCTTGGCCCGAAGCCAAGCTCGACTGCAAAGCACTTATAGGGAGTCTAAATAATTGCCAGATTCTTTTAGGGTTCCTTACCACGAGCCTACTATATTCCGAAAAAGCCTAATCCAAAATTGAGGCCCTGAATAATTCTACAACCAGGTCCGCTGAAATCCCCATTACAGCCTTATTGCCTTATTGCATAGAAGCCATATCTTTCCCAATTTGAGACCTTGAATAAAGAAACCCAAACAGAACCTCCAAGAGAATCCTTACAGAAGCCAAGAGGGAAACCCCGAACCAAGCGACTTTTCAAGGAACTCAACTCAACATCTGCAAAAGGGAGGCTCAAAAGCAACCCTGAAAGGACTCCTGAAAGCAATCTAGAGGGAACCTTTCAAGGAACCTAGCAACAACCCTAAACGCTAAAACCCCAACGAGGAATCCAAGACCCAACAAGGGCTCACCTGGTCGAAGTAGTCGAAGCAGTCGTTCGTACCTGCCGGAGTGCTAAGACGGTCTTCGGGCTTTACGGCTAGAGATTTTTGAGTTGAACTAGGTCTGGACATGTAAAGGTCTTAAAGTTTTGAGTGTTTTGGGATGCAAGTATTGCCTCAAAGGCGCCTGGACTTCGATGTTTCACCTTGCTGCCAAACGTTACAGAAGCAGATAGGTTGCAATAGATCTGTTGGGATTTTCAGCTTTAAGAGGTTCAGGAGTTCGTGGCCACGAGGTCGATTGCAGGCTTTAGGTCTAGGAGTCTCGGATTTAGGGTTGGGGGCCTTTGCAGCTTCAGACGTTGGCACTTTTGGGCTTTGAGGTCTTACGGATTTGGTGATTGCCATATAAACCCCACATCGCGAACGAACCCGAATCTGAAGACCTGAATGCCCTAAACTAAAACCTGTTTCATCCCCTAAGCACATCGTAAGTAGACCCTGCAGCGCTAAAGCTTTTAACCAAATTTCTGGACCTTTTCAAGACTCGATAATTTCGATGGGCTCCGAATACATCACTACCTCGGCTCCACCTCATCCCGGGCTTTTTGATGGGTTGAGGGACCACTCCTACCCCAACGAAGCCCGAAGTTGTGAAGACGTAACCGCTAATCCTTCAACCCGAAGTCCTAAAACACAAAAACACCTCAACCGAACAGAAAAGCTTCAATCCATAAAGAAACGGCTCCAAGAGCCCAGCTCGTCAAATACCCTGAACTCCTTTATCCCTTAAACCCTAAAACCATGCCTGCTGCAGTATACCTATATAGACAAACATAGGCACCACAAGGGGGCACTCTTACGAGCCATGAACCCAGACCCATCCTGAATCTCATTCTCCAAAAGAAGTGCCCCCAAACACCCAACCCCAAACCCTCAACCCCTAAACCCTAGAACCTGGAAAAGCTAAACCCTAAAACCCTTAACCCTCAAATCCTAAACGCTTAAACTCCGAGACTTTCGACCTAGGGTCGGGGCGCACCATGCAGCCGGATGCCTGAGCAGCAGCTGCCGGTGTCCCTGGAGAAAGTCACTTCAAAGGATCGTGCCAGGAACCTCATTGTACCCTCGCATAGGGTATATGACCCCAATAGCGGGCATTTAGGGTCGAATAGAGGGTAGATCGATGTCAAGGTGGCTTTTGTACGGTGGTGCTTGGTTCTATTTGTGCTTTAAGAGTCCTGAAAGCTGTGGGGTTCTTGAAAAACTGCCGTGAGATGTAAGGTCGAAGGTCTACTTGAAGGGTTGCAGGACCTAAAACAAGTCGGCTACCTCGTTCCAAAGCAGCGCCTCCAAGAAACGATTACACGGTTCAGCTTTAACGGCCAACACAAACATGAACAAACACTGCCCAGTACCTGGAAGCTCTAAGCCTCCTGTCGGGCAGTGGGGGTTTATAGCCTCATGTAGCAGCCTGACTGCCACACCCATGTAGCTCTACTTGGATGAACCTTGAACAAAGCCCCGAAGCTAAAACCCTGCAGCTGATATCGCGAATATCTGGGGATGCTGAAGTGTCTGGGTAGTCAGTGTAGCGAAACTTGGCTGACTTCCGCACCACTCCTAGAAGTTGAGCTCTGCGAGTCATCTCACACATGCTAAACGAACGAACGAACGAACGACAACAACAACAACAACAACAACAAGGTACAAACAAAAACTGCAGCCCCGTCAACCCATATATCTGCTTTTTGTCTGTACATTAGGTAGAGACAAAAACAAGAGCCCCGTCATGTTGTTTTACCCCCCCCCAACAACAACAACAACAGAGTGCCTGTGGATGCCTGTGATGTATACTGTTTGGTGTGTATTTTCAATGGATTTCGTCTGTACTTCAGTGGATTTGGTGTGTGTTTCAATGGATTTCGTGTGTATTTCAGTGGATTTGGTGCGTATTTCAGTGGATTTCGCGTGTATTTCAGTGGATTGCGCGTGTAGTTCAATGGATTTGGTGCGGAGTTCAGTGGATTTGATGTGTATTTCAATGGATTTCGTGTGTATTTCAATGGATTTCGTGTGTATTTCAATGGATTTGGTGTGTACTTCAGTGGATTTAATGTGTATTTCGCTGGATTTGGTGTGCATTTGGTGTGTATTTCAGTGGGTTCGGTGTGTATTTCAGTGCATTTGGTGTGTATGTCAATGATTTTGGTGTGTATTTTCAATGGGTTTGGTGTGTATTTCAGGTCCCCGCCGTGCAGAATATGCATTTGCGAGGCCTGTGCAAACTACTGTATAGTAACTGGTAACTATAGTTTTGAGTGTACGGGTATCCAATGCAAACCCCTCAAAATTCCAGACAAGCCCTTCCAACACCCATCAGAACCCCTTCTGGATATCGCAGATTCTTATACCTGTGGTGGAAATGTGGTGTAATGTGGGCGGTTGTTGTAAAGGGGGGGTGGTCAAAACAACAGACGGGGCTCCAGTTTTTGCCTTTACTACAGGGGGTAGAGACAAAGTCCTGATTTCGCTGGTGCCTTTGTCTCTACCCCCTGTATATAGTAGAGGCAAAAACTGGAGCCCCGTCTGTTGTTTTGACCCCCCCCTTTTACAACAACCACCCAGCCTACACCGCATTTCTATCATGGGGCAGGCAAGGCTTGAACTTCCCAAAACTCTACAGGCACCCTATGTGGTCGCCGGAAGCATTCCCAATTGCTTCTAATTAACAAAAAGTACGGGCTGCTGTTTTTGTCTGTACCAACAACAACAACAACACCAACAGCAGCAGCAGCAGCAGCAGCAACAACAACAACAACAACAACAACAACAACAACAACAACAGCAACAGCAACAGCAACAACAACAACAAAGCCCTGCAGGCCAAATGGTCTAGGGTTCAGGGTTGAAAGCCTACAAGACCCAAAAGCTAGTCAGAAAATAGCAACGTAGAACCTTAAACCCTCTCGACCTCAGGGCTCGCAAGGCTTGAAGCCCTCGACCCTGAGCCGTCAAACATCAGCCCCCAGCATAGAGGTGGGAACCCGTAAAGTCCTTCGCAGTGTAGTGGCGCTCCTGAGGGTAAATCTCTAAAGCCGTGTTTCGATCCTGAATTCATAAGGGAGTTTCCGCAAATAGGGGGCCCTAGTATCCTTATTGCAAGGACCCAGAATGGGGTACACCTACATTTCGGAAACTCCCATAAACACTGCCAGGCGCCGGACTGAAGCCTTGAATCCGAAAGCCCACACCCCAAACCCAAACCCAGCCTGAAACGGCGGAGCGGTTTTTTTTTTTCCTAGGTCTGGCCCTCCCCGGCTTGCTTTCCTAAGTCTGGCCCACTGGTTGTGGTTGCCAACAGCGGCAACTGCGGTCTTTGCTGCATCAAGCTATTGGGGAACTAGAATTTGACGGCTCTGGTTTTGCTTCTGTTTTGCATGAAGCTATTGGGGAACTACAACTTGCGGAGTCTGATTTTGCTTGTGTTTAGCATGAAGCTGTTGGGGAACCACAAGTTGCAGGGTTCGGTTTTCTTTGTGTTTTGCATGAAGCTATTGGGGAGTTCGCATTTGCAGGGATCGGTGTTGCTTGTGTTTTGCATCAAGCTATTGGGGAACTACAATTTGCAGGGTCTTCTTCTGCTTGTGTTGTGCTTCAAGCTATTAGGGAACTAGAATTTGCGGTGTGTTCTTCTGCTTGTGTTTTGCATGAAGCTATTAGGGAACTACAATTTGCGGTGTGTTCTTGTGCTTGTGTTTTGCATCAAGCTAATGGGGGAACTACAATTTGCGGGGTCGGCTTTGTTTGTGTTTTGCATCAAGCTATTGGGGAACTACAATTTGCAGAGTCTTTTATTGTTTGTGTTTTCCATCAAGCTAATGGGGAACTAGCATTCGCAGGGTCTGGTTTTGCTTGTGTCTTGCATGAAGCTATTGGAGCACTACAATTTGCAGGGTCGTGTTTCGCGTGTGAATATTGCGGGATTACAATTTCAAATCTTCTGTCTTGTGTCGTTGTTTTTTGGTGTCGTTGTCGACATCCTCGTCATCGTCGTCGTCATCGTCCTCGTCGTTGCCGTCGTGGTAGTTGTTATTGTTGTTGTTGTTGCTGTTGCTGGTGTTCTTGTTGTTGTTGCTGTTGTTGTTGTTGTGGTTGTCGTGATGGTTGTGGTTGTGGCTGTTGCTGTTGGTGTTGTTGCTGTTGTTGTTGGTGGTGGTGGTGTTGTTGTTGTTTGTTGTGTGTTGCTTGTTGCTTGTTGCTAGTTGTGTTAGTTGCTAGTTGTGTTAGTTGTTTAGTTGTTAGTAGTTAGTTGCTAGTTGCTAGTTGCTAGTTGCTAGTTGTTAGGTGTTAGTTGTTCGTTGCTAGTTGATAGTTGTTGGTGTTAGCTGTTAGTTGTCAGTCGTTGGTTGTTATTTGTGAGTTGTGAGTTGTTAGTTGTTTCTTGTTATTTGTTAGTTGTTTCCTGCTTATTGTTCCTTGTTTCTTGTTTGTTGTTTCTTGAAAGGGGTGAGGGATCAAAAAAAATTAAATAAGGATCAAAAAAATAAATGGAAAGATCAAAAAAAATTAAAATAAGGATGAAAAAAATTAAATCGCTCAAAATACAGCAATTCCTGGGGCAGAGGCATCAAAAAAAATTAAAATAAGGATCAAAAAAAATTAAATCACTTAAAATACAGCAATTCCTGAATTTTTCCCAGGGAAAACACTGTTTTCCTAGGGATTTTCTTTTGTTTCCTTAGGATCTGTTTGGTTTTTCCTCTGGAAAACACGATATTCCTGCGGATTCCAAGTTTTCCTTGATTTTTCGTAAGAAAAAGCCTATTTTCCTCTTACCTATGGCGTTCGTGTCATTTCTTCAGGTTTTCAGAAGGACAACATATGGTTGTTCCTCGGGAAAATCAAATTTTCCTTACAATTTCACATTTAGGGCGGATTTCCTGTTGTAGCTGTTGCTGGTATTCCGCTTCATCATCTATCTTAAACACGCCCCTCATTTGGCGATTCTGGTTCAGCATGTATCTACAAGGGCGGAGACGCCCTCATTTGCTGGGTTTCAAAAAAAGGCATATGCTTCAAAGCAACCCTGCACGGCTTAAAACAGCGGGGGGGTTGGGGGGGGCGCAGCCCCCCCCATTTGCAGAGACAACGTTCACATGATGGGCTTCGAAAACACTCTTTGAATCAAGCTTGCACGTCTCGAAAAGCGCGGCGGCGGGTGTTTTGTTCTTCCGTGCCTGTTCGTGTCTCTTCTTCCGTTAGCATTCTAACCTAATATATATATATATATATATATATATATATATTTATATTTATATATATATAACATAGTAAACGAGAAGAACGACATAAGATGGTTCGACAACACAAAAATGGTGTGACATTTTCTGACATAACAGAACCTTGCTTCTTATAGCATATAATAGCATACTAAGAATACAACAATACAATATAACAGAAGATGACATAGAACAAAACAACATCTTAGTTTATAGTGTAGTACATTGTAACATAGTACAATACAGTGTGTATATTTACAACATAATATGTAGTATATTTATAACATTAGGTTACATTATGTTATATTATGTTACGGTACATTACGATATTATGGTAAATTCGATTGGACTATGTAGTATCCTGTTGCTTGTATCTTTGTTTCTGTGATTATTTCATATTATTTCTCTTTCGTCTTTTCCAACTTTGCTTTTTTATTCTGGACTTTCTTTCTTTCGCTCGTTCAATTCTTTTCTTTCTTTCTGTTGTTCTTTCTTTGTTCATCTCATACTCCCTTCCTTTCTTTCTTGCTTTCTTTCTGGTTTGATTTATTTCGTTCTTTCTTTGGCTCGTTCTTTATTTCGTTCTTGCTTTCGTTCTTTCTTTCGTTTGTGCTTTCGTTCTTTCGTTCGCTCTCTCGTTCTATCTTTCTTTCTTTCTGTTTTCCTTTCTTTCGTCCTCTTTAGATACAGCAATTTTTGAATTTTTCCCAGGGGAAACACTGTTTTCATACGGATTCGTTTTCATTTCCTGAGGATTTGCTTGGTTTTTGCTCGGGAAAACACGAATTTCCTACGGATTCCGTGGTATTTCCTTAAGTTTATTTCTTTAGTTCTTGCTTTCGTTCTTTTTTTTCGTTTTTGCTTTCGTTCTTTCGTTCGCTCTCTCGTTCTATCTTTCTTTCTTTCTGTTTTCCTTTCTTTCGTCCTCTTTAGATACAGCAATTTTTGAATTTTTCCCAGGGGAAACACTGTTTTCATACGGATTCGTTTTCATTTCCTGAGGATTTGCTTGGTTTTTGCTCGGGAAAACACGATTTTCCTACGGATTCCGTGGTATTTCCTTAAGTTTATTTCTTTAGTTCTTGCTTTCGTTCTTCCTCTTGTTTTTGCTTTCGTTCTTTCGTTCTCTCTCTCGTTCTTTCTTTATTTCTGTCTTTCTTTCTTGCCTTTTTAGATACAGCAATTCTTGAATTTTTAAAGCACAATGAAGCGATAATCTTACGTATCGTTCTTCTTTATTTTCCGCGTCTTTCTTGTTCCTTTAACTATTTCCGTGTATCTTCCTTAATTTATGGCCTTCCGTCTTTCTTTGTTTCTCTGTTTTTGTTCTTTGGTTATTTCTTCATTGTTTGTTTTGTTTTTGTTTCTAACTCTCTTTGGTTCTTTCCTTGTGTTTTCTTTTTTCTTTCCTTATAGCTTGCTTTATTTACTTAGTTCTCTATTTTTGTTTTCTTTCTTTACTTGTAGCTTTCTTTATTTACTTATTTCTCTATTTATTGCATGGCTTTCTTTCTTTATTTGTTTATTTCTTTCTTTCTTTTGTTATTTCTTTCTTTCTTTCTTTCGTCGTTTTTTGTTTTTTTTATTTCGTTCTTTCGTTCGTTCTTTCTTTCTTTCTTCCTTGCTTTCTTTCTTCCTTCCTTTCTTTCTTTCTTTCGTTCTTTCTTTCCTTCTTTCTTTCCTTCTCTCTCTCTCTCTGTCTTTCTTTCCTTCCCTTTTCCCCTTCCTTTCGCTGATACCCCTTTAATTTTTTTTGATCCTTATTTAATTTTTTTGATCCTTATTTAATTTTTTGATCCTTATTTATTTTTTTAACCCCTATCCCTTTCTTGATTTGTTGTTTGTTCTTTCTTGTTTCTTGTTAGTTGTTAGTTGTTTGTTGTTAGTTGTGTTACTTATTTAGTTGTTTGTTAATAGTTGTTTGCAGGTTTGAGGGTTCAGGGGTACAGGACCAGGAGAGACCAGGGGACCAGGGAACCAGGGACCAGGGGACGACCAAAGGACCAGGGGACCAGGGACCATGGGACCAGACCTAGCAAGGCCCCCCAGACCAGGCCAGACCTAGGAAAAAAAAAACAGTGGACCCAGCCTGAAACCCGAAACCAAAAACCCATGAAGCCCCAAACCTTAAACCTTAAGACCCCAAACCCCCCTAAAGATGCAAACCTGTCTTCTCTGAAAGCCAGTGAAAATACCTGCAAAAGAATCCTGAATCGTCCGACAAAACCATGAACAGAACTCCTGAAAACATATGCCGAAGCCTGTCAACGTTTCCGCGCTGCAAGAAGAGCTTTCCTCCCTGCGTGCAGTTTCCTCAGAAGGCTTCGGTGGGTGTGGCGCATAGTTGAAAAGGGTCTCATGAAGTTTGTCAGCTCACTGATTTTAGGGATTAGGGGCTAGGGTTTAAGATGGTTTAGCGTTGAAGGTTCAGGGTTTATGGCTCTTAATTACACGAAAACCCCACACCAAAAAAAAACAGAATCCCTGCATTCCCAACTCTCAAAGAAATTTTCAAGTCCTTGGATGGACTTCGTGTCTCTGTGTGTCTGCGTGTCTGCGTGTCTGCGTGTCAGTTTGTCTGTGTGTCTCTGTGTCTCTGTGTGTCTGTGTCTCTGTGTCTCTGTGTGCATGCGTGTGTGTGTGTGTGTGCGTGCTGGGCCAGACTTGGCTGCATTCAGGAGGCAAACGTAAACGAGGAAGCGGAACCAATATGTATGTATTGATATAAATCTGTATACATATGTACACACATATATATATATATATATAAATACGCATACATACATGTATACATACCTATGTGTGCCTATACTGGTTTGTTTGCTCTTCTGTGTATCTATTGATTTGAATCGCCGCCAAGGATCCCAGTGTCCTCCGGCCCAGGCAAAGGCCCGAGGCAACCTGCTTAGGGGCTCAAGGGAATTGGTGAGGGGCCGTAATTCTGTAGAACCAGTAGAAAAAGGTTCTTTCGAAGGTTCTTAGTACATAGAAGATGCTCCTTCTTAGTTCTATTGGTTAGTACATTAGAATACTGTACATGGGCGCAGGTCCTTTAAGGGTTTGAAAATGAAGTTTCTTCAGAGCTTAGATGCTGCGGTCGTCATAATTAAAGTTTTTCTCCGAAGCGGGCATACTGGAGTTGTGTTAGTGAGTCTAGCTTCAGGGTTTACAGGATTTCAGGTTGTGAGGTTTGGGGTTTAAGGGTCTGGGCATTTGAGGCTTATGTGGCACAGCCGGCACTTCTCTGGGCCAGCCACTGGCCGAGCCACCGCCAACCACTGGGCGACCCACGGATACTGGTGAAACCACCTTGTGGGCTTTCGGCCCCGGGGCCTGCAGCTCTCCGTTCTGCACTTTCGCCGCGAACAAATCCAAGACGTGATCCGGGAGCCCCAAATTACGGAGGACCTGCTCGGGATGGCGATTGGCTGTGGCCATGGCCACCGCCACCGCCTGCCGTGAATTCCCTTCTCGTCAGTTGCCAAGCTTTGGCCCAGCCTGGTGGGCGCAAGGTCCTTGGACACATTGTGACAGCCTTGATGTGACACAGACAAGTCAACGATTTTATGTTTATGAAAGACGCGGCCCGGCAATTTAACCGCGGTGACTCTTACGGGGATTGGTGTGGGTTCGGTTCGGCTTCGGCACGTGCTAACCGCAAACTGTTACTGGCGAGGGTTGGGGCGGGACGGGGCTGCCACCCTCGCGTGTTGATTCAAGCGTGCAGTCCTTACCCGCAGTTTTCGGTCCTGTCTGCTGCGCATGTCTCTGCCGGACCAGTCCTGACAATGCTGCTTTGTGCCCAGGCGAATATTCCACATGTCCCCACCATGCGTGGGACCCACCCTCGTGCGGTCTTCTTCAAATTTGCCCCGGCCCGTGTGGCCGCGCGGTGCCCGACAGGTGCGGGACCCGTTCGAGTATGAACTTCTTGGAATTTGCAATCCCATTCGTGACAGAGCCAGAGTTTCTGCATGTGTCCCGACAAGCACGGGACCCTGGTGAGCTGAGCTTTCCCTCCCCAGTGTGCATTGCACGGGTTCTCCTTGCCCGATCACCCATCACACAGCTCCAGTACCAACACTACCACACAACGACGAGCCTGACCTCATGGGACACTGCTAACTCCACTAGTTCAAAGATGCAATCGACCACTTGCGCGAGATAGCTCTCACGGCCTGGAACTCTTTTGAAGCCAGAATTTTGGCTATGATCGTAAACATCGCAACAGTCCCGAGCCCGAGACGTTTAGATCCAATCGTGACAAAGACATATGTGCATATGCGGTGTGGCACTGTTTTTTGATGCTGATTCCCTAAAAGTCTACACATGCACGCACGGACGCAGAAAGATGCAGTAATATGCAATACAATAGATACATTATTGGGCACGACTGTTTTTCGGCATGTGGCCCACCACCATTCTACACACATTCTCCTCTTGGACTTAGAAGGTTTCCCACCCATCATCCGCGTTTAGGTTTAGGAGATACCTATGTTTTCGTACCCGGCATCACGTCTCAGCGTTTCTTAGCATTCGACCAACATCTTAAACGACAAGCCCGCAGGACCAGGGGACGAGAGGACCAGGAAGGACCAGAAAAACAAGCATCTCTCAAACATCAAAACTGCAACAAAAAGCTTCAGCACAACACGAAATGCCTTTGGGACCAACTCCTGTCGGCGGCCCTAAGCCAGTGCTGTCAGAACATGTGCTGCGCTGACGACTGTGGGAGCATGAGCATCCGGCGGGCGCTTTACTTTACGCCCATTCAACCACGGCTGCTGCATGAGCAGCTCGAACCTGAATTGCAAGCCGCCGATCACACTTGCATTTTTTCGTCGGCACCTGAGTTCCTCCAGTCCCTGATCGTTGGGGGAGTGGATTTGGATGTAGCCTGAGCTCATCATCGAGCGACCCATCAAACATAAACCTGATATTACACCTGCTCTGCGAGTGTTGCTGGCATCTCCGGGCACAGATGTTTAATTGGCACATCAAAGGCTGCCCCTAACAGTGATTCCAGCAGGAATGTCTCTTTGTATAAGATTGCGAACCTGCCGAAGACCCTTGCAGTGTAACCTGCTTGTAAGGGAAGCAGTCGCCGGTGCTTCGCTCCCCAGCAAAAATGGCACGGGGAACGCAGAAACATGCATGCGACGACGCAGGCAGGTTGTCAAATGTGCTGGGCCCACCGAACAAACATGGACAGCCATGGCTTGCTGTTTATACACGCATGCGATGGTTTATGCACTCTTGCTTGGGCCAAGTAAACACATTGCACCATCAGTCGGGTTTCGGCTTGCAAAGCCACAAAGCGGCGTGCTACTGTTTTTAGATTGGGATTGCTCCTGTCCTGCACTTGGGGCGAGCATTTCACGGGTACCTGCTACAAGCACCTCTACCCCGACGCGAGCCCTTCAATCCTCGACCGTAGATGAAACACATTTGAGAGGGCAACGCCTGAATACTGCATGTCCGCTTGACTTCGCGACTCACATATTTGGGCACTAGCCTGCAGCTCAGATTCTGTGTTGTTGTTTTCATTCCTACTGACTGCTGGTTTCTTGTGTGTTGCATGTGTCTCTTCGCTTGGAAATGCCCTCATCGCAGCCCTTCCCCGAGGCTCCTCGAAGCTCGAGGTTCGGATCGACCGCATCGAGCTTCCGAGCTTCAAGAATTTCGTAAAAGCTCCGAGAACTTCTGCCGATCGGCACACGCAGCTGCGGCTGCCTGCGTGTCTCGAGCGGTGTTTTCTGTCTTCGCAAGGGCACCCCCAGCACTTCGCAGGATTGGTTCACTGCGCATGTCAGTCCACACAACGGGCTGGGCCCACCCGGGCCAAAACTGCGTTCATGCAACCACACATTTCAGGGAGACTCATCGGGACTCATCTGTGCGATTCTCACATGTACACGGGAAGAGCTGCTCGCAGTTTTGAAGCACGTGGGCTGTTGATGTCATGGCCAGGTAAAGCGAAGCCCCACCAGAACCCTTCAAAGGATTCTAAGCATAGCATGCCTGGCACTCTATGAAAAATCACGCCAGTGCAAAGTGCCAGGCGTTGTGGCAGCGCCAGGCGTAAAAAATGTGCACTCACCGTGAATGTCACATAAGGCCACGGCATGTCGTCCATTTCATCAAGGATTGCCCCGATGCCAGCACAAGCCTACCCACAGCACAGATTCCGCGAAGCGGCTTGCATCAGCTGATGTGGCACATCAATGTCTTTCAAAATGTATGAAAATATAATTGCGGCCTGGAGGTTCGCTTCAGACCAAGTCTGCGAAACCTTGCCCAACACAACATCTGCATCTTTAGCATGCCCACGTGTCATGAAGCTTGCTGCGTGAATCTGTTCGCTGTAGCCAGAACGGAGCACTGAACTGAAACCGCTGCTCAACAGAGAACTCGGCTGCGCACATCTTGCGAGCTCACTGGAACGGACGAGGAGCTAGAGCTAGACGCAGCCTTGACATGTGCTCTTTGCAGAAAGGGACTTTCCTAACTTATGAACTGTTTGCGCTCAGGACATAACAGACTGATCGCGAGCATGTAGCTCTGCTGTCCTGGGCACAGAAAGTCACAAGACCCTGCGGCAGCATCATGGCAGCATGCATTACTGCCCATTCGATCTGGTCCGCTGACATCTCTAACAAGCCAGGCCAGGGCAACTGTTGAACGGCTGTCCATAACACTGCGCTTGCACTCTCTGGGTTTGGCTTGGGCTTCAAGGACTCACTTCGCAACGAATGCCTTAAACAAGAATCGGCCTGGAGCCATGTTGAAAGCTTACATTTATCAAAGGTCTCGTTGACTCTGCTGCCAGGGGCCGGCACATAAGACTGACCCAGATTGTGCAGACTTATTCTCGCCAAGGGTTGCCAACTGCTTGGTTTCCTTGACGCTCTCCTCCAAAAGGCACCCCCAGCACTTCGCAGGATTGGTTCACTGCGCATGTCAGTCCACACAACGGGCTGGGCCCACCCGGGCCCAAACTGCGTTCACGCAACCACACATTTCAGGGAGACTCATCGAGACTCATCTGTGCGATTCTCACATGTACACAGGAAGAGCTGCTCGCAGTTTTGAAGCACGTGGGCTGTTGATGTCATGGCCAGGTTTACAAAATCAAAGCCCCACCCGCACCCTTCACAAGGTTCTAATAAGCGTAGCATGCCTGGGCGATCCTGGGCGCAAAAAGCACATGCTACAGTCGGGCACTCACCGTGAATGTTACATAAGGCCACGGCATGTCGTCCATGTCATCAAGGATGGCTCCAGCACAAGCCTACCCACAGCACCGATTCCGCGCAATGGATTGCATCAGCTGATGTGGCACATCAATGTCTTTCAAAATGTATGAAAATATAATTGCGGCCTGGAGGTTCGCTTCAGACCAAGTCTGCGAAACCTTGCCCAACACAACATCTGCATCTTTAGCATGCCCACGTGTCATGAAGCTTGCTGCGTGAATCTGTTCGCTGTAGCCAGAACGGAGCACTGAACTGAAACCGCTGCTCAACAGAGAACTCGGCTGCGCACATCTTGCGAGCTCACTGGAACGGACGAGGAGCTAGAGCTAGACGCAGCCTTGACATGTGCTCTTTGCAGAAAGGGACTTTCCTAACTTATGAACTGATTGCGCACTCAGGACATAACAGACTGATCGTGCGCATGTGGCTCTGATGTCCTGGGCGACGACATTCACAAGACTTGGCAGATTTGGGTTTGGAAGCCGGTTCCATCACTCGTACACTTTGCAAAGACTGTGTTGAACAAGTGGCCGGCCCTCAAAGAGTCAGCCAGGAAACTCTGTGTACACTTTCGTCTTGTTTGCTTGTTGAAAGGTGTCTTGCCTCTGCTGCTGGCTTTTTCACACGCGGCCACTGCACAAAGCCCTCGGCTGCAAGGTTTGCGCGCCGTGCCCTTCCGTTCGGGGTGGAATCAAACCCTTCTGACTGCATGTGCAATGAGAGAACGTGACTGTTGCCAATGCCAGGCAGGTAAACACTGCTGAGCAAAGATCTCGGCTGCGCGCATTCGAGCCCAGCGCATCTGTAGCGTCAAGAGCCTTGTCACCAGGCAAAAGACAGGCTCGAAGGTACGCTTTCCCAGGCAATCAACGCTGACGGCAAAGTAGTCGCAACACTCACAAACTGGACCGCGCGCTTTCCCACATGCCCAGCTATACGTCTCGATGTGACTGACTTCGTTGGCAAGCCGTGAAAAACCCTTTCAATCCAAAGCCCACAACATGAAAACCACTACAGGATCCATGACTGCAAGTGGCTTTCCGAGCCCCCCCCCTTCATACATGCGCAGAAGGCTGTATGTATTTTCCAGACCCCGGATCGGGGTGCCCTAGTCTGGCAAAAATGCTTCATGGCTTCGTTACATCGGCTCTTTCAGCAAGAGGATGCCGAGGACCCCCTTTTCTCACGTGATTGCAGCAGCAACACTTACCTGCTGGGAGATGCGCCAGGAGGTTGCTAAACCTAGCTCTTACATACGTATACGCCAGCCCGGGGGCTTTCAAGATGCGTGCGCGGGTAGCTTCGGTCCCTACCACGGAGCATCGTCTGGCTGCGGAACCGACTGCGTCGCTGTAAAGTGAAGCCAAAACGCTTCTTGCCTCCCCCCCCCTGCCATGAGAAGAAATGGCCCGGGAAGCTGGGCAGAGGGGAGGCCTGGGCATGCGCGTTTTTTGTTAAATGACTGTGGTGCATGAACACCGCCAGCAGCCAGCAAATGCCAGCAACTCCTCTGTCACAATGCGCTGCGCAACATTTTTGGGGGATGGTCGAGCATACATTGCCGGGACGGGATCTCGAAATAAACTTCCAATAGCTCTTTCAACAAAACTTGATCGACGGGGTTGGTAACACTTTTTCGCGGGTCCCGCAAAGTTGGGGTCCGGGGTCACTCCATTGGGGTCCGGGGTCACTCCATTGGCAACCCGTGCCTAGAAACGCAGTTAGGGACTGCAGGCCTCTATGTCTCTATGTTTTGCATATATCAACACGCCAAGCCTGCGAGAGTCAGGGCGCTCGCTCAGCATGCCCGGGTTCACAGGTAATCGCGACTCTAATTCTAATGTTGAATACACAAGCGTGAACATTTGATCAACTGACATCTATGTGACTGGCAAAATTTAGAGATCAAGCGCCAGGTCAACAAAAAGCACACATCGCTGTAAGCCACCCGCAGCGCACGGTGCAAAACATTGCCGAGGCCATGGCATCTCGTTGATGACATTGGACGACCAGCCCCCCTGGCCACTACACATGTCCTGTGATGTCCTGTGCCATAGCGCTGCAAGAAACTTCATTCGCACCTCACAAGGCTTGACAGTTTTGCCAGTGGCCGGGGGCGGTGGCGCGGCCTTCGAACGTCTGCAGACATGTTCTCCGCGATTCTGGACAAATCATGGGGTCAGAAACAAGCGTGTTAGAACCTGCGAATTCTGCTGGTTGAAGCCGAAGACGGCCTGTCCAGCACAAGCCCTGTGCTACTCAAGGAAACACGCCTCAGTCACGCACGCGCACTGAGGACACGGCGTATGGATCATACACCCTGCAGTGGCCAGAATGTGTCTTGACATATATCACAACATCACACCACTCAGTTGTGACTAATTCTCGGATGCATTTGAGAGCGCACAACGTTTCCCGGAAAGGCCAACATCGGCTATCGTTAATAGCGCGCGGTATGTTTTGCAGGTGCTGCGGTTTCATCGCTGGGCGTCGAGGTGGAAAACCTTGGCTGTGCGCCTTCCGAACGTTAGACTGTTGATTTTGAATTGTGCTGGTGCAGGGATTCAATTCTTAATCATACTGCCGGGGCGTTTTCCTCGCTTCTAGCGCCGATCACGAACTTACGCCGACAGCCCAAATGCAAGAAGCACGGTTCGTCAAGTTTGCAAAAAACGGCAGTTGAACCCTATGCATGTTTAGGCTGTGGACGCGCCCTTCAAAATTTGGCGCCGCATAATCGTGAAAAGAAACCGCGTGCTTGACATGGAAAGATGCAGGGCAGAGGATGGTCGGGCCTTGGCTCAGCAGGAGGATTACCCTAATGGTTCCAATGACACTGGTCGATATGACTCGATAGGTGGTGTGTCTATGCTTCTTCGCAATCCCACATCCAAGCATTGGAGCCAGCAGACGAGCTGCTGCGCTTGTTGTGGGGGACGATGCCACGTTGGCTCACTCGACATCTGCCATTCGGCGGGCCAGTGCGGCATTGAGCTGTCGGATAAGAAAGACATATACCCTTCGGGGAAGGGGAAGGTTCATGTTGGGTGGAACATGGCGGAACCCTTTCAGACCCTCTCACAATTCGTACCAGGCTGCTTCAAACTGGACTCGGGCCTTGGTTATGCGAAGCGGATCAGCACAAATACTCAGGAATGCAACTGTAGCCAATCTAGTTCGGGAACTTGTTCCACCTTGTTGCAGTGCAGATGGGGCATTGGCATCTATGGTGTGGGCGGCGAAAAAGAGGCTGCCAAGCACAACAACGCGTCACTTGCGTTGCACGTGACATTGCAGATCCGCCCCAAAGCAAGCTATAATCGGAAAACCGAAGTCGAAACGATCTTTATCCCTCCAGCAATAGGACAAAGCAAAACAAGCAAATGCAACACACCCTGCAGGCCTGTCCTTTGTTTAAATTTGTTCTTTTGTTAAAATTTGCTCTAAGAGAAAATTTAAAAAAACAGGGTTGTTTTGTACTTTTTGATTTGGAATTTGTCCTTTTGATTTGGAATTTGTGCTTTCGACCTGGAGAATGAGTTTTGGACAAGGAAGCTGATTTTACCAATCCGAGAACCCGTGTGGTACTGCTCGCTTTCGAGACGCTCGTGGCTGAAATGTGTCAACGTACCAGCGCTCATCCTAAGATCCCTGTGTGGAAACATGTGTTGAAGCGCAGGCTATCATGATTTTGGTGTTTCTGCAGAGCATCCTTGCCGGCCGTCTAGCATACGTCCATATATTCCCGTGCATATATGTACATCAGGATATATCTGTGCATCTACTATTGCAAAACATCTGGTCGGATATGGGGGGGTCGCCGCCCATATCTGAACAGATCAATTTAGATATGTGGCCCGCCCGTAGCAGTAAAAACAGAATCAGTACATACTGGAACAGATTGATGGTTTCGTCCTATATAAGTTCAGGTTGCCGGTGTTCAGGTTGCCGGTCCAAACCGCAGTTCAGTCGATGGATATCTTGTGAGGATCTGTAGTACCAGAACATCGGGAATTAATTGTGTGGGGTTAGATTGCGAGCATGCATGTGTATCGCCGTGCCACGAAGCAACACGGCTCATGCAGCAAGGAGGTGTGCCTTCAGCTCTTAAGGCTTCCTACCCAATTTACATTCAGAATTGTTCCACGCGGGCTATCGAGTTTGGAATATCGATAGGCCTTCGGTTTGTCTCGACAATGGCGGATGAACCTGCGGATGCTTCGAGTCCTTCGAGCTACTACGGGGACCTGGTGAGGTTCAAGAAGTCCCAAGAGCCGGTACGTGTCGTTGCCCTTTTGGGCGATGTGACGGTGGCTCTTGTGTCCTGCTTGCAGCATACAGATTAGGATTAGGTGCCACGTCTGAGAGTATAAGCCTGCTTTTGAATTTTGCAGTTCCCCAGGAGCAGTTTATCGTGGCTCCGGATCTAGCCGCAGTCGAAGGTGCAGCGGCACCGCAGAGAAACGAGTTACTTCAAAAGAACCGTGCCGTGGTTCTCGCGCAACTTGCTATGGTCAAATCTACTGATAAAGAATGTTTCTTTTCCAGTCCTACATCCACAGGTGCGATATTCAACTGAAAACCTGAGCCCTATAAGGATTCTGAAAGCGTTCACGGAGCTCAACAAAGTGCTTTCGGTTGACCAGCTGCACTTCTGCATCATGCAGAAGTACGGCATCAAGGTGCTTGCCTGAAATGTTTAGTGGTTTATAACATTGGCTTGTGATTCCTGATCTTGGGCGCCCTTAGGAATCTGAATCTCCGTTGGTTCAGCTAGCTCACAGCCAAGCCAGTGCGCTGAAGTCGATGGCCTCTCGGCCGCTACGCTTTACGGATGCCAATGCACAGCTTCGACATGCATATACAAAGTACGTGACACTAAGGCACAACATGTCATTCGTGAAGCCAAAAAAACGGGAGGGGCCCGTTTGAAATGGCTCAAGGAGCTTAAGGCCTGGTCCTAGTCGTATTAAACTTGAGCAATTCCGTACTGTGAAAGTGACAATAACTGACAGGATGCGGTGGGACCGAAACTTCGCGAAAAGAAGTTTGAGCGCAAAAAGAGCGGCGAGAGCCCCGAGAAGAGCCCTGCTCAAGGACCATCGCCGGATTAAGAATTCTATTTGGTTACTTTCGATCATCCAATAATATGTTTGTCTACAATATTGTCCGTCAGGAGCGATCCCTCGCATTTCCTCGCCTCCGGCGGCTACCGTAATGGCTGTTGTTGCAAGCATCGCTGCTAACCCTCCATCACTGGATCCAAGTGAGCAGTACAAAACCAAGATGAGGCTCAGAATCAAAACCAAATCCCCTGCGGAGAACACGACCGCAGCAACAGGAGCATTGTGTGTCGCAAGTGCAAGTTAACAAAATCAAGTCATATAGTGCTCAGAAAATGCTGTATGCGAGCAGGAGTGGTACCCCCGGCTGCTGGCGAAGAGGTGGGCTTTTGATTCGATTCGCAAACTTTAGATTGGTTTGTAATGATACTTTGGGAAGGATGGGACCTTAAGCCCTTGTAACCCCTACCCTACAAAGGCCTGGAGCTCATGGGCTGCTTTTCAAGGCAGTCAAATCAATAGAAATGTAAATCAGTAAGTATGTATGTCGATATCTGTGTATACGTGTGTATGAGTATCCAATGTTTCGGTATATATGTATACTACAGATCATAATCATTATGGGTCAAAGCTCTGGGTCCTTGGGCGCAGGGCTTAAGGGGATCCGTACATACCTATTAGCCACCATACCTTTAAACCCTAAAAAGACTATTCCTGACAGAACCCTAAACCCAGAAAACTATAGTTGTTCTCCCATGGCAGGCATCACCCGAGAAAGTTGCGATCACCGGTTGCACGGCTTGTTTATACATTGCGGGCAAACTTTGATTCACGTGATCCCCAGCCCTGGAGACTGAAGGTCCTTCCCTGATGATGTGGCCTACGGACGAGAATGCTGATTTGAAAGAACCCAGTCTTCAATAATCTGATCTTGGTTTGCCTCGTAAAGCCCAGACCCCCTGAACCTAAACCCTAAATCCTCCCCCCTGGAACCTTATAAGCCCTATACCTTTAATTTAATTCTCAGCACATTTGCTTGAAACACCCCCACACCCTTGGCCGCTTTCTTTCAGGAATATCACGGCCACTCCGTCGTCGGGCCCGATGGCTTGCTCACCGCTGCTCCTGGCAGTGGCTCGGAATGCTGATGGGTGTGCGGTTTTGGGGTTGGCTTTGCTTCTTCATCCTTGCGACAGATCGAGTGCGGACCCCTGCTGTTGACAACCCAATCTATCCTGAGCTCTGACTCAAAAGTGGATGCCTGCCGCTTGTCGCCCCTCTGCAGATCCAGCATCGGCGGCAGTGGCGCCGGCAGCGCCTGCGAGATCGACCGAGGCTTCTCGATTAAATCAAAGAGTCATATGAAAGGCCGTTTGGGAAAGTCGTGGTTTTGTTTTGCTCTTAAGGATGACTTGCCGGAGCCGTTCGAAGGCGGCGAGGAAGAGGAAGGAGAGGAAGGAGACGAAGGAGACGAAGGCAACGAAGGAGACGAAGGCAACGAAGGAGAGGAAGGACAAGGAGCAGAAGAAGGTGGCGAAGGACAAGGAGCAGAAGAAGGTGACAAAGACCCAGGACATCGCAGGGCTGTAATCAAAAGGGTGCTGCTTTCCGACATTACTCAATCACAGTCACTAGTGACTGCTCGCAGGGTCGAGCGACCAGCCAGCCGAAGATGATGATCAGGAGCACTGACTTAAAGTGATAGCTTGGGAAACATGCATATCTTCAAATTATCACCGTTTTCCAACACAGGAGACCAAGAAGAAGACGAAGAAGCGTGGCAACCCCAATAGCGGCCCGCTCTGGAATGCCATGCAGCAGTTCATCAAGACTGACTTTTGCACACGTCATTAGAAATTGCCCTGACTCTTTCGTGCTTAGCGAATCCTTGCAATTCTTTTGTAGGACGGCTCGTTCTGAGTACAGCCTCGGCTACATGGCACCTCGGATGGTTCGTTTTGCCGGGTCTGTGCGGTTTCACTATGGTGCCTGGTACAATCGCACAGCTGAGGATGCAGTAAAGTTGTGGAAGCATTCTGCCATCAGAGAGTTGCTCGTCTCAAATTAAGATTAATTGCCCTCTCTACAAACTGACCTTATAATTACCAGCAAGTTCCTGCCTTATCCCAGGGTTCTGGTTATGGATATCCCGGACAAGAAGAGACGACGACTGTGAGGGGCACACCGAAGGTGTCTTGGCTTCTATACGGTACATACATCCGACCGTGTTTCAAGTTTGCTCGCAAGCGGTTCGTGATGCGGTGCACCAGCTACTTTGGTGAGAGATTTCATAAAGCTCTCTTTATGTCTGTTCTTCGAAGTGCACTTGTTCCTCTGTGATCGCTTGCTTAATTCAGAGCCATACCCAGCAGGCCACATGCATGCTGTGAGATTCTTACAATGGTTCTAAACCCTAAATGCTGAAGCCCAAATACACCCCTAAACCCCAAAGTCTAAACAAACCCTAAGCCTTAAATCCTCAAGCCCAAAGACACCCCTGAACCCCAAACTCTAAACAAACCCTATAAACCTTAAATCCTGAAGTACTAGACTGCTAAACCCCAAAGTCTAAACAAACCCTAAACCTTAAATCCTGAAGCCCAAATATACACCCCTAAATCCCAAAGTCTAAACAAACCCTAAACCTTAAAGCCTAAACAGGCCCTAAACCCCTAAACCCTAGAGCCTGCTATGCCGCTATGTCTTGACTTTAAAATCCATGAGCCAATCAACTGAGTGTAGCTTGGTGCTTTTTTTCAAAGCACCATGCATGTGTTGCCACGGCATGTGATAATTTGTTTGTGAAGCAAGCATTGCTTGCTCTGCCTGATATCGCGATGGGGTCTCAGACGAAAGTGAGGTATGCAGTGACTGCCAGCCCTGTCACAAATCCGTTGTCATTAATGGCTTGTGCCTATCTGCCGGCTTTGTGTCTGCAGTGCTTGGCCCTGATCAGAGAACTGTGTGACCAATACGAGCGACCCTGTGTCGTTTCTGCTGTGCATAATTCAGGGGCTTCTTGAATAGATCTTATATACATCTAATCGGTATACGGCTGCTGCCAAAATACTCGAGCTGCGACTATCTATGGAGTCCTTGTCATGACGATCCCACGAACTATATGGGGCCTCTGTAATGATATCCCTTAGTTATCAGGAACTCCCAGATTTGAACATGGCTTTTCGTCCGGGGCCTTATCCGCGGGTTCGTGAACTCCTGGCGCGGGGGGTGCTGCTTGCCTCAGATCAATTTCACGCTTCCGGTTTTGTTCTTGATGTTTCTTAAATCTCGGATTGTTTAAAGGTGGTTCAGGCTTCAGGGCTTTTGATCTTCGAGACAAGTGCTTCCAATTCACTCTGTGTTTGTAGTCTCAGTTGCAAGGCACACAAAAACACATACATAATTCGGTGTTGCACTGCAATATGCAACCACAGCTGGGTCTCCTATGTCTGATAGCTACTTCGACTGTTGTGAATTGACCTCAACGTACAGGACATTAAATCAATTAACGGTCCACTATATGGGAGTTTCCGATAGTTAGGGGTAATTATACTAAGGATCCTACTATTAGGGTACTATATTAGGGCCCCCTATTGTCGGAAACTCCCATATCAATCAAGTTTACACCTGCACATATATCACCCGCATGCCCCTCTTGATTCCAGCTTTAGACAACTGAGTTCTCGCCCCATGGTCGTGATCCTCATGATGATGTGCTTCATGCCGCTGGAGTCTTGGCTATACGGCTGTTCACAAACACTCCTCTTCTTGCATGACGTGTGATAACTTAGTGCAGCAAAAGCAACGACCTCGACGTTGTCGAGTACTTTGCAGGCGAAGCAGCAGCACAGATAGCATATGGTTTTGTGAAACCTTCCCAGTTGCTTGTTTCTGAATAACCGAGGTGGTGCACCGAGAGGCAATGTCCAGAGGATTGAACAGCCGGATGATGGATATAAACGAGAGCGACACCAACGACCTCAAGACTCCCTGGGGAATCTTGTTCCTCTAATGCAAAAAATCCAGCCAAGCTAGTACGTGTACAACATCCCAAGCAGATCTATGCCCGCTTCAGGCTGGCATTAATGTACTTACGCCGTCTTCGTCCCGGAGGCTTGATGGTGCTGGCACCGGTTTGCTGCTTGGCTTCTTGCACTTTGGAAAAGGATATCTTAGGGATCAGTTCTAAGCCCTATAAACCCTAAACCGGGCTTGAGTTGCTTCTCGGAAGTCTATTGAAGCCACCATGACACCAAATCTGATATAATAATTTCCCCATAAACATTAGCATTTTTATGATCACCCTAAAGCAACAACCTTCCCCCCCTCTCAACCCACAACCCTGGGCTTTAGGGTTTAGGGGGTTTAGGGTAAGATTCGAACGGCCAGTGTCGCAAGAAGCCTGTAGTGCATGTACTCGGTGTAATAGCGCAGCTCGAAGTTGTCAATTGCAGGCCCGGCTGCGATAGCCTAGGATTCGAACTTGTCTTGGTACAGTACTCTTCTACTATAGCAATACAAGAACTAGTATGTACTGGTGCTATATTTGTACTACTACTACTACTACTACTACTACTACTACTACTACTACTACTACTACTACTACTACTACTAATACTACTACTACTACTACTACTACTACTACTACTACTACTACTACAGTACTATGACGATATCTTCTATATCTGGGAAGTACGATAGGTAGTTGTATATAGTACCATAGACGACCGCTAATCGTACTTCCCAGGTATAGAAGATATTGTCAGTTCTAGCACTATGGTAGAATTTGTATTCAGCATTCGTTGTGCTGCTAGAGCACGTGTTACGTAGTGGTTTTTTGGAGGTTGGGATAGGCTTGGGGGCACGTTTTCGGACGTTTGGAGGTTTGTGGTGTTTTGGTTGCCGGGCTTTGGTTTGCTGCTGGGGTCTGCAAGCTTCCATTCGCAACATTGTTTAACGATCCCTTTCGACAGGCCAGTTGTGGTTCATCTCCATTATCATCAAGCATCATCGTCAGCAACAACAAAATTAGTGCATCGGTCCCCATCAGCATAAACCCGAAGCCGAAGCCCTATCCTGATCTCGGAACTTCCCAAACGCCGAACTTATGTTCCAATGCAAACCCTAGCTAGCCCTGTAGCTGATGATGTTGATGGGGATGGCATGATGGTGCTGCCCATGAGGATAAGTTGTATAGGTGTCGTCCGGAGTGGAAGCACTGCAAGTAGATGAGCTAACGATTAAGTGCCCAGACCCTGAGCTTCTCCCATCAATCGCAATATCCGAGGGGCCGCCAGCTTGAGGGATCCCGCGAATGCAGGGCTTCAATTAAAGGGAATTCTTGAGGTTGGGTGTTCTGGTCCGACTACAAAAGGCAAGGCTACGAGGCACTACATTCGTTGCTGCTGTTACTGCTGCTACTACTTCTACTTACTAGTATTACTGCTGATGGACAAAATCCTGCATGACCCAATATAAGGAATTTACCATAATTCCCATAGTTTAGGGTCCTTAAGGTCATGCAGGATTTTGTCCATCAACAGTAGTACTAGTACTAGTACTATAGTAGTACTAGTACTAGTACAAGTACTAGTACTAGTACAGGTATATAGTACTTGTCCCACCACTACTATACTACTACTACTACTACTACTACTACTACTACTACTACTACTACTGCTACTACTACTACTACTAGTATACTATACTACCACTACCACCACAATTACCACGACTTCCACTACCTCCTATACCACCACCACTAGCAATACAACCAAACTACCACTCCTACGTATTGCCACATGCATACCAGTGCCTGAACTAGTACTACTGCCACTGCTGCCATTATCACAACCACAACCACTACGACGACGACGACGACTACTACTACAACTACTACTACAACAACTACTACTACTACTACTACTCCTGCTGCTGCTGCTGCTACTACTACTACTACTACTATTACGTACTACTACTACTACTACTACTACTACTACTACTACTACTACTACTACTACTACTACTACTACTACTACTACTACTACTACTACTACTACTACTACTACTACATACTACATACTACGTACAACGTACTACTACTGCTACTACTACTCCTCCTCCTCCTCCTGCTGCTGCTGCTGCTGCTACTATTTCTGTAAAGCAAGCAGGGTGACTGTATTGAAGCCTACGAGCTACTGCGATGGCCGAATCAATAATGCCGTGGCCGCTGCTTGGAAGACTGACCCATTTGCGGTTGCATGGTTGTCGCAGTACGTCTGCTACGAGGAATACGACGACAATGTTAGGGATTAGGGCTAGGGTTCTGTTATTAACTCGTATGCCCAGTTCCAACGTCGCAAGCCACGGTAGTGCCTGGGATGTCCGGAGCTTTAGAACACCTTGAGAGTGTGTAAACTATAGATGCTAGTGAATTGTTCTGTCCTCGTTCGATTTAAATTGCCGATATTCACCAATGATTGCTGGTCAGCCTTTCATGCGGTTCACTTCATTAGACCTAGGTATGCAATCTAGGAACTTAGATCAAGCTTCACTAGATCCGGTTTGTTCTGCATGCCGATTCGTTCATCCAGACCGAGCAAGGATTAAAGGATAAAGACTTCCAATCAGGATGCCGGCTTTGTGCGAAACAGGAATCACGGGACAATGCCTTACTTTGCAAACTATCTCATGCTAGGGTACATATATGGGGTGATTTGTTGGTAGGGATTCCTGGAAGTATGAGGGCAACCCGGCCTATGAGGGCAACCCGGCCTAGACCCTTACGTACTAGTCGGTGCTTAATCATAAGTCCTGTGGTTCCCCCAGCCAGAATGGATTTCAAAAGCTGTATGTATATGTCAAAATGTCCGATCTCAGGTTCATCGTGGAGCTGGCTCAATGCCTGGACGTCGGGACGAAGTCCCCTTTTGCCGCAGGGGATGCAGGACCGCGAGACAGTTCGATCAGGCAACCTCCTAGCCATCAGGCCTGTCGGGCCATCAAGGTGTACATCTAGCTGAATATTTAATGCATACAGAGTTTCGCCACGCAAGCCTTGAAAGGGCAGCGCTGCTCATGGTCCTGGGCCACGCGACCGGTATCTTCATGTGCTTGGAACAACCAGCACACCATGCCACCGGAGGAATGGAACGGCTTCCAGGGTTTCGGAGCATTGGGTCAATCTTCACAGTGCAGTACTCAGGAATGTTGTCGATTGCGAGCAGGTAACTATCGTTCGATCTCGCCCATCCATAAAATTGGCCTTGCTAGCTTAGGTCTATCGACTGCGGGTCTGTATGTCCTCGTTCGGTTCCACAACCAAAAAGCCTACGTTGCTCTATGTGAATCACCGCCGTTTCCAGGACTTCGTGCGGTTGCAGTGCCCTGCACAAAACACTTCATGTCCATTCCCTGCCAGGAATTACAAGTTCTCTCATCGCAGAACGCACCAAGCCCTTCAGCCTTCAAAAAGGTTCGGAAGAGCATTGTGAAATTCCATGTCGATGCTCCTCTGCTGTCATTCTACATAGTATACACCTTTCAGGTATAACCCCTAGTATACACCTATCAGGTATAACCCCTAAACCCCATTGCAAACCTTAAGCCGTTCTGGCAAGTTGCAAAGACCTGATCCAACAATGTCGTTCAAGCCCAGGCTCGAGGCCAGCAGCGCAAGACGGGCATCCAGGAAGATGTCAAACACACGCAGTGCCTCGGCTGCCTAGCTGGGCTTCTTATCAATCCTCTGCATGGGTTTTATGTTTAGTCGAAGCCGAGGACATATACCGAGTCTTTTGCACGAGCTCTTCTAGATGCATGGAGCCGGCCTTGCCACGAAGCCAGTACAGAATCTTGGAGCAAACAGTAGCTATCACACATACCCGATCGAAGTGCCAACGAATCTTTTGGAGGATGGTTTAGTGTGTGGTGTTGTGGCCACTCAATTTGGGGATGCCTAAGGTTACTCGATCTGGTCAAACCTCGGTATTTATATACAGGGTTGAATTCCTGGCAAGCACTGACGTTATACCGTTGTACAGTTGGCTTTAGGGGTTATGTGTGTGTGTGTGTATGCATGTATGTATGTATGTATGTGTGTGGGTATGTATGCAGGTATCTGTGCATATGTATGGGGATATGAATGTATGTTGTATAGGTATGTATGTATGTGTACATATGTAAGTATATATGTGTGTATGTACGAATGTATGTACGTTCGAGGTATGTACGCATGTACGTGTGTAGGTGTGCATGTATGTGTGCAGTGTTGGGATATATGATAGCTTTATTCCCTCGATCAGGAGCCATGTGCGGGGTGTGCTGAAGTGCACGAGCTGCTTTTTGTGGAGAAATACGACCCGGAAGACATACAACTGCTATTTTCCCAGCCGATTGGATGGGATGATCAGGAGACATACGTGTAGTACTTCAGCCCGTAATATAGTTCAACACAATCACCCCCCACCCCCCCACCCCCCGACGCAGGACCAGCTTTACGAGGTTGCTCAATGGATGATGCGGAGCCAGCGCTTGACTTTGCCATCGTGCTGGCCGAGCCCATTCCTTTGAAAGGACCGGGCAGTGCATCCAGAAAGGATGCTAGGGGACTCTATGTGCGAGTGGGGTAAAGAGCTTAATTGCCGTTTATGAATTGAGGCTGCACCAAGTTCGGCTTGTCCCTAGGCGCAAACCTACGATCCCAACACCTAGTTCCCTAACTTACGACCCACCCGAGGTACTGCTATGATTTAATTCAAGCCCAGGCACCCTTAAGACGATCGAACCAATGTCATGTAATTAGTATACAATGTAGTCTTTAATCAACAACCACCAAGGAATGTTTGCTGCATAAACGACACTATAAAGAGATACTACGTCCGATGTATGTACACAACCGACACCAATTCTCGTGAACCCCAACGTGAATTCTACTGCCCAAACAGCATGGAGGTATAACACCAGCTAGCTAGGTGTATCTATTATTTGGCCTAGAAACACACCAGTACCATCCTGTAGACGGTCTAATGCACACGTTTGCATCGACCATATACATACTCTAGTTCCGATCGAATATGTGCTGTGGTCAAATCCAGTTTGTCGGGTGTCATATTAGTCCACGCAGACCTATTTTGTGGAACTGTGGTTCTTAGCTTTGTTTAAATTTGTACTTTCGGCGGGTGTGTGGCTCCACCTGGAAGGCCGGGCTTGTACGCTTGGCTTGTATAAGACCCCAAAAGGAGCGAGAACCCAGAAGTTTGAGTATCCTGGCACCTTGAAAACGCTGTCTGCACCTCCGAAGTCAGCCCAGGATCAGGTGTCCAAAAAGCGTCAAAACCTGTCCAAAAAGCGTCAAAAAGCGTCAAAAAGCGCAAATTTAAAATCCTGGATCGGATCCGGATCCTACCCTCAACGAACCCCGTGTCCAAAAAGCGTCAAAACCTGTCCAAAAAGCGTCAAAAAGCGTCAAAAAGCGCAAATTTAAAATGATGCTTATGGTTCTCTGCCTGAACCTAGAAAATCAGATTCGATGCGCTCGACACTGGATGCTCCAGGCATATGTGAGTACGTTTGAGGTAGGGTTTAGCCATGGTGAAGAAAGCAGCTGCAAAGCCGCCACCACAATCGGCACCCGTTTCTAGACTGATCTAGGTCTTGCGCTGCATTCTAGGTCGACAAAGTAGTACTATGGCAACAAATCCGACCCAGGCTCCCGAGATGGCAGCATCAATCGATGCTTTGGCCATGAGCACCCTTGGTTTAAGCCCTGCTCAGCAGCAGATGGTGCTTGAACGAGTGAAGCTCTGCAATTATTGATTTAAAACTAATGCTGTCGAATGTGTCATCCCCCGATGATCTAGCAAATATTGCTACCTGCACTCACATGGTAACGTTCACCTCGTGTATAGTACATATACTTAGTAGTACTATAGTATATAGTACTATAGTGCCTATAACGAGTAGGATGGTACTATATATCTATATAGTACTAACTATATATATATATATATATATATATAGTGGCACAATTAGTCTAATATATTTTTTTACTAGCATTAAATTTGGTGAATTAAGGGCATAGACAAAGGCTGCTTTATTTCCATGTTATACTATCAATATAAAGCAGCCTTTGTCTATGCCCTTAATCCACCAAATTGTCCAACACCCCCAGCATATTGATGTATCCTATAAACACTGAACCCCTTTGAAGTCCTATTAATGTCCTAAACTCCTATACTCTCGATCCTATATAACCTACCGAGGAAATGTATATAAGTAGTACTTATTATAGTACTATGTCACTCGGGGTCTAAGTAATCGCCAAGGAATGTACTGGTGAAGGCACGACCACCAGCCGGTGTGCCGATGGCAGCAAAGGCTAAAGCAGCGCCAGCGGCGGCGCCCGTGGAGCCTCCGTGCACACCCGAGCCCACGGTGAAAGCACCGACACCCCTGGACACCCCGCCGGACCGTGAATCCCGACCCGAAGCCCCGAAGAGGATGCTCAACTTGGAGCCTGATCCTAGCCCAGCAAAGCCGGATGTCACTGCGGAAGCCCAAACCCAGCTGGATACCGACATGGACAGAGAGCTGCTACGCCACCTCGATAGTGCCGAAACTTTGGTGCTCGGCCAAACACAGAGCCTAGCGAGGATCCCTACTATCGACTCCTTGGACGGTGAGCCGATGAACGACGAGGATTTCGAGCTAGAAGCGGCCCGGGCAGCTGCTGCAAAGTACCAGGAGCTTCTGCAGAAGAGACAACAAAAGGCCGAAGCCGCGAAAGCAGCAGCCGAAGCAGCAGCACTGGAGCAAGCACAGAAAGCCCAAGCCGAACAAGCAGCACAGGAACAAGCACAGAAAGCCAAAGCCGAACAAGCAGCACGGGAACAAGCGCAGAAAGCCCAAGCCGAACAAGCAGCACTGGAACAAGCGCAGAAAGCCCGAACCGAGCAAGCAGCACGGGAACAAGCGCAGAAAGCCCAAGCCGAGCAAGCAGCGCTGGAACAAGCGCAGAACGCCCAACGAGCAGCACTGGAGCAAGCGCTCGCAGCCCACAAAGCCCAAGTCGAACAAGCAGCACTGGAGCAAGCACTGAAAGCCGAAGCTGAGAAAGCAGCGTTGGAGAAAGCCAAAGCCGACCAGGTAGCACTGGAGCAACAGCAGAAAGCGCAAGCCGAACAAGCAGCACTGGAGGAAGCACAGAAAGCCGAAGCCGAAAAAACAGCGCAGAGGGCGGCTTTGATTCAGCAAACAGAGCTACTGATCCAGCAGGCACAGAAAGACGACGCCAACCGAGCAGCCAAAGAGGCACAACTGGAACTGGACCAGCAGGCCGAACGACAGCTACGTACTGAAGCAACAGACGCAGCGCTGCAAGCAGACCAGTACCGGATCACTGCCGAGCGCCTGGCTCGGGAAGCAGATCAAGCACGTCTGGCGTTTTTGGAAGCAAGCAAAAAAGCAGACGCAGCAGTAAAAGCTCGAGTCGACAAGAGCTTGGAGGTGGAGCAAGCACAGCAGGATGCAGCCGATCGAGCAACAAAGAGTGTGCAGGTGGAGCAACCGCAGCAGGCACAGCCAGACCACACCAAATCGGCACCCGTACGTACTTGGTCTACTCTAGCACATGCTGCCTCCTTTGACGACTCAAGTCTTCCAGCTCGTGTGATTCAGGTGCTATGTAGTTAAAGCAATACGCTTGTTTTCGAGGGATTTATCTTTGCTACTGAAGACTTAATACCGAAAACTCCCCCGCCCTGAAATTCCCTGAACAGACGCTGGTGACCCCGGACACCTCGGCATCATTGGCTGCGAAGAGCCCCGGCATCCTGAGCACTCCGAAAGCTGCTCGTGCCAACCGAGCCAAGAAGGATTGATAGTGGTTTCGTTCGCAGTAATGGTTTGGATTTTAGGCTTTAATAAACCCTAAACCCCTAAACCCCTAAACCCCTAAACCCCTAAACCTTTAGGTATGTGATTCTGTCTGTGTTTCCCGGTATCTACCAGGTGTTTCGTGCCGTTACCACACATATATGAGTTCTACATGTGTATGTGTTTGATAAAAAACATTTATAGCACAAACAACATCATGCATCTTACTTACTTATGCAGGTTGGGTTCCGGGATGTGGGTTTGTTGGGCGAGGATGACTTTGAGCTCCCCGTGCTGAGCGAAGCTGAACAGAACAAGTACAAGGGCTTTTGGAACCGACTTCGCTCCAGATCGTTCGATACCCTGACCCTAAGCTGCATTGAGATGTTTCGTGCTAGCTTGAAATCACGGTCAAAGACCAATCCCACTTTCGAGGTCCGAGCCAGCTACACCGGGTCCCGAATCGACATCTTCGACTGCTGGTTCCTCGACACCTAATAACCTAATATGTGAGGCTAATAGACGCAAGCCAAAGCTTGAGTCACGTGCTGCTACAGGTGAGTTGGCCCCGAGCCCAGCCACGCCCGTTCATAGCAACTCGCCTTGACTTGTTACTTTTTCAGCAGAAACGAACCGCCCAAATAACCTAGGTACTGCGGCGACTACGGCGATGATTCCGAGCCCAACCACATCCACTGCTGGTAGCTTGGCCAGCACCTTTTAAGCCTGAACACATCGAATCGCACACACACCTAAGGTACCACGGCGACTCCTGCGATCATTCCGAGCCCAACCACATCCACGGCTAGCAACTCGCCTTGACTTGTTACTTAGCTTTCTCAGCATGAACATATCGAAACACCCAAATATCCAAGGTACTGCGGCGGCTCCGGTGATGATTCCAAGCCCAACCCCCCACACGTGCTTCTTTGGCAACTTGCCCAGCACGATATGCAAGGCAATAGGAGGCGCAGTGGCAGATAGTGCAGACCCCAAGGTACAACAACAGTGCCGCAAGCATCCACTGCTGGCAACTTGGCCAACATAGCTGTTTCGAACACGTTTTGTACAAAGGCTTTTCATTGATTGTGACACAAGCAAGGTCTCGTGGACAGTACGACGAACTCCGGCAGCTTGGTAACAACCAGTTTGTAAGCATGTTCTAAGTATAGTTTTTTATGCCGTGTCCCAGATATCCAAGGTGCTGTTGGGACAACACCCGAAGCATCCACTGCTGGCAGCTTGGCTAACGTCCATGAAACTCTCAAGTTTCAAGTTTGGCTTTGACACACAAGCCTAGGTATCGTGACGACAGAAAAACAAGCAAGCCCAGGACCTTTGCAAGACCTTTTACGAACCCTTTCGAGCGATCCATCGACTATGGAAGCGATCGCGAAGATGCTTGCTGAGATCAAAACAGCGAGTGTTCCAGCAACCCCGTCGCCAACCACTTTGAGTTCGCCCCCGCCGAAAGCGGGCACGGCGGCAACCCCGCCCCCGAGTGCACCTGCTCCACCGCCTGCGGCACCATCCCCGGCGACTGTTGGGCCGACGACCACCGAACTGGTGCCAGTGACAAGATGCAATTCCGCTAGCCACCCAGGCGAGTACAAGAACTTCATAAGGTTCTGTGAAAGGCACGAACATGCCAGCGAACTCAAATCCGCCTATGAGAGCCTGTTAAGCAATCCAGCATGCATCGATTCGTTTCTGGTGGTTTCGCTTATTCTATTCATGGTGTGCCACAATAAGGAAAGGAGGTGCCTTTAAACTCCAGGCATTCCAGAAGTTCGTGCAGTCTGGTTGATCCTTGGCTTGACCGGTTTAAGTCTGTTCATATGTATTGGTTGGAACCAACATGTTAGCAGTACTTACTCAGGCAAAGGCCTGGAACTGGAAGCAGTCTTGAGATTTCGACGACAACAAGAAGAAGAACAAAAAGACGAAGGTCGGTGTGTAATCCTATATAAACCTAGACATAAACTCCTGATCGAAGCTATGAACCCGTAAGCCCCTAAACCCTAAACCCAAACTTTGAAATCCTACAGTAAATCAATGCCCTGGATTTTACAACTCCTTCGTAGTCTTGATCTACTTATTATAGATCCCTATACTCGGCTATGAGCAATAATACTCCTCAAAACCCCATATATGTTACCCTAAACCCCTGAACCCTTACCGTTTCTGCACATGTTGCAGGACTCTACTACCCCTGGAGCGAAATCCTGGACTTCCACTCGGGTGACCTCGAGAAAGCCAAAACATTCATTGAAATGCGCCGAAGGCAAGCAAAAGGGCGCCCAGGAATAAAAACTAGTGCAATATTGCAACCTGTTCAATCGCGAATCCTTAACACTGTATCTTGCTGAAGCTCAGGACCAGCTGGGATCGGAACGATCCCACTATAGAGACCTTTTTGTACTACGGCCGGGAGCGACGTACTTTAACGACCCGCTCCCTGGTGCCCAGGCTAGATCTTTAATCTTCCGCCTTAAATACACAAACCCTCAACTTCGATTCTCTATTTCCCAAACCAGAACTAAGGACGAAATCTCGGCCCAGCTTGGATGCGACCCTCGGTTCGCTGCTTCTCTGATGGAGTCTATCGAGAAAGGGAATGTTATCGGCCAAGGAGCACCCGCAGGTCCCCCACCACCTCCGCGACCCTCCAGCGCTGCAGATCCAGCTCCGAACGCACCAAAGGAAACACCACCTGAGCCCAAAATCAAGAAAGCGAAAGCCCCGAAACCCCAGGCTCGATCTAGCTCGTTGTTGAATGTGTGAGGGTGTGTGTGTGTGTGTGTGGTGCGACACATTCATGAATGGATTTTGCTCCAGGGGGCAGATCTTGAAGCCACGATCATGGACGAGAAGAATGTGGGGGAGTTTGTGCGCCATTGGGTTCAGGCCGCAACACAAGCCGAAGGGAAAGCAACAACGATGAAGGGTGAGTGTCTGGACTTATTGTTAGAGATAGGATCCACCCATGCCCATGATGGTTCATCCGAGGCTGGAGGCTTTGGAATCCCAAGATGCTTTGATCAAGTTGATAGCTGACGCTATCACCGGGATTTCAGAAGCACGGAAAATGCTACAGGGGCTTGGTAAGAACCCATCGGCTCCAGACGTGCATCGCATCACTGCCCGAGCTTCTTGCCTACGTTGAAATATTTTAGCACAAAAGGCTTAAATGAACTTGTTTCGATCTAGCCCATCTAAGGCGGCACCGTTTGTGGAGGCTTTCAAGAAGCACCAAAGGGTGGCGTCGAACCTGAAACTTGCCTCTGAATAGTTTCCCTTTCGAACCCGTGGAAACCTAATGCAACAGTTTACGTCTTTCTGCCCTTAAAACCAAGACCGTAGCTTCGTAGAGCCATCCCCAATATCACCATTAAATCCCGTAATATCTCTCAATGCCTCTCGCCACATATCCCAGGATCTCTTCCGAGGCTCGTGTGTCCCAGCCGAAGAAAAAGGCGAAGTCGGCTGCTAAGGCAGCCCCGGTAGAGAAAGCGGCATCGGTTTCATGACCAGCTGAACCATTAAGTTGAGCCTATATCTTGATTAGGTACTAGACCTGAACTTACATCCCAAGCCCTCCAACTATCAAAGATTATTAATTGTCCTGAGCTGCACCTGGTCAGTAGCCAGCTTGTCTGGGGTTTGGGAGTGAGGTTACGGGCAAATAAGGCTACAGGTTCCGGGTTTAGGCTTGGGGTTTTCGGTCCGGGCGCCTGGTAAATTCTGTACTGGCCTTAATTCACTGCTGCGGATGATGACTCAGTTCAGCTGGGACATGTCGAAATCCGATGGGCTTGTTTTTGAGTCTGCTTGCAACTGTCAAGCCTAGTACGTTCGAGCCTGCTCCAGGCATGTGGCAGGAATGCCAATCTGATATATGCTGGGGTCTTCAGATTCCGGTCGCTTGCATAGGGAGCAGTGCTGTGGGTAGGGAAGGCTACCGCACAGTCGTGCTGAACACGACTGTGGCACTTAGTCGATCAAATCTCGCAACACACGGTGAATGAAGAATAGCTGCTGAGTGATTTTTCGAGCTTTTGCATGGGAGCCTTATGATGTGGTACCACCACTTCGAATGCAAATTGCCAGGCTCGGGATAGCCTTTAGGATCCGAGTTGTTCACATACTGAACATTCTAGTTGTAACATCCTCAAAACTCGAAACACAAACCTTAAACCCTCGTCCCAAACCCCTAAACCCTAAACCCAATACTTACTAACTTACCCTAGCCCTTATAAATAATATATACATATGTACATGCCCTCCCGTAGCTACACATATCCAGTTTCCTGGTGTTTTAGAACGTAGATGCAATGCTGAGACGTGCTCAACAACTGGCACGAAAAAAGGATGAGTTGGCTTCGGAGTTGCCAAAGTGCAGCAGTTCTGACTTTTCGTTGAAATCCTCGCCACTTACACGGCAGTTGGCCTGGAATGTGGGGAGAGGGGGTGCTGCTTCTATGATGCAGAAGCTGGCTTCGGCTGCAGTGTCCGAATCAGGGGCCCATCACGTTTCTAAGAGCCCCTCGTGAGAACTTATGTAAGTTAAGTATGTATGTGTGTATGTGTTTGAAACTTTATACACTGCTTATGGGGGGGAATATGTATGTATGTAAATATATATGTATGCATGTATGTATGTATGTATGCATCTCAGGTACTCTGTGGGCATCTCGAATGGGAGCTTCTGGAAAGTGTCAGAATCACATCGAGGAGACATTGCACCGAGCAGCGAGTGCTTCTTCGAGCGATGTGCCTTTTCGACTTTTCGGTGGAATTCGGATCAATTCTTTGGGCTTCAGTTTCGGATTTCAGTGGATCCCCAAAATATGAACATACATATACAACCAGGTTTCCTTATAATAACCTTCGTACTGGTTTCAGACACCCTTTGTCAGAAATGCAACCCAAGTGTCGATCTAAGGCACCACTAAAGTGTGGACTTTCAATGGTTTCTGTGCTGGTGAAGGATTTACGGGTGGCACGCAAACGCGGCAGCAACCGGGCGATGACCTTTAAGAGGCGGCAACTCCTTCGCAGGGCAGCATCGGCAATGAAAGGAGCCAGAGCTAAATCGAAAGCTAAGGCTAAGCCTAGAAAAAAAAGCAAGAATGCGAAACCTACTCCGACGATGTACGAGAAGTGGCCAGTTTTCCGGCCTTTTGATATTTTCAGTGCACTGGTTTCGGCTGGAATGGTGAGCGAGCTGTGCCATGTCTGTAATTCGCGGGGTGATCTAGACTCATCCCTTAAGCCCCGAAACCTAGACCCTGAAAGCTTACAGTTCAACCTTATACCTATGTGTGACCTGCAAAGTCATATATCACCCTATCCTTAAAGTAACTGTTTATGTATAAGCCTTATTTTTATACATCCGTTAGACAGCAGCTGAGGTCCGGAGACACGAACTGGCTGGATTTTTGGTCCCAAGCCAAAACTGAAGACTGGGGGAGGTCTCACCCGGTACAGAGCTGGGATGAAGCAAGCAGAGCGACCGCATACGGCATCACCATACATGGGGATGAGGGGCAATCGAAGAGAAAGAAGAACGTTCTCGTTTTGAGCTGGAGCCCGGTGGCTGTAACTGGCGAAACAATGTACACGAAATACCCGTACCTTGCAATCTGGCCGAATTAACACATTCGGTTCAGTTTCTCTTTAATTTGGGGTATGAAACATATATCCAGATTCCAGGTTATGCAATCGGACTTTTTCGCGTACGACGAAGCTGGGGTAAATATTTCTCTTCAACAGTTCCAAAGGGACCTAGCTTGCTCGCTTCGGCAATGCGCGTCGCCTGACAACGGTTTGGGCCATACTCTTCACATCATTGCGGGGAAGGGCGACTGGAAGTGGAGAGCGGAATGGCTAATGCAATCACGACACTATATGAAGGTGCAGAGCAGTACAGATGGCTTGTGTCCGAGATGCTTATGTACCCGCGACACGTGGCTAGACGCGCAAGAACGTTTTAATGCACCGGCCGATTTGCAAACAGCACGCTTGACCGCCGTGGGCGACATTCCGCTGAAGACGGTGCCCGGCTGGCAGCCGGAAATGGAGGTTCCAGATTTGCTTCACACGCTCTGGACCGGGACCGGGCGTGACTTGATAGGCAGTCTGTGCCTTCAGATCGTGGAGTTCAGCAGAAGCTACACTGGTAGTACGTACGACGAGAGATTGCGACAGCTGAGACGAGACATGCAGACATGGTGCTCGGAGAACAACATCAGGCCATCGACCGTGGAGGAGCTAAGTATTTTGGACCTAATTAATTAAGCAATATTTCGAAACACTGTTCGGGTTTGGTTAATTATGAAGATTACCCCAGCTAGGTCTTTCACGACTTAGTGTGGAGACCCTCAGCCTGGATTATCCGTTGGGGCCGTCCAAAGGCTACGCAAACAAGGTTTTGTTCCTCGGCATATATATAGCCAACAATTTTTCTAAGTGTTCGTATCAACAATTACAGCTAGTATCTTCCGTATGTTCGTCGGTACCAACCTAGGACTGCGTATTTCGCTGAGACACTGCAAGCAACGAGGTTGCATTCGCATGAAAGTTTGGGTTTTGCGACTTTGAGAGTGTAAGGGGTTTCCAAATCCGAGGACCAGCCGGCGATGAAAGTGCAAAGTGTCTGCTGTTGGGCCCTTCACACGTTTGGTGACGTCTGCGACAATGCTGGTATCTGGCTCACTGACAGTGAAGCTGCGTTGCTAGTACAGACCCCTTCCCGCATTATTATGGGTTGGATCTATATACACGTCGAGGATTTGAAATGTTTGCAGGGCTAAACTGAACCCGATCAACTATTCACACAAAACAAGTATCTATCGAGGACACCCATTTATTTATCTAAGTATTGCCAAACAAGCCAACCATGATACAATATCATCAATCCCTTAACCACACGATCCGATCCGAGGAGTGGTCGCCTTTACGTTCAGTGCTATATCAAGCTGGCGGAGGAAGCTCTGCAGAACACTCGAGCATTGCAGCTTGGGGACAATATATTGGGGCATATAAGAATTTGTGCTAATTGCACGGTTGCTTGGTGAAAGTCGTGTTTCCTTGGCACATATATTGCTTTAATTAAGGGCCCTATAAAAACCCTAACCCTGAATCCCTGAACCCTAAACCCCTAGAACATAGAACAATATAAGTATAGTGGATCTGTTGTGTTTTGGAGAAAGCTTAGGTACAAAGTTCGTCCGAAAGTACATGCATTCCACTGTCAGATCGTGCTCCGGATTGAAGAAGGCAGTCGTTTAAATCCAAAAATATGTCAATGTTTTTCCGAAGAGGACTGGATAGGTCAAGTGTGCGCAGTCGCCAAAGGCGCAGTTCACTCCACGTCGCTTTCGAAGCGAATCTTACAGAGGTGGCTTTTGCAGAAGAATGCGAAGATATGCGCGGGGTAAAGAGTACGAAGTGACCAATTCTGGAAATCGCTCCTTGATTTAAGGACATAGATCGAGTAATAACCCTCATAGTTTTCCTTCTAATGTACAAACCGGTCGCTAGAACCAAGCTTTAGTGTCCATAGACCCGAGAGCCTTCAAGCCCGAGATTCCAGTCCTCCAAAACACAGCGCTCGATTATGTACTGCAGACCAATCTTAAGAACCCCCGATCAACAGAACCCCACGATGTTCCCCAGCCTCTGAAACAGGTGAAAAGCCTTAGCTGGCCATGATCCCGAACCCCAAACCGTAAAGCTTTCTGGGTCGCAGGGCTTTATGTTTCTTCAGATCGAGAAGGAACAGTTTCTGAAGCAACCCTACCTTAACTTTGCCCCAAACCCTAGGTTAACCCTAAACGCTAAACCCCAACTATTCCGACGGTTTATGATCCTAGATCGGATTCGAGAGCACTCGAAAAGGTTTACTTTCAACCCTAAACCCTAAACTCCCAACCTGAAAGGGTTAATACTCGAGAGCGTGGTTTCTGGAACCCACCCAAAAACCTTGAAGGGTTAAGACTCCAGAGCGTGGTTTCGGGAACCCACCCAAAAAACCTTAAGACTCGAGGGTGTGGTTTTGCGTGGCTTCTGGAACCTACCCCAAAAACCTTAAAGGGTTAAGACTCGAGAGCGTGGTTTCTGCAACCTACCCAAAAACCTGGAATAAGACTCGAAAGCGTTGTTTCTGGAACCTACCCTAAAAACCCTAAGTTCTAAGCCCCCACCTTAAGAACTTCTGGCTCAAATATTCCGCTAAAGGCTCAAATTTTCCGCTTTTCTGATTCTCCTGATGCTTGCGAGCGGGTAGATTGTCATGATGCGAAACTTCAGGAGGGCATTTCCGTGGTTTTGGCCGCCTTATACGATGTGGGGTGGGAGAGAAAGAAGGCAAACCTTGTGCACACAGCACCGGACACGATGGATTTTCACTTCAATTCGAAGCCGAACGTTGTCCAAAATGGCCGACAAAGCTCTTGGAAGGCTTCCGGAAAACCGCCAAAAGGGCCCCAGATCCGAAAGGACAAAATCCAGGGACGCGCCCTCCAAAAGTACAAATTTAAAAAAGGCGAAAGCGCAGAATTCAACAAAGGACAGGCCTGCAGGACTGGGGAAGTTGCTTTTGTTCTTAAAGCTGTAGTGGTCTTCGCTTATGACGGACACTGCCGAACAGGGCAAAGCAACTGAAAGGGTCGCATTCAGTTCGTGTTTCCTGGTTTCAGCACGTCTTTCGACGGTTTGGGGCCTGCCTTGCATCAACTCGCGCAGGTTCCGTTCAGCTGTCAAAGGGGAAGGAATACAAGTGATAACCGAAAAAGAAAGTCGCTAGAAGCAACACACATAAGATAGTCACACGCATGACAATAAACAAAAGTCACAAACGAGCATCGATCCGGAACAAAACAGCAATAAGAAAAACTTATACCACTGCCGGGCACTGACATTGCACACTGCTAAGGCCATGGCACACCATCGAACAAGGCACCAAAGCTCACCTGACTGCATATCTCAATTGAAAGTTCAAAACCCCCGGTTGGTGCATGATTTCGTCAGGCCGCGGCCACTTCCGTGCCATCGTCATGATCAGGAGCCTCCGTGCCCAATGTATGAAGATGAAGTGGCTTCTGGAGCTGTGAAGCCCAAGCGTGCAACGCTGGCTTGCGCATCTAACTTGACAACTCTATACCTCTGACACGTCATCTCACAAGGCCGCGGCCACTGCGTTGCCATCGGCGTGATCATCGGCCTCTGTGACCACGGCATGAAAACAAAGTGTTTCCTGGGGGGTATGAACCCCAGACGTGCAAACGTGACTTCCCTGTTGCGTCAGTTTATCAGGCCGCGGCCACTGCCGTGCCATCATCGTGATCAGGAGCCTCCGTGACCAAAGCATGAATGCAAATCAAAGAGTTCCTGGAGCAACTGATACCAGTAGTTCTATACCCGGCTGTTGCGTCAGTTTATCAGGCCGCGGCCACTGGCGTGACATCATAGTCATCAGGAGCCTCCGTGACCAAAGCATGAATGCAAGTCAAAGAGTTCCTGGCGCTGTGAACCCCAAGCGCGCAACCCTGGCTCGCATATCTCAACAGATACCAGTAGTTCTATACCCGGCTGCGTCAGTTTATCAGGCCGCGGCCACTGGCGTGCCATCATCGTGATCAGGAGCTTCCGTGACCAAAGCATGAATGCAAATCAAAGAGTTCCTGGAGCAACTGATACAAGTAGTTCTATACCCGGCTGTTGCGTCAGTTTATCAGGCCGCGCCCACTGGCGCGACATCATAGTCATCAGGAGCCTCCGTGACCAAAGCATGAATGCAAGTCAAAGAGTTCCTGGCGCTGTGAACCCCAAGCGCGCAACCCTGGCTCGCATATCTCAACAGATACCAGTAGTTCTATACCCGGCTGCGTCAGTTTATCAGGCCGCGGCCACTGGCGTGCCATCATCGTGATCAGGAGCCTCCGTGACCAAAGCATGAATGATTCCTGGAGCTGCGAACCCCAAGCGTGCAACCCTGGCTTGCATATCTCAGCTGATAGTTTTATACCGCCGGTGCATCAGTTTTTCAGGCCTCTTGGGTCTTTACCTTCGGAGCTCCGGGGATTTGTTAATGCGACCACTAACCTTGTGCCCGTCAGTTTCGATGACAAGTGTGAGCACTGTGGAATGACTTGCTGCTCCTCATCTCAAGTGGGCTCAGCCGGCCTCCACCGGATCTGAGAAGCACGCATGGGGTGCCCAAATGGTGAACATCTTCTGGTAGTGAGGGCTGGTTCTAGTCCCTGGGTGTAAAGAACCTGCCCCTGAGTTCCCCACAGCACCCAGTAGCAGCAGCACAAAGGTGACGATGCAAAAGCGTAGTCCTGAAGACCGGGCACGTGAACACAAATTTACAACACAGTGGCAACAGATATGCATGTCCTTGGAAAAGCATGGCTAAGAATAGGCGAGAGCTTGAATTTGGGGCGAAAGTGGTCTGGGCTGGGAGTATGGTGCAAGGCACCCGGATTTTTGAGCCAAGGTGCGCTTGTGACACGAGCAAAGTCTAAAGCCCGTGCGGCCTGGTACGATTTGGGCAGAACATCTGTGCATACAGAGTCTGTTCCGCAGTGGTTTACCATAGGAGGCAACAGTGGCGCTCTTCTTTGGGGACATGGCTCGGCAAGTGTTCGGACCCGTAACGAAATTGAGCGCTGCGGAGGCCTGGAAAAAGGCACCAAACCAGGAACCCCACCGTAGCGTGGGGAAGGCTTCAGCACCCGCAATGCTGACATCTACAATCGCAACCAGAGTAAACCCGACGACACGAAATGACCGAGACCTTGCAACCCTGTGTTTTGTTACTTGTTCCCGCAGTCATCTGTCCGGAAATTCAAACTCCTGTGATTGTTTTTCACCACCTCTTGCTGCACGGTTTTTGTTTTAGGCTGCAGTCCACCTGTCCATAGCTCATTGTCATGCAAGCTTTCCAATTTCCAGCAACACTCTGTTACCCGTGCTGGGATCGTCAGCACGGCCGACTGCAAAGCTGAAACGTAAAAAGGTGTTTTTGCTTGCCGCGTGATGTCCAGAATTGCTTGCCCCTACACTGCAAACTGAGACAATAGCCCCAACACATGCTGGAAGAAACAGTGGAAAGAAAGAAGCCTGGCTTTTTGCGCTGCTGTTCATGCTGAATGTGTCTTCCGGTTCTTAGGCAGCAGCCCGCACCCATGCCAAGGTCCGACCCCAAAGCTACCGTCTGCACAGCGCGACAGCTTGCAAACAATTGCTACACGGCTTGACAACGCAAGCGAGCCTCCCAAACCAGACTCGGACGCACAAAGGCTCTTTTGGCTTACTGCCGCAATGGAGATGCGTACCCCCGTCTGAGCAGCCGCTGAAAACCTGAACAAGGCAACAAGAAACAACACCCAATCCAAGACGTATACTTGAATGCTTTGGACCCCTGCTCAGCGGCTTGTACACCTCATCCGACATGAGGCTGCAAGCACCTGGTGCCACTCTGTGTTCCGAAGCAATTCAACAAACAAGACTGCAAATTTGCTGAGTTTCAGGACTCGGTCGAAGATGTGGCTCCCGTTTTAGAAGCTTCTGGATGAGACCTCGGGTAGGAAAGATCAAAACGTCTGGAAGCATTCTTTGCCCTTCTGGAATGTCCGACCAAGTGTGTCCTGTGTGCTCTTCGGGGCATTCAGGGCCCGAGCGCAACGTTGGCGCAATCGGCGGCACCAACAGAGACCTGAGAATCAATAGTCGCGCCTTGAATGCAATTTCTTTGGAATTGTTAGCGGTTGGCTGGGGGTTCCCAGCACTGTGAGGATGCCTGCAGACAGCTGCTCGTGTCATTCTTTGCCCTGTGCGGAGCGAAAAGAGATGTGGTTGATCGTGGTTCCGCAGGGCTCAGCTTTGGCCGTGGCCCTAAAGCGGCGAGCTCACATAGCTGTTGGGTTCCAGGGTCTGGGCAAATGGGGTGCTCCATGAACGGCCGACAAATCCAGCCCAAACCCGGTAAACTGTAGTTGTCAAACTCTATCTACACCAGGCCCGACGCGCTGGCTCCAACAACCACAAACCTATGATGTGGAAACCCTAAGCCTTAAACTCAGAACGCTATACCGCTATACCCTTAGCCAAGAACGTGAAGAACCTGAAACACAAGCGCAGCACCGAGTTTATAACGCAGCACCCACGAACCTAGACCCTGCAGAACATAATGTAACGTCGGAGGAATTACGATCCAGTACTACTTAGTAGTGTTGCTTTCTAGTCCTTATAGTACGTAGAACACTACCAAAAATCTCCCGCCAAAAACCCTATTCTAGTCATTGCAAAGGCCCTAAATATCCTATATGTTCGTTCCTAAACTTTAAACCCTATACACCCTGAACCTGCCGAGGCTATCACGAACAGTCGTTCATGGCCATAGCTTTTAACATCGTCAACCACAGCAATAACAGCATAATCGCAATCACTTATCATCGACATGGTGGCTATCTTCATACTCACAGTTGTCGTCCTCATCATGGTCATCACCATCGCCAGTGTCATCATGAGGCGATGCCGTTGGTTAAGAGTCGCTCAGAGTGTTCCAGGACGTCGCAGTGAACCTCCCGCGCTTCCTCAAGCAGGGTACACCCATGCCCGCATGGGGTGCGTCTTGCACGTTGCTGTCTCACGCGCGACATTACCTTTGCAGCCTTGCTGCTCCCAAACGCTGAGCAGGAACCAAGGCGTGCAACCGTCGCGAAAAATCTAGGTTGGACCTCAAGGTTCAGATCGCATGCGGGCGCCGTCGACGAGCGTGAAGGCTTGGGGATTTGGGGTCTTGGCCAGTCTTGGCTCTGAAGAGTTTCGAACTTAAGGATTTCGTGGCGGGGTTTGTGGAAACCTCAAAGGGAACGCAGTCTTTCGCCCCTCTAAACAGGTATGACGAACGATATGCATGCCGTATAATTACGCCAAGAGCCACAACCTTGGGTCCTGACACACGTGCTCCCAATTCAGTCCAGAGCGGTACAGATGTTACAGACCATGCTCAGGAGCACAGAGACATGCAGAAAGCTATGCACGTCCCGTGGCTTGCGCCGTCAGTGTCAGGCTGACGATATTTGTAGGAACGCTTAACGACCTCATAGCCATAGTAGTAGCCTTCGTCATCACCACAGCCATCTCCAGTGCTATAGCATAGTGTTCGAAGCTGATAAACATCTTGGCAACGTAAACCAATCCCAGGAAGGGCAGGTGCTCGTGCAGAACGATAATATCGGCCACTACGTGCACCGTGGACGCCATTGAATAATGAACATGGCTAAATCAAACCCCGAAACTGAGCCCTAAGCCCTAAACTCCGGCCCTAAACCCTGGATTAGTCATCTTGCAATAGTAAACATAGGCCGCAGACAAAGGCCTGAGGTCTCTCCTTGGTGTAAGAAAATAAGCGTTTTGGGATAGATCAAAACACTTCTGTTCTGCGCATGGAGGTCGAAATCTCAAAAATTCAACCGTCCTAAAATTACCTATACTGTGACTCCAAACTCTATCGGACCCTAAGCCCCTGAACTTACTGGATCCCAAAGGACGGAGAGCCTGATGGATGGAGCTCCACTCTCTTGGCTTGCTAGTGGCCATGGGAGTATCGTAGTGGTTTAGGGCGTGTTGGCAAGTCTTGTACTTATATTAGAGTTCCCGGTTGCGGGTTTAGGGCTTAGTAGGGTGCAGGGTTCAGGATCGTTTGTTTGCTACTGCCACCACTTGACTACTATCAGCAGGCCCCTTTCTCTCCTGGACTTTGAACTTTGAGCCCTACCTCCGAAACTCTGAGCCCTACATTCTGCACCCTAAACCCTGAACCCGAAAAAGCACTAACCCCAAACCTCAAACACGCCAAACCCTAAAAGCTCAACACTACCGCCTCGATTCAGCCAAACCCTGTATCAACCACCGAAACCCTACCGTTCTGAGGACTTAGAGTTGCGAGGAAATCACTCAAAGGAACCCCAGAAAGGCAGGCTTTTTTTGGTAGGTAAACCCGAAAACGTCGAGTTTTGTCAGGGCCTCTGGCTTACGGCTTGTGGGCTTTGCGTTTTGGGTCTACATCCTAGAACTGAAACTCAAACCGAAACCGTAAGGCTGAAATCCTGAAAACCTACACCCTCAAATCAAATTAAAATCTTGAACCTGAACCCTTGCCTAAATGGGTGAGCTGCAGCCTCCTGCAGTCGGAAATACTCACGCGCAATGACACCGCCTGGAAACCCAGGAAGGCATTGGGCTTGGGGTTGAGGGTCAGGGATTGCCTTTCAGGTTTAGGTTTGTGTGTTCAAGGTTACGGAGTTGCGGTTGAAAGTTTAGGGCTAAGGCGACTAAGGTTTGGGGTTGAGGGCTTTAGGTGGGGTTTGATTTAGGATCTAAGTTTGAGATGAGGTTGATTTAGGGTTTGAGGATGTTTAAGGTGCAGGGTTTGCATTCCAAAAGGGGGAGGGCTGAATCCGACGATTTCTCCTTTACGACCACAAAGCACCACAGAAATGCTCGGCTGGCTTGCGCGCATAAGCCCTTGTAGCAGCCCTTGATAGGCACCCTGGACGGAATCTCTAGGCCCTCCCGAGCCCGGACGTCCGCACCTTCGATGTAAAGCTTGCGGAACCGGTACAGAAAGTAGCTGAAGGGCCTCAAAGCTTAGGGTTCCTTCAAGGACCATTACCGGCCCGGTAAGGGCTGAATAGGGGGATTTTGGGTTGGCTGAAGGGCTGGAGGGTTGAGGATCAGGGGACGTAGAAAGCAAGGTTTGGGACCTAGGGTACTTCGGCTTTATTAGTATGGGCAGTAGTGCTCCCCACTTTTGCGGCATTTAGGTGTTGAGTGTAGGCGTGACGCAGGACTTCACAACTCCAAAATCTCAAAGCCGATACACCCTGCAAGACCGCCGCATGATGACGACTTAGCCCGAGACCTCTGAACCTAATTAGCCCGGCTGTAAAATTTCGAACATAGTTTCGGGGTGTCGGTTTTTCAGGTTCAAGCGTTGTGTTGTAAATTTTGAGGGTTATAGTAGACGTAGACGTCTGAATCACCTGTCTGTACGGGCTCTAACATTACCTTGAATACTAAAACCCTGATTACAGCAGGGTGTTTGTTAATCAGTGGTCTACATTAAACCGACACCCTCAACAGCAATATCCGGGCCTTGCAGTCATGATTAGAGCAGTGTTGTAATCTGAACGCCGAGGACCCCGGAAGAATAATGTTCGTAATTATTCAAACTCGAACCCCTATAGAACCCTTATGACTCACTTGTGTTGGCCCCTTTTGGTTCAGGCTTCTATGTCCCATCTTCGAACCCCAAACCCATCATCCACTGGCACCGCCCCCGCCCTCAGGGTTTCGAGCTTAGGGCTTGTAGTCTTCAATTCAAGATAAGTGGAACTTGGGTTTCCCTACGTCTCAGAAATAGATCGAGTAACGATCCGACTATTCGTTTGACAGTTTACAACAATGGGTATAAAACTCTGTTCGGGTCTAAGCTGTTAAAGTCTAAGCCTTAAGGGTTTACAGTTCGGAACTTAGGGTAAGCTTTCCCCGTAGAGAAACAACGGCCCTGTGCAAAATACGCGCTGACATTGAGGTCTCGACAAGTCTGCCTAAACCGCCTAAATCCCCGCTGAGAGTGCGACAGGCAGTGGAGCCTGTGCAAGGATTGAAGGCCCAAGGACTCAACCCTAAGTTGTATGACTTAGTTGTTCAGGTTTGGGGTTCTAGTGTGTAGAGTTTCGAACTCGAGGTCTTACGGGGTTTAGGGCCAGGGTTAGGGCTCAGAAGTTGACATCATGGTTTCTTGAAGCCTACAGTATCTCGAAGAGGGGGGCCCTGAACCTAGCCAAAGAACCTTACTGTAATGAGAAAGAACCTGAAACTGTTTTAGGATCCCTCCTCCCAAACCCCAAACACTAAACCCTAGGAACTAAGCCCTAATCCCTACAAGCCCTAAACCCAAAGCCTGGCGGCCCTTGCTCTATAGAACGGTCAAGCCCTGAGTCTGGAGCTTTAGAAAGGAAGCCTCCGGCCCAAGAACTCTCAAACCTGAACCCTAAAAGCCCGAGTATAGGCGGCGAAATTGTGTGGGGACGATAACACCGCAAGGCGATTCAGACCTGTACACTGCCTATACTGTTCCCATTTCAAGACCTTGGACCTAAATCTCAAGGGTTTGGGTCTTAAGCTTTGTGACTTGGACATGATCTGGCACTGACGAGGGTCGGTTTAGGGCTTCCGTTGTCAGTTTAAGACTCGGGGAATGCTTGGCGCTTCAGGCTTTACATTTCCGCCAAATATCTAAGATTAGGGCATCGTATTGCTCCCATCCTACACCCCACAATGCCCTAACAATGCCCTAAAACCTCGAAACAGATGTAGCAGTATACTTCATGTTTAATCTTGCTGAACCGTCAAGACACAGAAATGCCACCAAACTTGAATCAAACCGGGCCATCTAGACAGGACACCTTCGGCCTGGGACCTCAGGGTTTGCAGCTTGCAGGGAAAAGCTTTAAAGCCAACAGGCCTCAACCGTGAAACCAGCCGGCCCAATGCCTAAACCCTACGTCCTAATCCCAATACCCTGAACCCTAAGCCGCCTTAAAACAAACCTCGAACTTGCCATCCCGATGATGTACCGACAACGGCCTCTTCTTAAAGCCGTTGTAGTTTTGCACCTGGTCCTGTGCAGATTGGGATTTACGGTTGCGCCGGCTAAAGGTTTAGGGGCAGGCAGCAAGTAGGGTGTGCACAGGCGAGCAGATTGGGGATCAAGGGTTGCATGGTCTACATGGACTACATGATGGAAAAGGGCGTAAAGGATTGTTTGAGTAATTCCAACGGCGACGATCACTGCTTCCGCTGCCACGGGACATGGAACATGTCGCGGGTCTGGGCCGCGCCGAGAACCTCCAACAGCCTAGAGGAAACCAAAGCCGAACTTTCCACTCTCCCAAACGCCCAACTGCACCTAACTCAAAACCCCTACACTCTCAACTCTCAACCCTAAATTCAAAACTATTCTTTAGGGTTGAGGACTTGGCCGCCGCAAAACCTGCAAGGCCGCATGATTAAACACATCCGAAAGTAGCACCTCGACGACACGAAGTCACGGTTGAACGCCAAGCTTCGGGTTCTCCAGGGCTTCAGGCTTTCGGGTTTAGGATGTTCAAGGATTGATGGCCTCCAACAAAACTGAATTTACATTGCCGTGATAACGAAAGGCCATTTACGGTATAGCCCCATAAACGGTGGCAACTCAGATTAAACGTCTTCACAGGAGCCATTGCATGGAGGGCGACAAAGGTCGAGGGCACCTTAACGCATTTGTGTGCCACGAGATACGAGCTAAACCCTAGACCCTGAGAAAATGCCTGCTCTGTTCGACTCTTCTTTCACTTCATCATGTGGGCTTGCGCGTTTGTGTGTATGCCGGGAGCGGCCCAGATGGTGGTGCGTGCGCCCAACAAAACTCATGTGTAGCAGCATGCGTCGCCATGCATCGCTGCATCGCGGGCCAAGGAATTCTCAACGGGCACGCATAACACGTTCATTGTGTGAGAGAGAGGCCGGGAGAGAGAGAGAGCGAGAGAGAGAGACAGGCATCTTGTGTTAGCGGGCGCGGTGAATATCATCAAGTTCTATGACTATGAAAGATCCCTATGACCCAACTTGATGCCACAAGGAAGGCTGCTTGTCCAAAACGTTGTTCGGTGTTCCAGACGATCATACAGAGGATATCGAGCCTCCCGAAACCGAATGATGAGCCTTGACACTCGAAAACCCAACCATTGCCCTGAATCCCTGGTGAAACTCGAAAACCCCCAACCGATACCCAGTTGAAATCGGAAGGCCCGGCGCCCGGAAACTTCCCCCGAAGAGGAAACAACCGGCCCGCGCAAGGTTGGCGCGCCTCCTTCACGGAACCTGATGTCTAGCTTTTTGTCAAGATACTGGTTTCTCGAATGGTTTCCGTAAGTGTAGAAAATTACGAACTCGAAAATCCACACCGCCAGGATGCAACGTTCCGTAGAATTTAGGGTCCAGGGTTTGTGGCTCTGTGGTCTAGTGGTTTGGGCATGCAGGATTTCAGTCTTCGGGATGGTCGCGTCAGGGCTCCAGGAACCACAGGATTTTGGCTAATATGGGGGCCTTAATAATTGGAATAGGGTTTTGGAGCCCTTTATACTATGGCTATAACAAGGAACCGCCAACATAGTCTCTGCTATTCTTAGGCCCCTATAGTAGGTGATTTACAATAAGGAACCCTCAGGGCTTTTATATTCGTGTGCTGTGCTCGAGCTGAACTGTACAACCGGAATTGAGGGTTGGGGTCTGTTAGGATTGGGTAGGGTCTCGGCTTGAGTGGTTTGTGGCCCCCTCTTGCTCTCAACACAAAAGAGGGAGACCCAAGTTAGAACTGCACTGAATCCCTGAAAGCCCGTGCATATTTACAGAATTGTGTCAGTATCCCCGCTGCAGGACGCCCAGCCCTGACGGAAAGTGAGGCAACGAGCATAGGTCCCTTGAAACCCTACAGCCACCAGACCGACATCCTAAACCATAAAACTTTCATCTCCACCCCAGCCATAGCAACACCAAGCACTTCAAACCTCAAGGAGATGGAGAATACCCGACCGAAACACAACCTTCAACCCGAAACCCCAACTCCGATCCTGCTTCAAAGCGACTTCCGGCTCAAAAGAAAATAGTAGTAGGGTTAGCGTTTAGGGCTGTTGAATCCCTAAGGCGCCTCAAGCAACGCAAGAAATCTGGGAGACCGACTCCGCGAGACTTCGCGGAAGGGGCCGAACCAGGCCGCAACCACGCGACCGCGGTTGTTGGTGCCTTTCGCCTCTTCTGGGAAAGCTTTGTGTAAGAGAAAGAGAGCAGGCAGAGAGAGACAGTGGGAGCGAGAAGAGAAAAGGCTTTGGCTTTTTGGGCATTGAGGTGTTTGAAGGCATCTCTGGGTGCTGAGGGTTGTATGATGCTCCACCTTTGTTTTCCAAAACTCCGTCGGGGCTCAATTATAAGGACCTAGGCTTGGGTTTCGTGCGCTTGAAACCTAAGCCACAACCTAAGCCCATTGGTACGCTTCTTGGCTTGTGGCCGTTGTAAGCATTGCAGATGGCGCTTCATCATGAGGCCATGCGCGGGCATCGACATCTGGCAACACTAGCGGGGTTTCGGAGTATGCTGTGTACTGCAATATAATCCTATGTGGGGGGCTATGCGGGGATGCGAATACTGATTGCTCGAACCACTATACCGTTTCATCCTTCCCTCTTAACTCCTAAACCAGAAACTCCCAATCCACAACTTGAACCAAAGCCTTCATAATGCTCTGGTGTGTGTGTGTGTGTGAACTTGTCAAAGTGGATTCGGTGATTTTCTTCCTGGCACATGAGATGCACTGGCGCCGGTTGCAAACCCAAAAGCCCGACCCCTCCACCGTAAACTGAACAACAAAATCCTATGCCTTAAACCTGAAACTGGACCTTGAACCATAATTACAAACCTCAAGACCTAAAAGCTTAAACACCAAATCCTACGCCGGTACCTGAGCTTGGCCACTGCCTTGGACCTTTTGCTTTACGCGCACACCCACACACAGACCCACACACACACACACACGCACGCAAACGCACACACACAAACACAGACACATACACGCACACACACACACACACAAACACACACACACACACACACAATCACACACACCCACACCCACACCGACACCCACACCCACACCCACACCCACACCCACGCCAAAACAAGTGCACAGAACCTAGGGCTTAGGACTTCAGGCTGTACGGCTTGAGCTATATGGTGTAGGGCTGGATTTATGAAGGTGTTCTGGGGTCATCTAGTGCCTAGGGTCTTTGGCTTTAGGTTGCTTAGCTGACCGCCGTGATTGAGCTAATATGGAGCTTACAGACAAGATATAGCGCCCCATGCTCTTTAAGGATCATTGGACCATAGGTGCCGAATAAATGCTCCATGGAATTTAAACTGTCTTACAGCAGGGCGCGGGTTTCGGGATGTAGCGGGGTCTTAGAACCCCTGGCATTTAGGCATCAAAACTTGCAACGATCCCGCTCAGATCTGAATAATTGAACTGGCGTCAGGAGTTCCATACTTACCATACTAATTGTATTGGTTCTGTTGTTACGGAATCCGAGCTTCCATACTCAACCTGCACAAAGACCCTCGAAGGCCCTTTGAACAACTAACCGTAACCAATCTATAACACAGCATTAACACCCATGAATTCTTCGGCCTTGATCACGTAGTGCGTGGCCTCAGCTGAGAAGATCGTCCGCTGCAAACTTCGAGTAGGGTTTAAGCTTTCTTTTAGGCTAAAAGAAAGCCGGCCCCCTTGACGTTGTTTTCTGTTTCAGGAAGGTTTTCCTTAACGGTTGCTTTGGGGGCTCCTGACCCCTGACTGCTCATCTGCAAACGTGACAAAGCTCTCCTTCGTCCATCAGGATACGCCTGTTCCCTCGGGCTACAGCTTCAAGCCGGAAGACACAATTCAACTCTAACAGTTGGGCTCCGTTGGGCTCCGTTTTATCCCGGTGTCTCCTTCTTTTGCATTCCTGAACAGGGACCCTAATTTAGAGAACTACCCGACCCCTGTAGTTGGGGGAGTCCTGCCGGCTTCGGCGCTAAAAAGCTGTTTAGGGTTTGCGAGTTCTGCGCGCCCGTAAAAATCCAACAAATGCCAGAATCTGAAGCCAACCGCTATTACTACGACTACTACCGCCACTGCTACCATCACGACTACTCCTACTACTACTACGACTACTACCATCACCACTTCTGCCACTGTTACTACTACACTACTACTCACTACTCCTCAACCTCAAACCGCTTAAACTCCCGATCCTGGACCATTGTTTGCTCTCAAACCCCAACCACACAACGCTAAACCCCAAACCCCAAAACCCTTCAACCCACAACCTTGAAACCCCGAACCTTCGACCACCACTCAACCCCCCCATGCCGCATCACCGCAACATAGAAAATGGACAAAAGAAGCCCAACAAACCCTGATTCATAAACCCCAAAACCAAAACCCTCATACTCCACAACGCTGAATGACTTTACGCCCCAAACCCTGAAACCCGAATACGAAACCCAACAAAACTCAAAATCATGAAACGGCCCGGAAACCCAACCTGAAACCCTAGAACCCCATGCAAACACCCTAGAACCCTGAAGAACCTTTGTGGAAGCCCGATACAGTCTTTAGACACCCACACACACACACACCCAGCAGAACCGAAGACCGAGAGGCTGTACGTCGATCCTTACCTGTTCGCCACCTTGGGTTGCTTTGGGGGTGGGGGGGGTTGTTGAAATCTGAAATAATTTTTTGGAGTGCCCCGCTGTTGTGCATGGAAAGGTTGAGGGCTATATACAGTCCTTGTATGAAGGATCCTGCGACTTCGTGTCTTTATTGCGATCTGCGTTTGACTAAAGCTCCCGATTGAATTCCGTCTACTAGGAGGCGTGCTGTAGGAAGGCCAGCACGCCCAGTCCTTCGACCCGGCTCCTCAGGATCCACATCGTGATCCGAATTGCGACTCCAAAGTACGAAGTAGAAGTCAAGGTAATGTGTGAACCAAAACCACAACAGTGCAACAACAGTAGAAGCAGCAGCAACAGCAGAACTGCATGAAAAGTACTGATTATGATGATAGTGGTGCTGACGAGGATGATGAAGAAGATAATGCTGCTGTGGTTCATGATGCTGTTGCTGCTGCTGTTGCTGCTGCTGTTTCTGATGCTGCTGATGATGATGGTGGTGATGATGATGATGATGGTGAAACCTCGCGCTGTAGCCCAGCGTCATCATCATCACTGTCATCATCGCCACAATGCTGTTTAAGCGTTGGACGAGTCGTGGCAGTAAAAAAAGGCGAGGATATACTACACGAGTGGAAGATCCCGAAAGCTTTTATAAGGGTTTGGTTTAAGGGTTTGCTTTGTGTAGATTACAAGGATCCAAGGCTCAAATATGGAGCGTTTGTGATTAGACTGGGGTTTGGGTGGGTTGGTTATAACATCACCACATACACAGAGTAGGGTGCTGGAGATGTACATAGAAGCAAGAAACAAAACGACGACCCTGGCAGATTATTGCTCGATTACTGGAGGCATCTGCGAAGTATAGGATGATGTTTTACTCGGGCACGGGAGTATCCACTGTGGCAAGATGCGGGCTATTAGGGTCTTTTCTCAACAGGTTCGAGTAGGGCTTCAAGGTATAATTTTGCGAGACCAGAATAAGATGTTGGGCTTTTCCGATTATACTTGCTTCGGGACCAGACAGGAATCTGCTATTCCTCGTGTTAGACTATGCCCTTACTAAAACAATTGCGCAAGTCCAAAGACTGTGTCATTCAGAGCCCATTTTCAGAGGCATTTATGACGAATTGTATACTAGATCTTTGCGAAACAAACACGGACAAAGAATGTTAAGAGCTATTCAAACTCGCATAGAGAACCCCAGAAAGTTGGAATGTTGACTTGGGATGATTTGTGCTGCGCTTCCCGATACTTATCTAAAGGGCACAAGGCTTAGAAAGTTCCTACTTTACAGCTTCGACTGCTTAATGATAAGGGTACCCTTTTCCCCACTGTTTGGTTTTAATTCGCCTCGGGCCAGGCTGAAGCGGTGTTTATAGGAACGTCTATGAGATCATGCACATTCCCTGCCACCCTTCGCGTGGGAATATTGCTCAGAGCCTCAGCATGAAAACAAATACTTCCAAAAAATATTCTGAAGCAAGGGCACTCATTAACTCAAGGCCTCGTCTACGTGACCTACCTGTTGCCTTCCGAAAAAGTGCACCTCACGCACCTGCTTCAAGTAAAGCCGGGCCGAGGCGGACGACGCGAAGCGTCGAAAATCTGGGAACCCAAAACGGTATGGTACTAAGGCCAAGGCATGTGAGCTACGCGGCTGGTCTTGGCCCGGACGATGTCGCCACCACAAAGCCAAGCTCGAAGGGACTGGTCCTTGCTGCCGGTCTGGCGCGGAGGGTTAAGGATTTAGGGGTTTACGGTTTGACTTTACTGTTCATCGCGCAAGGCGCATTCAACACACAAAATTACAAGCGCACACGGAATACTGCCGGAGTAAGTCTGAGTCTTCCCAGCTCTCAGCATCCTTTCTTTGAGTACCAATCAAGCCAGTTTGGGCCAGGGGTTTCGTATCTCAGAAGTCAGTGCGACCCTAAGCCCCCGGCCCCGAAAACCCCAAAGCCTGGGCCCGAAACCCTCCCTGAACCCTAAAGCCTTAAGCACAAAGCACAAATACACCTTAAATCCGAAACCCTGGGCCCACAAAACAAATTTGGGGTTGGGGGCTTACGTGAACAAGGGCTGAACCCCTAGGCCCTAAACTCCAACCACCAGCTCTAACGAAAACAGACTGACTTTTGAGCACCCGGGCCAAGTTCTCTCCGCCCCAGCCGTGCATCTCCTGTGCCAAAGAGCTGCTTGGATGCGGGCTGGGCTTCAGAATGCAAAGACCCCTAATGGACAAAAGCGGCCCTGTAAACCTCGTAAGACCCTGATCATCCTCAATGCAACACGGCCCTATGAACCCCCAATATGACACCTCTGCATAAGACCCGCAGCAAAACCCCCATGGTCCTTTCAATTCTGCAACCCCCTACAACCCGAGGCTTCCTCGTCGAAGCCGCCGGTTGCATTGAACCTCACATGAGGGAGCCGACGGCCGCTAATGAAAGGATTACTTAGGGTACATGTAAGGATGCTATCATCGGCTTTATAGGGTTCCTGAAAGGGTATTTATAATTGGAGGGCCTTCTTCTAGGCTACCCAGGCGTTTAGGGTTCAGGGTTTGGAGGTACCCTTTCTCCTATATCCCCTATTCTTCAACAACTGCCAGAGAAAGCGCAGCAATATCGAACCGGACATCAGAGGGATCTAGTGTTCTGTCGTTCGGTTCCGGGGACCCCAAACCCCTGAGCCCTACCCTTGAGCCTAAGTCGCCTATGTGTTTGGTGTTCATCGAGCTCCGTGTGTGCATGTATGTGTGTGTGTGTACGTGCATGTGTGTGTATGTATATATATATATGTCTATACATATGCGCGAGCACTTTAGAAGGTGGTGATTGGGAGGCTACAGGCAAGCTCTAAACTCCTACATCCGAATCCGAAGCAGTGAACCCTCATTTGGCAAAGCAGGTTCTCATAAACCCTAAACCCTAAACCTTTAAGCACAGAAGTGGTAAGCCCAGTTGCCCACCTACGCCTTGGAATACGCAGACGACGCCTTGCTCATGTGCTGGAACTATACAGCAAAGGCGGCAGATGTAGGCGGTGATGCAGAAGGCTGGATGAAATCTAATTCGGAGAGCACCCAGCCGAACAGAATAGATCCAGCACTTCACTTTAGTGATGGAAGAAGCCGTCCGATACCGCCGGCGTTTGCAGAAGAAGCCTACAGGAAACTTAGGTTCTGGGATTCCTTCCTGAGAAGCCCCACGAAAGTACGCGTATTGAGAAAGGAAATTATCACCATGCCCATCTACGCGTTGGAAACCCAATCCCGCTGTGGGCTTGTGGCTTGTAGCCGGGGGTGGTGATGTGGTGATGCCATGATCTACTGAAGACATCTTTAAGTTGAAAACTTCAGAGCTTCAAGGACTCGAAGCCGTGACCCAAACCGTAAAAACTAAATACCATACTGCGGCCTAAGCTCTCAAACCTGGAGCCCTTCATCCAAAGCCGTGAAGTCTAAACCTGTCCGGGGGACCACTCGCGACCCATCGCGACAAGTCCTCCGCTGATCCTGGGATGTTGCTTGGAAGCTTACTATAGAGGCCTTAATAATTGGAATAGGCTTTTGGGGTATAGATTATACTATAAGCATCGTAGGGAACTCCTGAGATAGTATAGGTAATTACAGCATTTATTTAGGCCCCTGTATAAGGTCTCCGACTTGTCAGAAGGGCTCCAAAGGCATGATGAGGGTTTGGCTGTTCAGATCTGCCTATCTCGGGCGTATACTAGCTGCAGTGAATGCGGAAATACTACTGACAAATGATCAGATGTACAAACATACGCCTACTTTTTGACGATAACTTGTCGTTTTCCTGAAACGCTTAATATATGACAAGCATGCAGATCATGTCCAATTTCACGTAGCTTTCAGCGAACTCCTCTGAGTCAGCGCTCAGCTGGAGCTCCTCGATTTATGAAGTGGACTTGGACTTCGGCTGGTCAACGGAGTTAACGGTCTCCAGCGAATATCGTTTAATGCAGACCCTCCAAGCCCCAACAATGCCTAAAACGAGAACCGGCAACACTCCGGCAATGTCAGCCAGTCGCGTCGGGATGAAGTCTGACTCGTCATCGAACCATTTGAAATCAGCATCCTCAGCCGTAGCTTAGGTTCTAGGGTCTGGGGATTCTCAGGAAACTGCAACTTAAGCCTAACTGACACCCCCCCACGCCCTCCAAACTCGAGGCCGATTCCCTGCTTTGCGTTGTGGGCTCTTGGTGTGGTTTGGTTGTGGGATGGCAGAGTTGGAGATCAAGGATCAAGATTGGGATTTGGGGCTGAGGAGCTCTATGGTTCAGGCAAAGAAGGATCCAGGATTGGGGTGTAGCTTGGTCTGTACGCGCGTGCTCTATACGAGGGAGCCCTAAAGAAAGGCCTCACTAACTTGTCGATCTTTCTGCTCATCGAGTCTCAGGCCATAGCATGTTCCAGCCACTGACTTGGTTGCCAGCGTGCTTATAACCATAAAACGTAACTGACTTCTGAGGCTTTCTGCAAGTAGCATCCCAAAAGCAGAACAATCCGCACACACACACACACACACACACACACACACACACCACCGTCGAATTTCAAACGGTGTGCTACGTACACTCACTGAAGTTTTGCTTAGTCCCGCACTCAGGCCCCTTAATGAAACGGTTCATACCTTCGGACCCTAAGCCCGAATGCGAGCTATTACACGCTCAAGCTAAAAACCCCAAACCGCACAGTCGAGCAGCGCAACTAGAATCTACAAACAGGCACCTTGCGCATAAACCATGGTGCAAACAAAAATCTGCGCCTACACGGAAAGCGGTGCAAATCGAAAATCCTGAAAAGAACGATAAAGGCATCCCAACAACATGTGCACGCGAACCGTTCCCTTCAAGGATCCAGAGTAGACTTCTGAATGTCAAAAAGCAGTAAATCTACTATTCTTGCATTAAGCAGGTCGGATGAAGCCAGGAAGTATGAAGGACCCCGCATAGAGGTCTCTTATTTGGAACTGCGCAACCTTCCTTCATCCCACCCTTCACCGAGAGGCTAAAGTGAGATAGCACTTGGCATTGACCTGCTCTGTGATCTGTCTCGAAAAAAACAACAATTACCCTAAGCCCTAAATCCTAAACCCCGAAAGTCCAGGGGGTGCTTAGCTTTCAAGCTGAGACTGTGCAAGGCTGTAGGAGATCTGGCCTACCTAAAGAAAACACGTTCATGGTATAGGGTTTGAGGGTTTAAGATGACAGTTTGAAAGTCTTGGGCTTCTGGGACTTGGGGTGCAAAGATTGGTGCCTTGGCTGGAGTTTCAAAGTCAGTTGTTGTTAGGTTATGGGGGGTTTCGGGACCTTGGTGGCCGATGTCTGCAAACAACTCAGCGTCCACCATGCTGTTCAAGATGGATGCTCTTTTTCGAGCGAGCCGCCAGACAGCAGTCATGCTTCTGAAAGTCTTTCTCTTGTTCTTGTCAGCACGGCGCCTTTTTCAATCAGTAAATGAACCACATTGTGGTGAACATTCTGCCTTGCCATGAAAGCAGGTGTCGCACCGTCTCAATCAGCAAGCGCGCTTTGCTTCGTCCGCGTGAAGTCTCTTGAAGTAACTTCCTGCACGAAGGCAACCACCACTGATGACTTAGCGAGTTGACCTCAACTATAAGCTCCGCGTTACGATCTTGAAGGTCGTCAATCAAGCTGTCACACTGTTGTTCCTCAGAGGTAAGACGATAGTGGCATTCGTTCTCTTCCCACTGAAGCTTTTCTTGAAACTCATAACCCAAATAATCTATGAGTTGTGCTCGGTTCTCATCGACTGATGCGTGCAACTCGGCGAAGCTGTGTTCGTGCTGTCTGTTCTCAGACGTGAGCGTGCGTGCTGCGGCTTCCAATTCCGAACGATGTGCATCAAGCTGTGTTGCCATTGACCTTTCGTCACGACACGCCTGTTCCGTGCGTGCTAGCTGTGCCTGTAACTCTCGTGCCGCTCGCTGCTCTGTATGGGCGATCTGCTCTAGGACACGTGTTTCGTTGTGCAGCTGTCCTACCAAAACCATGGTGGATTCCCTCACGAAGGCGAGCTGTTGGCGATGATTCGCGTCGGCGGTAGCCTCCAGGTAACTGATGTAGCTGTTGGCCTCCGAGTAGATGTTATCCAGCACAAACTGGTGTCTCCTCTCAGCCCTTAGCTCCAAAGCTTGTTGAATCTGGGGTCGTTCACAAACACGTTCACTTGTCTGTTCTCTTGGAGAAGTTGCAAGACATGTTGATTTGCCGCCGCCTCATTCCTGTGATCATCACTATCACCCGATGCAGCACGGAAGGGCACGATATCCATGACAGGAGCTGACTACGGCTGATAACCTGAAGTTTCCCAGGTCTACAGCTCACGGCAAGGTACCCTTAAGTCAACCCTGGCGGTCTTTTTACCGTGTGGGGACTTGAGCCCATAGTGCGTCGCGTACAGGATCAGTTATGAGGACATCAAAAGTAGTTGTGGAGGCAGGGTAAAATCTTCAGTCCGACGTCAAACAGCCCGGAACCCTAAACAGCAAATTCACGGATTAAGGTTAAGGGCTTCATGGACACCTGAGATTACGAACCTACAAAGTAGGCGTACTCGGGAGTATAGTTGGCATGCAAGCATCGCATATCCAATGGTGGCATTATAAGCGACTAACTGAAGCGAGGCTCCAAAACTCTTATATTGAAGAAACGAGTCTGAATCAGATTTACCTTCCGCGTAAGGTGTCTTCCTTAACTAAGGGGTTTTGGCCGGATCCTTCACCTGCCTTGCTATACCCTGAATCCCGAGCCCTAACACCCTAAATGCTTATATCTTACAATACACCCATACCACAGTCCACTTCCTAAGCTCCGATTCCAGATATCTTCAAGCAGGCCGGTTGAACCCGCTTAGCAGGAGCGCGAATGCTTATATCTTACAATACACCCATACCACAGTCCACTTCCTAAGCTCCGATTCCAGATATCTTCAAGCGAGCCGGTTGAACCCGCTTAGCAGGAGCGCGGAACGGAACCCTTCAGGGAGACTTAAAAGAAGCCTTAGAAAAACCCCCTCGAGTTAAGCCTGTGAGTCCGCTCTTTCGTCGAAGGTGTCGAGATCCAAGTCCGTGATGGCAGGCACGACCATCCGACGTGGGTTCAGGCCTCAGAGGGTCTTTTGAGTTCCTTTAAAGGGGTCTAGGGCTACTATAAGGGATCTATAAGGGTGGTAGAATACAGGGGCCTGAATACTCAGAATAGGATATTGGGGCCCATTATACTATAAATATAGTATATCCGGAACCCCTCAAAATAGTATCGGTAGTCATTTAGGCCCCTATATTAAAGCTCTTGACGGATGTTGAGGGTTTCAACGTTCGAGCTCTTGGGCTTCAGGGCTCCGGGCTTTCCCTTGAGGATTTAGCGCGTATAGGGTTTAAGGATACGCTCCCACGCAGGCAGCCCTCGACAGAAAAGGAGGGATCAGGACGTGGGAGTTTCAGAAAGAAGCGACCCCAACATGGACCCTAAAACAATTGCATATTTTGAAGCCCCCAGTAACGATCCCAAGAGAACCAATAAAATCCAAATAGCTGACAAAAAAAACCTTAGAAAGCACTCATAATTGATAATCCCCAAACCCCAACTCCCCAAGCCCTAAACCGCTGCCGTGGCACGCACTTGTGCCAGGATCTCCTGGAAGGCTTTTCTATGTAAAGTGAGGCTTGCAAAGTAGGGGCCTGAATCGCATAAAAAAGGGGTTCTGCGGGTGTTTGTAATTATAGCTACATGGTGACTTTAAGGGATACTATCAAACTGATTCATCCTCCTCCGACATTCCAAACATGACATGCCTGAAGGCTCGAAAAACGTAGCAATCAAGCAGGTTTCAAGTCGGGGCTTGTTGAACCCCGATTGCAAGGGCCTGAATAAATAGAACAGGGTTTTGGGGTATACTATACTGTAGCTATAACGAGGAACCACCAAAACAGTATTGGTATTTATTTCGGCCCCTATATTCTCTAGCCTTCTCCACAACTAAAAACCCAAACTTCGCCCGCCATGATCCTTCCATTACCCAAAACCACAAACTCCAAACCCCAAAGCTGGATAAATACAAGCGACTCACGAAGTTTAGGGTTTGGAGATTGGGTTTTGGGATTATAATGTTTAGGGTAGGAAAGTAAATGGAACCGTCGGCCAGGTTGCAGAAACAGTCAACTTAGGAAAAAAGGAAACATGAAAATAGGAAAAAACTAGGAACGGAGTACCACAATACACAAAGAGACGGAAGAACATAGAAAAACGAGGGAAAAGACAAAAGCATAAACAGCACAATCCATGCAAAAATCACGACAGCAACGATGCAACAACAACTCGCCACAATCAATGCAAGACGTTTCGACCTACCATAGAAATCACACAGTAAGCACATTTGCTGCCATTTGCTGCACGTGCATGACTACATGTTCAACTCAAGCACAGTCAACTCATAACCACGACAGAATACATGGGAATCCTTACACGGAAATCTGCACCACTGTCTGCTGAAAACAGAGTGGCATAATGGAAAATGCAGCTAGCACAGTGCGGTAGGTAGCACTCTCTTTGCATGTTTGTTCCTACTGATTTCTGGCGCTGCAATTTGTTCAAGACACCCCAGCCCCAAACCGAACGCTCAAGCCAAGAAACCTCAACTACAGCAAGCCCCACAAATCCTAAAATCCCAAACTTATGAAGCACCAAATGAAACCCCGGAAACCTCGCTTGAGACCCTCCCAAATCAACCCCGCCTGATGCCAATTCGGCTGCGGCGCACAATGGCAATCAATGAATGCGATGACATCACCCCGGGCCTGCATCATCGGATCAGGGCTGACTTATTTTGACCTTTGGGACGATAAACGGTGTGTAGTAATTTTTGTACTCCAAAATGGTAGGATCCGGCTGAAGACACCCCAATGTTTTCGTAGGACATGAACGTGGATCCTTGGTGAACTCAACGAAATGGTTCTTAGTTTTTCCTACATCAAATTTGTTGGCAATGTCATGCCATTGCCTTCCGGGGTGCGCATTGCAATAAGGGATGCTGTAAGGTTTTTTAATTCGGGGTTTAGGGGTGCGCGTTTAGGAGTTTTGGGTCTCGGCCTCAGATCGATTCCTTCCAGGTACTGGCCATGACGCATAGGATTCTGAGAGCCCAAAACACCTACCTCTCCAACGAAATACATACATGAGAGGCAACGCTTAATGTCATGTAGCCTTATTATACAGGTAAACCCTAAACCAAATCCATCTTCAAGGCCAACAACTCGCTCTCCCTACATACCCAATCACTCACAAAAGCGTCGGCGCTGCCAGGTTGAGAGGAATAGTAATAGTAATAGTAATAAAAATAGTAATAGTAATAGTAATAAAAATAGTAATAGTAATAGTAATAGTAACAGTAGCAGGCACAGTTTTTGTTGGGTGGACTCTACCTCTTCTTTGCAACGTTCGTACTGAGAGTACTCACCCGGCCAAAACCCTCAACCTGAAGCCTATCCCCGGAACCTCAAGCCTCAAACAACCCTAAACGCCATATATGCTAAATCCTAAACCGCAGATCCGAAGCCTTATTCAACCCTGAACGTTAAGTGTGCAACATCTCCAACCATCAGTCACTCAGTTGTCAGCATAATGCAGTCTTGCTGCAGCTGCGAGGCAACAGTCCCGGAAAGCCACAGCACCGGTGGCCCGAATGTATTGAGAACTACCAAAAGTCTCTGCTACATCCCGTCATGGTTCATGCTGAGGTCAAGGACTGAAAATCCTTGATCTAGTACTAGCACTTGCATAAGTAAATACTAGCACCTAGACCTACACTCATATAAGTCGCAAAAAATCGCCCTTATCGTGGAGGTGGTGATTGACGATCCCAACTCCTCATAAGCATCCTAAACCCTCATAGGACAGAACTGACCATGAGAACCCTTAGACTCCAAACCCTCAACCGTAAACCCCAAAATCCCTAAACCCTGAAACTCTTAAACCCTTAGATGCAAAACCCCATAACCCACAAGCCTCAAAACCCAACCAATCCCTTAACCGCTTCGACCCTAAACCTCACCTCCCGGCCACCGGTGAGCTTGGCGGCCATGAGCCCCGTTGTCGTTTCCTCCCCAGCGGGGGAGAATGTTTATGGAATTTTGTGGGGCTTTATACGGCCTGGTGAGGGCTTCAGGGCTTCAGACGGACTTTACAACGTGCCATAAAGGCTTCATAGGGGCGCTAAAAGCATCTGCACAACTGTTGCTGGGTTTGGTGCTTTCGTAAAGCAGCGTGATTCTCCCTTCGTCTAGAATAAACACTGTTACCACATCACAAACTACCAAAAGTTGCCACATTACTATGAGTTCAAAGTAGCGGTAGGGCGATCCAAGACTTGGACTCTAGTTATAGCGCCAGGGTTTCTTTCTGGACTTCGACAAGATTGTGGGTTATATAAGAATTCTACCCGGTCACTGGCTGAGGCAGGATAGGAACTTCAGATGCACACAAAATCCAGGAAGACAAAAACCGAAAATACCTGAAAATTACAACTGCTCGGAAGCCAACTGGCTAGTTCATTGTTTGTCGGGACTCAGCGGGTCCTGCACCCCAATTCGAGAACGCTCAACCCCTAAAGCCCCAAAGCCCACGACACTGAAGTCATCACAGCCTGAATCGCAAAAGCTTAGAACCGCCGGTCTTCTAAGGGTGCTCTAACCTGATGTGCATACAAGTACTTAGTCCCAACCCCGCACCCATGGAGCGAGCGGGCGCTTCTTGGAATAGAGGGTCCCTTACTTCAGGAAGCAGCCCTGCAATCCATTTGTAATCTCCCAAACTTCCTGCCTAACGTCACACAACCGCAACGCCAAATCCGAACCCCAAACCTCACCTTGAACTCTCCCCAGATCCTGAAGCGCAACCCCGAAACCCAACCTTGAGACTTTGACAGGCTAAAGAAAGGAACCCCATACAGCCGAGCCCTGAACCCAAGCCCCACAAAAAAACAGAAACCTGTCTGGGCGGCCGAGACGCATGGCGCAGGAATCGGACTTTTCCCTTACATTGCGGGTCCTGCGTTGAATCTTGCTCCAGAAGTTGGGGGATGCAACTTAAACGTCTAGGGATTCGGGGTGTATAAACAGAAAACCCCGCAAACCCTACGCCCTAAACCCTAAGGCCTTTAGGTTCTGGCATGTGGGGCGTGTTTGGGTTTGAGGGGCTATGGCTGGCCAAGTGAACCCATAAATTTGCCGTAAAGTTGGAAACTGGAAGAGAAAGAGCAGTGCTGGGCTTGGGGCATGAAGAACGGAATTTCCAATTCTACAGCTGGCGCTCAGGATTGTCGGGTTATCAGATTGAGGTGTAGACTTTAATTATTCCTGCATCCGAAGCCCTCAACCCTGCACCGAAACGGCTCAGGGCCCTTTCTCACCTGTTTGCTCTATAGTATCATTTTCCCCCTCCAAAGTTAGAACAAAAACTATTCCAAGCATTAAGGCCGCTGATATTGACCAGACCCCTAAACCCTAAACCCCCCTGAACCCCCATAAACCCCCTAAACCCCTAAACCCCCTAAACCCCCCTCAACCCCCCTCAACCCCCTAAACTCCCTGAACCCCGAAGCCAGAACCAGGTCGGCTTCCTGGGCCCATTTATCCTCGCTCTGCTGGAAGAGCTGCTCTAGCGGTGGGTTTGACCCATCATCGACCACGATCACCTCCTGGCTAGTTCTCTAAACTAGGGCTTAGGATCTATGGTTTAAGGTTTAGTTTAGGGAATCGTAACCTTGAGTGCTTGAAATTGTAGCTCTCTAAGTTGGCGTCGCTCTTAGGCGCTGCTTTTTTGGGGCGCCGTACTATTTGGGGACCTAGAAGGAATGTGAGAACTGCCCTGCTCCCGATCATTCGGGTCTTGGGGTTCAGGGCTCGCGGGGTTGGAATTTAGGACATCAGGGCTTAATTTTTAGGCTTTGTTGTCCTCTTTGAACCATTGCGAGCTTAGGGTCATGGAGTTGTTTCTCCTTCTGCCAAGGGGGTATGGGGTGGGGTTCTTCGTGCGAAAGTGGCATTCCAAAAAGGACATCATAAGCATATGCATGTTACATGGATATCCCTGCCTCTTGGGCTTCATCTAAGGGGATGTATATGTGATATTCCTTGCGTTTGTGCTTTCTTGAAGCTCTACATTATAATCTGTTTGTTTAAGGAGCAATCTTGTTTGTTTGCTGCTTGCTTGCTAAAATGGGTGGAAAACTTTAGCCTGAAATACTCGGCATTCAAAAGCTGCTTGGCAATGTCACCTAACTGTGAAGTCAATCCAAATTGCGAGAACGAGGGCTTCAAGCCCCGGGACAACGTCAGACCTGACCTTTAAAAGATGCAAGCGACAGAGATCAAGCGCCGGCGCGAAGGATCTGGTCCAAGTCACGCCATGCTCTCAACGAGACCAGCGACCTCCAGTCTCGACGGCATCAAGAAGCTGCGCCAGGCGCTGCTAAGCAACAGGCGGTAGGAACGTCAAGCTGCAAGCTTCCTAGGCATCGGTGCCCGAAGCTGTAGGCTGCATACCCCTAACAATGTTGTGAAGCACGACTCTATGTGCAGCCGTAGACAAGACGGCCCCGACTGTGGGGGTTGCTTTTCTCTATTTCTATCGCCGGTTTTGCGGGGTTGGACCCGTGTGGGGGTTGGTCATTCACGGGTTCAGGTTTCCTCGTGGCTGGTCTGTAGGGTGGCCGGCTTGATGCCAACTGGGGTTGCTGAAGACCTGCTAGTACCAGGGCTTGCTGGTCTTTGTAGTTTGTAGGGGCAGCGTGTGCAGGGGCTTACTGTACCGTGTGGCGACTTCAGGGTCCCATTCCTGGCTGGGTTTTCAACTTTAGAGTCAACTCGCGCCGGCTGGTACTGCAACGACTGTTCAGCTGGGCGACCCTGCAGATGGATGGGCAACATCGTTCATGTAGGCGTCGAAATGGCCACGATCACGTCCCGATTGAACCAACAGCGATTGCTGAAAGGTTAACGTTGAGGTTCAAGGCACATTTGGGGGCTTCAAACAATTAAGGTTCCCAATACAAGGTCTATATTGCTCTATCTGCCCCAAACAAAGGACCTCAGAACTTCCTTATCAGAGATCCTTTGTTAAAAGAAAAGCAGAACCGATAGGTGTAAGCAAAATAGGCCCCTGAAACCTCAACCTAACCTTGAAACCTAAAAAAACCAAGCCCCAAACTGCTACCACTGAACCCTCAACCTGCACCTCAACTCCAACACTCATGATCCCGAAACCCTTACACGCCACCCCCACACCCCGAACCCAAACGCTACGTCCCCACATTTCCTCTCGTGCTCACCTTGCATTCCTGGAGCCAGCACCTGAAATCCCCAAAACCATGAACCTTGCGCCCCTGAGCCCGAACCCTGAACCGTGAACCCAAAGCCTGAACCCTAACAAAGACCAAAGCCAAAGGCCCAAAACCCTTTCCTGAAGGTGTTCCGCAGGAGTGCGACGGCAGAAGCGCTCAACCGTCCAGATCGCCTGGAATGGTTTAGGTATGATGGTTTCAGGGCAGTAGTGTAGGGCATAGAGGACCTCTAGAACAGTCCCGAAGGTTCTCAAGTGGCTGTTGGGCTTTAGGAGCTTAGGGCTTGGGGCTTCGGGTCTAGAGGGTTTAGGGTCGAGGTTTTGGGGTCAAGGCCTTGGGCTTAAGGGCTTAGAGGCGCCGGTCCACATTGCACCGGCCATGGCACTGCCAAGAGTTCTGTCACGTGTCATGCTGCTTGCCACTACCCATGAAGGCCATCAGGTCCTCTTAACCCAAAGCGTTCAAAGCCTACATATACTCGAAAAAATTTACCGCAGATTCTGCATGAGCAAGCAAGGAAGCCTCGTGCGCCAGGTTCTTCTTGTATCAGCACGCCCATTATTAGAAGGTCCGAGCTAACATACAACGAGTTGACAAGAACAAGAAGAAGCAATTGAAGTAATTTGGAGAAGAGAGGTAAGCCGGAAATCGCGAACCAGGTCAAATGCAAAAACCGGAGCAACATGCGCACACGAACTCTCTATCCCACAAAGCCCGGGAGCCTGCGCCCACATGCATCAGCCTGAAAAACTACATCCGGAGCGAAGCCCACAACTCTAAGATAGACGCCTGGCTAAATACCAATGCTATTCCTTAGGCCTCCTAGTAGACGTACAAGTATAAGGTACTGTACCCCAAACCCTATCCTAATTATGAAGGCCTGTAATGTACCAAATCGTCGGACCTGATCCCAACAAAAAACAAACCTCAATGCCAAAAGCACCAATGCCTAAAACCCTAAAGTTTTTAAGCCCGAAAGTCGCCCAGCCCACCCCCCCCCCCACCCCCCCAAGGGGACAAATCCCAAGCTTCCGTTTGGGGCTTCGGGCTTGAAACCTTGAACTGGGATTTTGGGGTTCCTGAGTGACGGTTTGGGATCAACCAAATTTTCGAATGCGCGGTCTCGGGTGGAGGTTGGAGTCCAGGGTTGTACCCTCATGGAAGCAACCCTCAACCGGGACGCTAAACCCTGAACCTGAAATCCCTGAGTCCTAAGAATAAAAAAACATTGGGCTGAGCAACGTTATCTCGCTCTTCGGCGCATGGGAGCACGACAGAGATCGTTCTGACATCTGACAAGGCATGCGACAAGGCATGGCGTGTCTGAAGCAGATCAAAGCTCATTACTTTGGGCCTTTGGGGCATTAGGGGTCTAGAGTTTGGGCTTTGGGCTTGCCTGCTTCAGGGCGTAGGGTTTGGGTCGTGTCCAAGGCTTACTGTAAAATGAACCGTCAGCACGGTGTGCAGGCGAGCATGTAGTGTTAGGGAAGAAGATCTCAGAGCTGGGTTGGGGGTGTAGGGTGTAGGCAAAGTTATTGAGAAGTCTCAAGACGAACAGTCAGCGCCTGAGCTCAGAGCCCAAGCCTTCTTAACTCGGGGTTCAGCTAGCCGCAAGCTGCGACTAGTGAGGAGTCATTGAAAAAACAAAAATACATGGCTAGTTCACCCTCTTGCTCTCTTGACAGCTTCTGGCACTCATATTATCGAGGTCTGAACAAATCAATAATCATGTATCCTCTGTAATTCAGATGCAGCTGTACTGGAAGAGTCCAGAACCCTGTTCGAACCCTGAAGGTTTGCATAAATACGTGCACGAATCAGATGTCAACGACTGGTCAATATGCCCTTCAAGCCCCGCCAAAGCTGATTGGTGTCACCCAAGCCCTAAAGCCCCCAGAATGCCTACGACCCACGAAACCCCCCGCGCCTTTGCGTTGCAGGTGGCCACCGATGCCTCTCCAGGCTTCTTTTTACTAGCTTTAGGCGTAGGTTTTACCAGGACCCCGGAAGGACCCTGTAAAGAGGTCTTTCGGCTTGGGGTTGAGGGCAGCCCAAAAACTGGTGGCTGTGTAGGCTGTAGGCTAAAGGGTTGGCTTTTGCATGATGCGCCGCCAGCCGGGATTTCCCGATCATCGTCAGTAAGCGTGGCCATCCATTTAGCCGTAAGCGTCCTGACCATGGATACGACCCAGGGTGTGAATTAGCACCACGATCAAACGATGCCGAAGCCAAGTAAGAGCCCTTAAACCCAGAAAATCGCCAAGCTCCTACCTGTGAAAACCTAAGGCCCAAAGAGACCTTCCCAGGAGGCTGCCGGATCTGCCGCACCGATGGGTGCGATAGGACCCTGGTGCGCCAACAGAGACTGAGAGTCCTGGCGACTCGGGTTTAGGGTTTGAGGGGGGTTTTCAGTTTCAGGATTAAGAGTTGAGGGTCAGGGCTTCGGGTTGGGAGGGTAAATTTTGGTGTCAGGCTCTAGTGCGGGTTCGAGCTTGAGGGTTTCGGATTTTTCCGCGTTTTGGGTTTGGAACCCCTATTTTGGTGGGGTTTGTAGCGACAGACAATGACGTAACCCTCGCAGACTACAGACCAGTGTCATGAGTTCATGCGCATCCTAAACCCTGGCACCGTTGAGCCTCAACCTGAAACCCCACACTCTGCGCAAACCCTGATACCAGCTCTAACCCGGGGGCGTTCATAAGGACTTTGAAGTCTTCGATGCCCTAAACCAATCAATAAAACCACATGTAAAGCTTCGTTTCAATAAGCCTCGCTTCAATTCAATCAAGGAGTGAATTTCCCGGGAATCACCATTGAAGCCCCCGCATAAAGCCCTGTTAATTACAACCCGTGACCCCACCACGACACTTGGACACGCGTCAGGTGGAATTGTCCCTGTACTCACCGCATTCCGCGACCCTGGCAAAAACATCCCGGAGCCGCAGAGCCTTGAAATGAGAATCCTTCTACGTACTGCACATTCGGCAGTTTGTTTGCCTTAAACCGCTCCATGCTGAACCGAGGGTTTAACGAGCCCATAAAATCTGATGCAGCCCCTGAGAAATCTTCTACAGCCCTGCAAGAATGCTTCGTTACAAACACCCTGCAATTCCACTCAAACACATCCCAAAAAGAGACAACAAAAACCATCAAGAAACCCTGAACCCTAAATTCTAAACCCTAAACCCCAAACCCTATAAACACTAGGCCAAAAGAAAACCTGGGAGGAGGCCTCGCGAGGCCGCAAGGCTTGTGGAAGCGCCTCCGCGTGCAGCGGAGCGGTCAGCCAGGGTAGTGAGACGAGCTGACCACCCCAGAGCCTCAGGGGCAGGGGCCGTAGAGGCTATCTTGAAAGGCTTTATAAGGCTTGTGAGTCTGTCGTGTAGGGCGAGGTTTATTTAACGGTTTTTACAATGGCTGAATGCGGCTTTCAAAGTTCATAGGGGCTTTGAAGGACTTTCAAGCAGTTTCAGACGGGCTTTAGACAGGTTGTTTAGTGGTTTGGCGCTTCAGGTTTGGTTTACGCCTCAAGTCTCTGCAACCCAGGTTTCCATAATTAGGAGTCTTATGAGGATGCTTCATGGGTGTCGGGTTTCCATGACTTCGGGTGGGCATCAAACATAGGAACCCAAAGCCCTAGACTAGACCCTAAACCCTAAACCCTAAAAAGCCCTCTACCCTAAACCCGAAAAAAACTCAAACTCTAAATCCCAAACCCCTAAACCCCTAAACCCCCAACCCCTCACGGGACCCTAAACCAGGCTTGAGCTTGGGGGCTTAGCTTAGGATCGCCGTTGGGCCTTGGCTGAAGTGTATGGTATGCTTGGGGCCTTGGGTGCGCGATAAGTCTTACGGCGCAAAGAAAAGAGCAGCGAGAGGGCAGTTTAGGCGCTGGCATTCTGGATTTAGGGTAGGCTAGCTTAGGTCCTAAAGGGTTTCTATTGTTTGAATAGGTTGCTATAAGGGCTTTGATGATTTTGGGCGGAATTTTGCACAAAAGGGAGAACACAGCCAGCATACGAGGAAACATGCCTTGAATCATGCTCCAAAACAATTCGGCTTCAAACTATCGTGCCCTAAAACGATACAACGCTTCCGGCCACACGGATCAGGATGTATATGTGTCCAGGCCATGACACCCGGACCACTTTCAGACCCTCCCGAAATGCTCAGCAAGACCCTCGAGCCGCTACCGACACGGGAGTCTTGGCATGCCGACCCACATTCAGACCCTCTCTCTGAGACCAAGACCGCTCTGCAATCCAGTCAGTTGCAAATGCACAAAAAATCCACACCCTCCACGACGCCCCTTTCCTCGCAGCCCCTCTGTCTCTGCCAGTCCAACACTCCCCCGGTCGTTTTAGCCATGCCTCAACTGGCCCAGGAACCACATCTACCATGCCCTCGACAGAGGTAGATTGTGTGTATACATATATATATATATACATATGGATATGCTCAGGCAGGAGATGGACAAAGAGGTCCTCGAATTTGCAGCAGCTTCTACGGCACGTATCGCACCGCGCATAGCAGCTTCCACTCTCCTTCCGGTCCGGCGCCCAAAGGAGGAATCGCCTCCGGTCCTCTGACTCACTCCCCAGGGTGTCATGCCGGGTTTCTGCATCCGAGCCTCAGGGCTTCGGCTTCAAGCGCCAATCCATGCATAATCCACTCTGAGACTCATTGTGGCCCATGATGGTACATAACTTAAATGACATCGGTCCTAAACCACGAACCCTTCAAACACCCATTGCCGATACAATGTAACTCTTTCAGGGCACGCGGAGAGAAGCCTTGAAAGGATCCCTCAAAGAGAAAGGGAAATAAAAACCCTCAAAGAAGCCTCTGCAGGAATCTTAAACCCTACAGCACTGGATCTTAAGCCTTAACGAGCAAAGAAAACCTTCTAGAACCCCAACAGCTACTCTACTCAAAACCCTAAACCCCTAAACCCTAAACCCTGAAGCCTCAACCCTAAAGCCCAAACCCAGGAACTTCAAGAGACCGCTGAGGACACGGCAACAGCAGGAGGGGCGCAAAACGCAACAAGGGCCTCAGAGGGCTCCACGATCCCGACGCTAAAGTTGCAATTGGTAATATAGGCTTCTACTTTAAATGATGTTGTGGAGAAGTTTGTCAGGTTTTCAGGATGTTTATAGATCGTATAGGATGAAAAGAGGGTTTAAATGATGTGTTGTAGAAAGTTTCTGGCATCTCAGAGTGGTGCTAGGATTTTGGGAGGATCTTTGCAGGGCTTTATGAGTTTTGGCTGGGTTGGAGGATGCTTGATGAAATTGTAAACAGCTTATAAGATATTAAACTCCCCTGGTGGCATCGTCACAGGGTTGCACATGGTTGATACGGGTTCAAAACGTTCTGTGAGGATTTATAAGGTTTCTCTAACACATACAAGGAATATGCCTCATTGGGCATGCTTAACCTGGTTGAAAATATAGAACCTTCAACCGTAAAACTATTAGGGGCTTTGGCATCTCTTGGGCTTTGAAAGACAACCTTGCAAGATATTCAGTGCTTAGCTTGCAGAGGCCGGGTCCCAAACTCGAAAGCAACACTGGCAAACCCATGCGAAGAAGAAGAAGCCAATTAAACCAAACCCCAGCTCAAGCCCTTGTAGAACCCTTACCGTCTTAAAACGTTATGAGCCGCGAACCAAACCATAGCCCCAAATCCTTTTAAATCATTCAAGCAGCGTGCCGCCTTTGGGCTTGGCGAGACATGTGGCCTTCGTCGGCAAGCTGTTGGGGGGGTCCCTTGAAAGGTCCCTCCAAATTGCTTGATAAGGTGAAGCTTTATGCAGGTCTTGAAGGGCGTTATGCTGTTTTGTAGGGCTTTACCACAGCTCTAAGAGATTCTTGAACGGTCTTCAAGAACTCGTCGAAGGGTTTACGGCATTTATACAAGGCTCACAGGGCTGTGTACCTGTTTGCTCTGTGGGTTTAGGGGGTGGTTCTCAAGGTCGGCTCGTGGGGTATCACAGCATGTTTACCGGGCTTTACAAGGGATTTGAAAAGGGTTCAGAACATTCGGACCCGTTTTTGAAGGCTTCAAAACGAGCTGCTACATGGCTGTAGGGTTGCTCCGAAGGTAGTGTTAATGCTTCACAAGGCATTGTAAAACCTTTACGGGGTTGTACAAGGGCCTTATAAGGGTTTTGGGGTTGTTTGGCGTTCTAAAAGTTGTGTGAATGGAATGCCCATTGAGGGTACACTGTTTTGCAACATTGTAAGGAAATCGCGACGATCGTAGAAGCTTTGGACGCGCTAAAGTAGGTCGCCTTATGATCAACAAACGATCTAAACAATCCTATAGCAAGCAAGCCGGATAACTCCATAGTGTTACTGTGCCGTTTGGGGCCGAAAAAAAAGCGCGCCCCTTAAACTCCAAGCCTTTACAACTAATCCTTGGCCCTTGACCGTTATCTCTAGCCCTTATAAGACCCCTGTACAGAACGCTAAGCGGAACCTGAGAATCCAAGCCTTAAACGGAACCTGCCCAATTGAGGTGGTCTTGCGCAGCCGCCTCGGCTACGCCCGCAGCCGCTGACAGCGACCAGGACCACGCCTTGGGTTGGATAGGCTAGGGTTTTCCAGTATGATGAGCTATATGGAAGCACAAGAATGTGCCATGGCGTGTATGTCCTGTTTGTGTATATTTCTCTGATTTCCAATTTTATAGTTGTCTTCGCGGAAATCTTGATTTTTCGCCGCGGACTGGACGTCAAATCGCTGCAATTTCCTTCTTGTGGACAGAAACCTAACATGAACAGAATGGAAAAAGTCATCAACAAATTCAGTCGGATGCTTTCATTCTTGGATGCACGGGGCAAAAATCAAAACATGTGGACATGGATTTACCGATGGCTTGCCAATGACGGGGCCCTAAACCCGAAAACCCAACCAGAGCCAAGGAAAACGAGGCAAAGAACACGCAACATGTCCAACTGGTGACTCACGGAGGAAGGGCGCAAACTTGCCAGAGATCGAACCTGATCAGTCAGGACAAGCCATGCCGGCGAACTTCGGGCCAATTGGCAACTTGTGCGAGTAGCAGAGCGGACGCTTCCAAAGCCGCCACGGCCAGCCACGTTGACCATTCTGTTCGTCAACATACATTCTGCCTGGTGCGGTGGGTCTGCTCACAACCCGGCTGCCTGACTGACAGTCGCTCGCCTCAGCCAAAATGGTCTCAGGCTCCTCTTTCTGCCTGAGCATCAGGGTGCAAAGGCGCATGTGCAACAATGCGAAGCCAGCTGGCAGCTTGACCGCTGGATCATGTGCAGGCGGGCCGACGCCATGTAACGACGCCCGCGATGGCAACAATTGGCACAACCACCAAGACGGCAGGCCCCACAATGGTGGCAGCCGCTCCGAAAACAGCTGCCATGGCTCCTCCAGCTGCACTGCCAGTCGTGGCAGCGCGCCTGCCGAAGTGGGCCCTGTCGCCACTGCTGTGGCACCCGTGGCAGCTACGGCAGTGGCGCTGCACGACATTGCGTTCAGCCCCAGTCCTGCGAATGGACAAAGGAATGGACGAAGGCCCACAAAAAAAGGACGTGGGAAGGTATGTATTGAGCAAGCATGAGCGTGGGGAAACACACTTACGCACCTTCGTATTCTACATCCGGCAATGTAGATCGTCATCACGGTTGCTGGGGTTTTGCATTGGCTTGTACAGACAGACAGACAGACAAACTGAAAACCTGGCCATCTCACGGAGCGCATAAGACCCAAGAAGCGGCTGACCCTGCCTTACCCAAATTGGACTCAAGCTCCTCTTGCTGCCGGTGCTTTTGTGATGGGCTGTGCGCACGTCGAGCCACGAGCCTAGTCCACACCTCCCAAACAGACTTAGTAAACATCCCAACCCCAGCAAGATGGCATCTTTCCACAACCGCCGACTTTCCAAAACACAAGAAATGACGCTGAAACCGATGGTAGGCTGAAGCGCAGAAAAACACCGGAAGCATGAGACAAGAACGACATTACTACGACTGCGACGGCGACGGCCAATACGACGCTACAAAAATCAAGCTTCATAGCAGCCATCAGAAACGAAACCGAACAAATAAACCCTAGAGCTTAAACCCTAAAGACTAAGTTGATACAGGCGGCAATGTGGGCGTTTCCGACGAAGGCAAAGCCGGAGAGTCCTACTTGGGCTTCAGGCTTCGGGTTGTAAGCTCCGGCTCCCGAAACCTGCAAATCCTCAGCCCCTAGAGTTTGGGTTTAGGGTCCGCGGACTTGGTAGTCGGAGCTAGGATTCAGGGCTTGACGTTTAGGTGTTTAGGTCTCAGAGTTTACGGGCTTTAGTTCTCCAAGAATCCCGGCCCTGCAACCCTCAACTCAAGTCCCGGTAGCCCTCTAGACCGCCCGAACGGGTGGGGCGGTAACCAAAGTTCACCTCCGGTTCGAAGCAAGGGCAACGAAAATCGGAGCTCCACACCCCCCCTTGTAGTTGGGGTAGGCCTTAGACACGGTGCTGAGGAGTCGGGCCTAGGCCTTTGTATTTAGAGCTGGGAGTTTTGAAGCATGTTGGGAACTAGAGTTTGCAACGTGTTGCGGCTTAGGGCTTAGAGTTTGAAGGCACGGAAGGACTGGAACCGCGTTAGGCGATAAGGCCAAGGCCTACCCAGGAACACGCATAGCCCAAGACCCTTTGAGCAAGGCATCTATCTCCAGTGAACACTGGATGTATGTTATATATATATATATACATGTACATATATATGTACATATATATATATATGTGTGTGTGTGTGTGCACATGTATGTATATATATATATATATATATATATATATATATATATATATATCTATATATATGTATATGTATATGTACATATATATATATATACGCATATATGCATACATGTATATGCGCACACACACACACGCTCGCACATGTATGTGTATGTGTGCATGCATGCATGAATGCATGTATGTGTAGGTCACTATATGTCACAAAGTAAGTAAGTAAGTATATATGTATGTATGTATGTATGTAAGTATGGATAGATGTATGGATATGTCATATGTGTTTGTGTTTATCTCCCTCTCTCTATATATCAAAAAAGGTATACCTGGACTAAGAGATATTAAGAGGCTTGTCCTTCTGGCAATGAAGCTGTGACGTGAAGACAACCTCATAATAACGTCCTAAGCCTTGCCAAAAGAATCGATGAGGATCAGCACGGTCATGGGGCTTGGCAGGGACCCAAACAAACACACAAACAGAAAACATAAGGTTTGGATATCCCGTGACCCGCTCTGTAAGTCCAAGAATCAAGGACATCCCCACCAAAGGTTCATTTAGTGAACTAGTTCCTGTTTCAAGACTCACAAAATCCTCACCCGTGAGTTGAAACTTTGGATAATCGCTTAAAAACCCTAAAGTCTAAATTCCAATCCTTATACCCCCCCCCCCTCGACTCCTTCTTGAAGGCCGAATCTTAAACTACCGTTGAACTCGACGCCCGAAACTCAAACAACCTAACAGTACCTAACACCCTGCCGCACCTGACAGGCGCCCTGCTGTCAGCACCACCGGCAGCAAGAACAGCAAAGCTTGCCGCAACATGACCACCACATGGTCTAATGACTGAAGAGGGCTTATGGGTTGGGTCTAGGGCCTAGGGCTTTTGTTCTGAGAGCTCTTTCCGTCTTCACGTGGGTTCGGCCTACGGCAGCCTACTAGAGGCGAACTAAACTTCGGCTCGGCTTCGGGTTCTGGAATGCTGTACATTGTAGTGCATGTTTTTTTACATCGGTGTAAAACAACATACACTACAATGTACGGCTTGCCGCCTTCTGGTTCAAGGGTTTGGAATTGGTAGTTGGAGGGTGGTCAGTATGCGGAGCTTGTGGTACACACGATCAACCGTTTTTGCGATTTAGGCCTTGGAGTTTCACGGCATAGGATCGGTAGAGGGTCACTTGTTGAGAGGAGTCCGGTCGATGCCATGTGTTTGAACACTCAACGGCTGAGGCAATCAACCCAGCAGGCCCAAAGAAACATAGCCTGGCACAGTCTCGACTGCAAAACTGTGGACACTAATTTTCGCCGCGCGAAAACGATCACTCTCTCGGGGTTTCTCCCGCAGACCTCCGGATGCTGGCATGGCCCGGTGACTTGCCGCACGAGCGTTGAGGTACAGACGGTACAGTATTAGGGTCTGGGCTGTCGGTCTTAGAGTCGATTGAAGGTTTCCGTATGGGCCGAGAGGCTACTCTGGTTCTGGCCCCACTTGCCAGTTGTCCCCAAGGTCGGCACGTGGCTGCTCTCACTTCTTCGCCAGGCGCACACTCTTTCTCGGCTTCGTCTTCTTGAAGGACAACCCGATCTTGCGGCCAAGGGAATCCGTAAACAAACCACACAAGCCCGGGAACGAACGAGCTCTAGGTTCCGCTTCCCCATCGAGGGCTTAGGGCTTAGGAAGTGTAGATTTTTGCGGTTCGCAGTTCTTGTTTTGGGGCTGCGCTGTCAGGGGATAGACCCCGCCGGACAGTTGGACGGGTCCCTCACCTTTCGCCTTGTTTCACCGACATGTTCTCCATGTTCAAAGGCATGCCTCACTCAACCAGACCACAAACGGCAGAAAGAACAGAAGTGTTTCGCGACGTTGGGCCAGATTTGTGCCCTGAACCCTAAAGCCCAAACCGAAGCGAGGGTGTGGGGTTTTGGGTATAAGCCTCAATTTTTAGGGCCTGGTGGATCACAAAGGTCGAAGACTTCGGATGTTGAATTTCGGGTTTAGTTTAGGAGTCAGGATTTACGGCTTCGAGTTGACGGTTCGGGGCGTTGGGTATCGAAGTCGCGCAGGTTCAGGGCTTCGGATTTGAGGCTTTCGGGCTGTACGTTTAGGAGTTCACGGTGGTCTAGCGCTGGTTTCGCACTTATGATCATACAAGTGAGGGTCCAATGTAAAGCCTTGCAAGTTCGCATAGGGTTTCGGAGTACAAGGCAGCATAGCTACACAGAGATTATGTAGGTGGATTCTTGTTATGATTTGATTCAAAACTCTCTGCCGGAGCCCTAAGCGCACTCGATATCTCAGCAACTACCCGGAGCTCCTGAGCATAGCCTGCTAAGTCATCCCATCCGTCACCCCAGAGCCCCAGACAAGCACATCAGCGATACATGGACAGGAAAAATTAAGGATATCCGTGCAAAAGGCTTCGCATGTTTCAGAAACAAACTTGACTCGCCTAGACAACCCGAAAACTTAAACCTGAACCCCGAAACACCAACCCGAACCCTGTGAGTAGACGGCCCTCAAAAACTTCAAGTACTTCAGTGCCCTGGTTCCCGAAGCCCAGATCCGACATGCTAAATCTCTAGAGCAAGAGTCCAACACCCCAATTCTCAACCTCATGTCCTGTCACCAAATCCTAAACCTGAACTCCCAAACCCCATGTCCGAAAGCCCAATTCCTACACCCGATAAATCCTAAGCCCCAAGTCCTGAAACCCCCTTCCTAAAGCCGATTTCCTACACCCCATAAATCATCAAACCCCGTATGTCCTAGTCCTAGACCCAAATCGGCCCGAACCTCGAGCTAAACCCTAATTCCGCGGCCTTCAAATACTTCAGCCGCGCCAGCTTGTGCAGCTTGGGACGGTAGGAGCATCCGAGGACCTCTCGGTCGAGCCTCCGGCGTGGGGCGGAGCTTCAGGCATTTCTGGGCTCTTGTCAAGGAATTTAACTCATGCTACGATAAAAGGGATCTGTTGTAAAATGTACGGTTTCCTTATTATGGTACCTCAAATAAGAATCCGTTAACAAGAACCCAGTCCAGGCGTTCTCCGTGCTTGCGAGTTCAGCGCTCATGTAGGGCTTACGGTCCGCTTGGATGACCAAGGAATTTTGAAGTGGGGCTGCAAGTAGAAGCCAGCGCAGGGAAAGTATGCAAGTAATATGCTGGCCTGAGCAGTTCTACCAACATTTCGGGGGGAGCTTTACAGTATAGCAAAATAGGAACCATGCCGAAGCCTCCCGACCTCTGTAGCTACCCTGCTTTCCAAACCTACACGGGGATGCCCTCTTTAAAGCCTCTTAAGACGACCACTCAAACCCATGTCAAAGAGTCACGTTTTGGCAATCCTCATGCAACAAAAAAGTGCAACGACACCACACAAAAGATGTCCAACCCCTGGCCTGGCGCCGCCTTTTCGGGCGCATTTGGACAGCCCCGTCGCTACCAGCACGGATCCCGGCTTCCGCCGAGCCTCCGGAAACACAGAAAAGTCTCAAAACAAATCCAATGACTCAAAAAGCTCGGGCGAGCCTTGGTGCTTTTGCTTTGTGGCTTTGGTGGAAGAGAGGGTAATGTGGGTTTCGGAGCTAGAGTTGGTGGTTTCCCTGAGCCCTAAACCCTCAACTCCCGCAGCTCGAAAGTACTGAATGTATATGGGCAGTTCTCTAAATTAGGGTCCCTTTGCAGGTGACCAAGATAGTACGGCACTCTCATAAAAAGGACCACAAAAGGGACCCTAACTGTAGAGAACTAACTGTATAGGGTTTGGGATTCGAGGAGTTTGTTGGGCTGGGGCGCCAGAGGCTGAGGCTCCGAAAGTAAGTGACCCTCTCCTAGTGTATGTAGGAGTCTCGTGGAGTCGGGCTTTGGGGGGGGGGGGGGGTATATGTATATGTATGTGTATATATATATATGTATATATATATATATATATATATACATATTCATTTATTTATTTTTATTCTTAATCATTTATCTATGTATTTATTTGTTTAACAAGTTATGTAACGGTACAAATATGTTTAGAGAAATCGGGCGAGAGTAGGTCTAGTTCACTATTCGGGCCCCAATCGAAAAATCCTCTACAACAGGTTCCTTTGCCGTGAAAGGTGAAGGGCTTTAGGCTTTAGGCCCCAAGGTTCACAAGATGCCCGCCACCCGTCTTTTGATTGAGCTACCACCATAAAGATATGTAGAGAAGATATCCTGTTGAGATCCCCCCGGACTCAACCCCCAACCCGAAAACTCCAAAACCGCAAAGCCCTACGCCAGTGTGCAAGAACCTCCACCTTGTCATCAGGAAGCCAATTCGTGCTTCGGGGGCTTCGGATTTCGGGTTGAGGGTAAGAGGTCGCCCGTTCAGGGTTTAAGGGCCTGGGATTTGTCGACGATGGGTGGCATGGCTGGTCTTTCAGGAGAGTCTGCGGGGTGCCGCTTCGTAGGTTACATCTGAGCTGTAGGCTTCTGCGGCTTAGGATGGCTTAGGGGTGATAGTTCAGAGGTTCAAGGCTTGGGGCTTAGATTTAAGGCTCAAACCCTAGACTTCAGCGCTCGCTCGGCATCCTTTTTTTCGATTCCGCTATGGTCAAACTGATGGTTGCTTACTTAATCCAAGAGGTGAAAAAGCCAGTTGCCGCAGCAGCGTCCCAAGATGCTTAGAGGCTCAGGTCACTGAGTAGATACGCTTCAATAGGGCCATGGTGACTAGGAGAATCCCAACTCGGGTGCTTAAGACCCCAAATATCCCTCAGTTCATTGCTAGGATTCAGAGTCTCCTGGGCTTCAGAGTACTTCGAGCTTGGAGTTTGCGCCATGCCACCGTTGAAGAGTTGACGCAAGGATTTTCGACATGAGCAGCCTGACTCTGCCAGAAAGTAAGCAGGAGAATGCTGTACGGTTTAGGGTTTAGGGTTTAGGGGAATGACCCAACGACCAGAAGCATACGAGAAGGTCCCCAGACACGTACGCATAAGGACTCGGGTCCAAGGCTTCATTATCAAGGCTCGGTGGTCAGGGCAGGAGGCTTCTATGAGGGTGTGGGTGGGCGCAGGGCTCCGTATCAAGGTTACTATAAGGGTAGCGGTAGAATGTTTAATCTAGCGTATAGAAGATCATAGACGGCCTCAGAGTTTGTCGACGGTTAAGGGCTCTGGTCTGCTGAGATGGCTACCCAACGGGGGTACCCCCGAGCATGAACATGTGACCTGCTAAATCCCAATGCTCCTTCACAAGTTGGCAAGCCTGAGAATCGCCAAGAACACCACGAAAATCTTCCCAACCCCCCATCATAAAATGCCAGGAGCTAACTGCTTGTGCAAGCTGTGATAATGAAACTACGTACTCTATGCTAGTTCAAGGTAAACCTACGTTCGGGGACGCTGCTGGGTGAATCTTTGTCTTCGCGCCGCGGTTCGCTCTCAACGATCCGCATCAGCCATTACCGTGAAGTCCATCAAGTTTGATAAGTGCTGGTTCGCCATGGTTGGACCTGATAATCCTGACCCCAACACCCCATAACTAGGCCCTGAATTGCTAAGCATGAACTGTGAACCTGTCGCAAACAGGGTGCCGTGACCAGAGAGAATCCGGTCGGTCCTGCGCACGCCCTCTTACAAAATCGCGTCCTTAATACAAGCTGCCCCTCACTTCTTCTTGAGAGGGTTCGGCAGGTCCTTACAGCTGCTGTGGTGAACTAGGGTCTGGGGCTGGGGTTAGAGCAGATGCGAAAACCAACACCACTATTCACCTGAATGCCTCAGGAACAGAACAGAGTAATCCATGATTCGTGGATCACGACAAACGAGGGAAGTGTCATCACCACCACAGGCACAACTCCCACGCAACAAACTTCATCACCATCATCGTCGTCATCACCAGCGTAATCGACAACACCAAGATGATCCTCAACCACCACCAACCGCTGCCATAATCGCGAAGCACAAGAACAGCGCCCGCAAAAAAGCCTGCAAACCAGCACATGTCGGTGGGTTCCTCTTGCTGGGGTGCAGGGTTTAGGGGTTTAGATCCGTCGCCATGTGTTCTCGAAATTGTTGCCACTGTCATACTACACCACTGAACTCCTTCCGTCAACCCCGAGCTCTACTTGAAAGCCTAATCACGAAACATCACTCACCCAACCCAAATCCCCGAGCCTAAAGTTTCTGAACCCCAACCCTAAACTCGCGAAAATAAAATGATCCCCAAACCCAGATCTCCCTGAAAGCCTTGCAGTAAACTTGTAACATGGACTGATGCTGATCAGCGCTGGGATTCTTTATAACTTCGAAGGCAAATAGGATAATGATGCTTCAACCACCGGCAACACCATCACCATCAGCAGCATTACGGCTGTCGTCCTTGCCGTCGACCTCGTCCTCATCATCTTCACCCTCAAACCATCCACCCTAAACTCTAACCCCCAAAATCCCTAGGCTTCAAACTCCGAGCACCAAACCCTAAACCACCACACCCGAAAAGCCCAACACAACCAGTCAAGTAAACCCCTGAAAGGAACCTTATAACAGAAACGCTAACCCTAAACCATCCTAAACCAACCGTAACTGCTAGCAGACAATGTGCGGAGCCATACAGGTGGTGGCCAACGGTCCAGGTCTGGCCGTAGCGCTCCTGCACTCACACCCAAAACAAAGAATCATTTTTGGGGGGGCGGTTGGTGGAAGAGGGATTGGGGCGAGTGTTTAGGGCTTTTGGGGTCTAGGACGTCCGAGGATCCAAGGTACTTCTTTGTCTGAGTCAAAATTCCAAAGGCAGTCACCCGGAAGCCCAGTAAGCTCTGAATCAAATATTACCTGAACCCCTCACCAACTTGCTGACCTGGAAGTGCCACAGGTAGGCTGGCTGCATGAAGCCATAGTAGACACCCATGCGCAACCTGAGCTACTCTTGGAGTCTTCTACCTGCCGTGTGTGCTGATTTTGTTGGGTTGATGGTTTTTCAGAAAACAGGCTGCAGGCCTGGAACTTAGAAGTTGAGCTATGCGGGGAGGAAACAAGAAGCTCGATTCGTCAACACCTGAGTAACTTGTCTAGCAGTCTCACAATCAAGATATGCAGGAGGCTTCGCTTGAAACATGCTTCTTGCGATTGTTGCTGCTCTGACGGTTGACTACCAAGATTGTAGAACTAGTACATTGCTTGTTCTAATTATTACTACTCCTGCTACTACTCGTCTTCCTACTGATACTCCGACTTCGACTCCGAATCCTACTCCCATTCTGCAACTGCTGCTTGCTAATTGCTACTGGCTACCACACTGCTACTGCTGCTACTACTACCTCTACACGACGACCACCGCCACGACCACTACCTACTACTACTACTACTACTACTACTACTACCATTACCTGCGCCACGCCCACAAAAAACAAAAACGATCACTAGCACTAGCACTGCAACTGCCAATACCACTACCCATTACCACTACCACTACATCCTCCCACTACCTCTGCCAACTACCACTAACCACTACCCACGACCGCTACCAGTGCCACGAGCACAACGACTGCAACGCTGTAATTTCATCGCTGCGATTCTTGGCATACTTGATACGACTAACCATCTTTCCCATCTGTCGCCGTCCTCAGCCCGAAACCCTAAAGCCTGAATTGCGAAGGCTTCATGGGACTTAGTAATCCAACAGTATTTGAGGCTTCGGAAGTACGAGGAATACTCAGTGACATAGTACGGGCCCACTACGACATAGTAGTCGCAAGAACAATAGTAGTCATAACACTTGTAATACTAGGCATGATACGAATGTTAATACTAACACATACTAAACATGATGATATTAGCAATCATAATGTCATAATCCAAGGGGGTCCAGACACCCAAATCCTGAATCCAACCCGAAGCGGATGCCGCTAGCCTGAATTGAGAACACGACTGCAGGAGGTATACTGCTAATGCTCCCTTGAAGGATCATAGTACGTAGTAAGGTTAGGGCTCAAAGTAGGGTACCCGACGAGCCCAGACCAGAGAAATCCTCCCGCCGTCATAGCTGAGGGCTTCACAGCGTCACGAGGAACACCTTGGGGGGCAAGTTTCGTGATCTTACCGGTGCAGCGGCCCTGCCTGGATTCAGAAATTCAAACCTGGAAGCACCAATAGCTTTAAGCCGGAATGGTGCTTAGGAGCTTTTCATACGTGAAACTTTGGTTTCTTCCCTGTTGAGGGTCCCTGCGACTAGAATTTCAGGTACATCCGGATGAAGACATCCAACCCTGCCTCCAAACCAGATCACCCAACCCCAAGCCTGAAGCCTTCAACCCTCCAGAAATCCAGGAAGGGCGCTTAAAGGTCTAGGGGTTTGGGCTATTTAGGGGTATAAGGTTTCTTTTGTGTAGGGTTTAGTGTCGAGGGTTGTCTGCCTGAACCGCCGCCGCGACATCCTACACCTGGAACCGGCACACTTGCCTCGACGTGCAACTCGATGTACGGCTACATGGTAGTTGCTTGAAGCTGCAGGTATAACCCAGCTTTACATATCCACCAAGATATACTTGGGCCACGGGCACACACCCTACACCGCGGAACCCCGAAGCCAAACCCGAGCCCCTAAATTAAATTCTGAATCTAGTGGTAAGTACCCCAGTCTCCGAGTAAGCCACCAACCCATGTCCCAAACGCACTAAACCCTAAAGCCCTGAACAACCTTTGAGCAATCCTGAGCAAGATCTCCGAAAATCTCCAGCTTGTCCTGAAACCCCCAGCCTTCAGGAAGTTCAGACCCGAAGCATTGGATTTTAAAGTCTAGGAAGTGCGGTGCTGGGATTCACAGCTTCAAGGGTTTCAGGCTCTAGGCTTCAGGGTTGAAGGTTTAAGTGTTTCGGGCTTAAGTTGATTACGATCTCGAGCTTCAGGGTGAAAGGGCTGTACGGGATAATGGCTTGCTTGCTTCCATGCACTTCAACAGCTCGCTCACATCCATGGCCGTTCATGCTTGAATCGAATTGCCCGGATTCAGAGTTCGGGGTTTACGAACCCCCTAGAGCCATAAACCCTCAAACCTTGTAGAACCTTCAGAGGAACCCTTGGAGAACCCCTCAGTGAGGTCGGGACCCCGTTCAAGAAGAGTGGGCCCGCTTCGGTCTCAAACATGCGCTCGAAGAGGCCATTGATAGGGCCAGACCTGGCTATGTAAGGTTCTGCAAGGGTTCTATAGAGGTTGCATGGCTGTGCAAGTTCTCGCAGGGTTCTGTTGGGCTCCTATAATGGCCAAGACCTGGGAATGGAAGGTTTTGCAGCTGTTCTAAAGGGTTTAGGGTTTAGGGAAGATTTTGTAAGGCTTCTAAACGGCCGTATGGGGTTCTATATACGATTCGATAAGGGCTGTACAGGTTCTCGCCGGGGTTCTAATGGGCGGCTATCAGGGCGGAAAAGGCCTGAAAGGGCTCTGCAGGTAGTGGACTGTACTTCAATGGCGTTGCAGCGACATTAGAGGGGCTTGATGGCTTTATGGTGTTTCTAACGGTGTTATCCGGCTTACAATGGTTTGGGGGGTCTTTGGGTTTAGGAGCTCGGGTTTGGCGTTTGAGTACAGTTTGGGTTTAGGGCATTTCGTGCCTACAGTGCAAAGGGTTGAAGGAATTTTGTTCTTGTCCATAAACACTTTAAGGACTCACGGACGTCCAAAGCCGCAAAAACTGCTCGATTGTCGCGACTGGCAATGAGGGTTTGGGCTGTCAATACCAGAAATCCTTAACCACTTGCCCGACCGCTGGACACGAACAAAAAAGTATCAGTGCACATCTGATCGCGGAGTGATCACTGACAGCAGTAGGGTAGAAAGACGCTATACGATCAGAGAAAGGCAACTACGCTGAAACCAATAAACTGCACACAAGGTGTGACAACAAAACCCTCCAAAGACTCCTTCGTCAAACCTGCAAACCCTCAATAACCACACCCAATCCTAAACTTTATTAAAATATCAGGCTCCCAGAAAACTTCAACAACCCAAATTATCAAACCATCCGGGCAAGAACTCGTACGCCCTTCTCGAAGCCCTCCAAACCCAATACTGCAATTGTAGACCCCTTCTGAAAACAGCGCTACGAAGTCTACCAAAGCCTGTGCACCGAGATCCTGGCAAGACAAACTGGATCTCGGTCCAATACATCGGAGCCTCAGCGCTCATGTGTGTGCTCTTCCAGAGCTTGGGCATTTGCAAGCGAACCATCACTTCGCAGGTCAGCGCTAAAGCAGTGGGTCCTTTCCCAAAGCTTTAAGAGTAGCAAAAGTTGTATCGTGGGGTATATACTATTGCTACGAAATTATTCTGACCCCCACGTTGTTACACGCATGCCCAAGATCAAAGCTTTGAGCACAGAACAAGGATGTAACTGGCTGCTGTCAAAACCGTCTTCAAATCCTTGGTGCGGTCACAATGTGACAATTCACAAATCATGCCTAGACTCTGACCCCTAAGCCCCAAACCCAAACCCCTAACAAGCCCTGAGCCCCAAACCGCAAATCTCCAAATCCGCAAAAGGCTCTCGGAGTTTATGGCTCTTACGACTGAGGCTGGCATTCAGGGTTCAGGCATGGGAGGTTGAGCCCCGGTTCTCTGACAGCCTCAACTTGAGGTGGGGCTGGGGCGGGGTTGAGGGTTCAGTGGGGCGTGTTTAGGGCTTCAGTCTGGAAGCTCTGGGGGTTTTACAGCTTAGCTCCGAGGCTTCTTCGGGGTGTAGGGAGTGTTTGATGTTCAGGGGTTTAACAAGAATTTGTCTCTGGCGGCTTTAGGGTTCAGCCGAAAGTACAACACCCGGTTCCTTTGAACGGTTTCACAACAAAGCGGAAAGACGCTGATTCTATACGGGTGCTTTACCTGTGGGGCATTAAATCAGAAAGCTTAGCCTAACCATGGAAAGATGCACTGAACCGCAAACCAAGCCTTAAAGCTTCACTTGACGATACTATACTAACTATCTGGAGAAGCTCTTTGGGGCGGGGTTTAAGCAACCGAAACCTCGACAGAAATGGAAAACCAGTCTACAAGCCAGCCTCCACGGCCCATTGTACTATAATCACAATGAGGAACCCCCAAAATAGTGTTGGTAATCATTAAGGCCCCTATATTATCCCTTTGAAAAACGAAACCAGAACAACCGGGGACCAGGCATCAAGGTCGGTAAGGAAGAGTGGTGAGCCTGCGATGTCAAAGGCACCCAAACTTCGTCGATGCTTTGCTGTGGGCTTTGGGGTGATCTAAGCTGGCGAATGTCACCAAATCCGCTCCGTGTGTCATAGATCCGAGCCCAGACCAATGCTGAATAGGTGCTTGTAGGTCTGGTATAGACCCAACTCCCAGAACCTTGCACAAAAACCGCAACCTATCCAGCTTTCCATACAATTCGAGACTTTGGATTCAAGGTCTAGGGTTGTAGGGCTTTCGGGTGGAAGGTTTCGAGTTCAAGCTTCCGAAACCCTGCATTCAACCCCACCGAACGTGCCAGAAGACTGCAACCCTCCACAGCCAAAACCCACAACCTGACCGGCCTGCCATCAGCGCGCTTCCCGATGCAGCCATCGGAGCCCTGCGATCATGAGCAGGTAGCTTTCGTAGCAACACTGGGGTTTACGTTTGTGAGGCTTTAGGGTTCAGTTTTTAGGGTGCGGGGTGCCACGATGGACTACTGGCGCTCGGTGGTGATACCGCATGCACCGCAGCTTCGCTTTGCTTCAAGACCGCAACACGGTTGGAAAAGCGCATCATGTAAATTGAGCAGCCTTGGCTTCATGCGTAACGCAATCTGCCAATTGAAGTCTCTGCCAAAAGTCTTAAACCCTAAACACAGCCCAAACCCCTCCTTAAACCCCACACCCCAAACCCTTCCTGACGCCCTAAACGCCAGACCAGAAAACCGAAACCCGACAACCCTGAACCTAACAACCCTTCGATCCGTTACACGGCCACTAGAAAGCCAGATAACGCCCCTGGCAGCACCGTAAAACCCTACAGCCTGAAAAAAAAAGTGCCCCAGCGCGATAAAACACTAAACCCGCGCAAGCCAAAGAAAAACAGCCCTAAACGACAACCCTGCAAGCACGATGCCGAGCATCTTCAAGAAAGAACTAGATAAACTCCAAGCTTTAAATGCCATGCTTATCTAAACAGCCCTATCTATTTCCGAAACCCTGGCTCCCAAAACCCAAGCCCGAAAAAACTTGCAAAGCCTTAAACACCCTAAGGGCCAATAACAAAAAACAAACCCTGAAACACGGCTGACACAACTCCCCAAACCGTAAACTAAATCCTAAACCCTAAACTAAATCGTAACACAAAAGCCCTAAGCTGAATCCCAAACCTTGAATCCTAAGCTCTAAACTGAACCCTAGACCTTGAACCCGAAGCCCTAAACTGAATCCACAAATCCTAGACCCTAAACTGAATCCTGAACCCTGAACCATACACTAAACCCTAAACCCTAAACCCTAAACCCTAAACCCTAAATCCCAATCCTTCCGCACCTTGGCAGCATGGAGTCCTCCTCGGAAACCTTTCGGAGCTTCGAGGCTCAGGGCTTCTTGAGCTCTTTAAGGCCGTCTAGGGTTTAGGGTCTAGTTGAGGGCTTGAGGTCTAGGATGTAGTTTAGGGTTTCGAATTCAGTTCAGGTCTTGAGGAGTGGGGTTTAGTTGATGTAGCAGGGTTTAGGATTCACTTAAGGGTTCAAGGTTTAGGATTTAGTCCGGGGTTCAGAGTTTAGGTTTCCTTTAAGAGTTTAGGAATTAGAATTAAGCTAGGGTTTAGAATTTCGTTCAGGGCTCAAGGTTTAAGGGTAAGGGCCGTAAGTCAATACACAGGGTTGCAGTTATTCTCCCGGCAAAGCTCCTTTAAGGTTTCCTTCTACCGGGGCTTGGGAACTTCTAGGTTCTGGGCTGGCCCTTGCATTTAAAAACCAAAAAGCTTCACACCTGTTGAACCCCTGAAAAAACCCTTGCAAAGCGCTAAACTCACGGAAGCAGCAAAAGGCCGAGTTTTGCCTGGGGCATCACGGCCATGGGTCGGTGCGATCTCACTGCAGACGTTGCCAGGCCGCGGCCTAACGGCTCTTGGGACGCTCTGGATGATGTCAGGTGTCAACAAGGTTCATTTGCATTCTATAAGGTTTAGGGACACATTGTCGGCTCCCTCATCGAGGTATGGGCTTTGGCAATTAGGTTTGGGCTGTCCAGGAACTCGGATTCATGGCTGCTTCAGGTGTACGGCTTAGGGTTGTGAAGTAGGGTTTATGATTATGGCTCAGGGCTGTAAGTCCGACTCGGGGTTTCGGGCTCAGGGATTCGAGTTTGAAAGTTTCGGGCTAAGGAATTAGGGTTGCGGTTTGGGGCTTAATTGGCGTGCAGCTCCTGGGCCCAGCCCGAGACCCGCGTAGCATCCCTATCCAGAACCGAAAAGAAACTCTCTAAGCCGACCACAAAAGAACTCAACAGCCAACGGGATAAGGATAAACGGTAGTATCGGTATAAACAGGTCACTGGTAGGATCATCTCTATTAAACGAAACGGATATAAGAGGATCCGAAAGGGAAACCAATAGACATAGAGGAACCCAAAACTCCCCTCCGGATCGATTGCTGAGGAGAGGGCCGGCAGCACGGCGGGCGGCCTGAATCAGGTCCCAGGAGGTCAGGGTGTAAGGCTTGAAGGATCTTACTAATTTGAGTAGGCTTTGAAGGCACACTGTCTAGAGTTAGCATCGGAACTGCAAGAGAGAAAGCAGGGTGACTATGAAGCTAACCCCAGCTAAGAAAACCCAGAACTTCTGAACTCTAAACCTGACACTACTCCTAACTAAGCTTCTCAACAAACCCACATAGAACAGACCTACTAAGACCCCAAACACTTGAAGCATAAAGCCAAGCCCCAGAAGCCTAAGTCCGAAAAATTGAATGCTTTACCCCGCCAACCCTAGGCTCTATCCGCGATCTCTAAACCTCCGCCCCAACACCGTAAGCCGTACCATATGCAAGCGACTTGCCTTGCCCCGTGCTCGCGATTTTATTGGAAAGTCCAGCTTCAAAGCTTTAGGGATTTCAGCATCCATTCACGACCCCGACAATGGTTCAGTACTGCAGGACGGCGCAATTTGGTTAGCTAGTTACATGGGGCGTGGGTATAGAAAGCCTACGCACGGCTTGATATACACCCCCACACATTTGAAACTGCTGTTGGGACAAGGATCTAAGATTTCAGATTTCCGGGGTTAAGGACGGTTAGGGGATGGGCCCGCAGCATTTCGGATTTAAGCTTTAGGGTGAGTTTTTGGGGGGTCGGACCTCCCATAAAAAAACGAAGCCGAACCACGACGATCACTGCCTGAAGGACGAACGGTCGGAGCAGCGGCATCGTCGCGACCTCCAAAAAGGGTGCACGCATGAAGTAACGAGTTTTGTTTCTGGCATCCACCCACTCGCACATATTCTAATGTGCGTGCACCAAAATTTAAGGTAACAGTGAGAATTACCAAGGTGTCGAACAGGCTAGAGTCCGCGTCCGGGTGCACGGTCCAGTCAGTTCTAATTGTTGTATCTTTCAAGGAACCCTAGAAATCCTCAAGGGAACACATACGGCAACCCACGTGGGCAATCTTAAAGGAAACCCGAATGCCAGGCGGCGAAGCAGCCAAGATTCATCAAGAGTCCAAGACGAAAGTCAGAGGTAGCACACGCAAGAGTAAGGGTTCAGGCTTTAGTGTCGCGAAACCCCCAACCGTCGGAAAGCGTAAGTTGTGTTTCAGGTTACGAGCACCTTAAGTGACGATAAACACCTAAACCCGACGCCCTGCCCCACATGAAATGCAGCATTATTCTTAACCTTGTGTCCAAGACCAAGACCAGCCCCACAGCCGACGAAGCCCAACCTAACATAGGCGCCTTAATCATTGAGTAGGGTTCTAGGAAGGTCTACTGTGGTATAAACAACAGAAGTAAGCCTAAGGAATGGTCTTGGAAACTCACACTTTTACATTAACCAACCCTGCTAAGCCCCGTCCCCTAAATGCAAACCATAAACACCGAACCCTCAAGACCTGAAACCTAAACACCCAACCTCGATGTAGGGGCTTTAATGTTTAATATTTACAGTATAAGGTTTTTGGGCTACAGCACAGAAGCGTTTTGCTGGGAAAGTTACTTGAATATTCCATTCCTACATAAAGCCCGAACCCTAAAACCGTGAATCATAAGCCCTCAATCTTACCCAACCCCCCCCCCCCCTGCGGGAACCCGGCCTCTTCTCGACCTCAGCTATGCCTCGGAGATCGGAGTCCCTTCTTCTCGCTGCGAGCCACGACGAGTCGCGGAGATCGGAAAGTGAAAATGCTTCTCAAGGGGGAGGTTGAAAAAGGCTCTGTCGGGTTTCTCATCTGGCTTTATGAGCGTATGAGGTGTATAGGGATAAAAGTCAAGCGATCGACTTCGAATTTCAACTATACTCTCTCGGATGCAGACCAGGGAGAAGGCGTTAAGGCTTTTTGGAGTGTAGGGGGGTTTCGGGGTTCAGAGGGAGTTTAAAACTTAGGGCGCAGGTCTTTAAGGGGTTCATCAAGCCTTTGGAAGTCCGGCCGTGAAAGTTTAAGCTTAGGGCTTAGGGGATGCTGCAGGTCCGTGTGGCCTTACTCCATGAATGTACTTGCGACGGCCACAGGGACGCTGCATGGCTACGCCGTTCGCAGAGAATAGTAGAGGTCTTGCGAGAGTATGGATAGAGGCTTTTCGGCAAATTGACCCCAGCCCTGAAGTAGGCTTGTCGGGAGTGTCAAGGATGGATGGTCTCTGCGTCCTCCTCAAGTTGCCAACGAACGTGAAAGAAAGAGACATCCCGTCTTCGAACAGGCTCGCTAGCCCCAGAAAACATCATTGGCAGCATGCTACTGTTAGGGGTCAGAGGGAGTGTACACAGGAGTGGGGCGAATTCGGGTTTAGGACTCCAGGCTAGAATTTAGACCGCCAGGGCTCGGGGCTGTTTAGGGTTCAGGATGTGTTCGGGCTTCTTGTGAAGGAACAAACACTATGCCTAGGCTTGCCTTATGTTGCTATCCTAACCAACATGCCTAGAAATCCCACAAGACCCTCACAAAGCCCCCTAAAAGCCCTTCACAAAATCCGATCGATACGAGTATACCATATACAGTATACAAGAATCCATCTTCAGGATTCAACGTTCAGGATTGAAGGTTCTGGTGTGTTGGCCCGAAACCCCAGAAGCCTGTAAACCTTGAACCCTGAACCCTCTATCCTCAAAAGTCTGCTGAAGGCCCCAAGGTTGAAGCTTGGAACTGGCGACTGGGCAGCATGACTTTGGGTCAGGGAATCGGCTGAAATTGAGAGCTTCCGAAAGCAAAGCAAGGGACCCCAAACACTGCAAAGACCTCCAAAACAGGACCCCCTGATCTTGCGAAACCCGCATGTCGGTAAGGTTCGGTCGGATCTTGGGGTTTGGGCGGGACAAGGCTTCATCATACACCCTGCAAGCTAACCCGCTTGAAACCCTAATTCCTACAGCCCAATAATCCGAAAAGAGTTGAACCCAGAAAGCCCAATCCTGACCGTACAATGCCTGAGAGTCTATACCCGAAACTACCTCAAAACCTCTCTCTGCCCTAGACCCTAAACCTACAGCCTTCAAACCCTGAGCTTGAACCATACACTTAGGCTTCAAAAGGCTTGGCTTCCAGGGTGCTCTCTCTCAGCTCCACCACGTGCACGTGCCCGCCTTGCCGGGGCACTGCACCAGCTCAATCGACTCCTTTTTACCTTTGCAGAGTCTAGTAGGGCATGAAAGGGTACCTAGGAATGCATGTTGAAGGTCGGATTTTAGGATTTAGTTCGGGTGCTGAATGGACTCCTTCTTGTCTTTGAGGGGGCTGAAGCTGCTTAGGGTTTAGGGTGCGTGGAATTTAGGATTGGACGGTTTTGGATTTGAGGCTTAGGGGTCCAAGTCCTTGCTTCTGGGGAAGTTGTTTCATGATTTTTGACAGGGTTCTGCAAGGTTTCGTCGGTTTCACAAGGTGACCGGGGGTTTACGGCTGTAGGGCTTAGGTTCAAGTGTTAGGTTTAGGCTCGGTAGGTTTAGGCTCGGGTGCTGGGGCTTACTAGGATTGTGAGGTTTGCGTACACAGTTTTCATTTACCCACCCGACTGCTAATCCACCATTCAAGATTGGGCTGGTACCCCAAACGGAAGTAGCTATACTAACTATACATTTGGGACTCTGATATAAGGCTGTAGCTTCTTGGTACGGAGCTTTATAATTCAACATTTAGTCGCTTTCAGAAACGATGCATTTTGACAGCGCTGGATACGAAGGTTGGGGTCTCGAGGCCGAGCTTTTGACGGGCAAAAGCATGAAGAAAAGGGGAATTCTGTTATAGTCGCTGTTGCACTTAAACCTAGTAAGCCAAAGACCCAAACCTAGCAGCGCATCCCCAACCCCAGGCCCTTAAAACCCGTCATCCCAAGTGGTTAGGGTCCTGAGTGGTCAAAACGGCCCTAGCCTGCAAAAAATGAAGCTCCAACACACCAAATCCCCTCCCTGCCTTTACCTTTAGCGGCCCTATCCCATTCTGCTAAACAACACCCCAGCGCCCAGGCCTCCACCCTTAGCCCCTCAACCCTGACCGCGAAGCCGTGAACACATGTCCGAGAGCCGCACCCACCTTCTTGGGTCTTACATCCAAGGCCTTAGTCTGCGGCACATAGCAGGGCTTGGGGGTCTAAGGGTTTAGGGTTGAGGGGTTTAAGACTTTAGGGTTTACCACTTTAGGGGCTAGGATTCGCCAGCGCAATGTTGGCGCCCTGGTCAAATCTGCTTTCCAGCAGGTTCAAGCAATTTCTGTTCTTATGGGGGCAGCCCTCAGCCCTAAAGTTTGAGAGCGTTGTAAGTTAGAAATTTGTATACCCCAACACTGTTTCCATGTTTCCCATTGCCTCTCTATATGTAGTGCGAAACATATGCACGCAAACCTTCACCATGCATCACCGAACTCGTTCTTTTTTGTGCTTTTCGCCCCATATATCTAGTATAGATGCCTTGTGGAAGCTTGTTTATCGCCGTTTCTGAGTTACGGTTCTGGGCCATCAGTGTTGGAACGGGCATGATACATCTTTTACGCAAATGCATGTAAAATAGAAACCCTGCACATGCAACATATTTGGGACTGTTGTTTTGCATGTGGCACAGCAGTGCTTCGGAAAGCCCATTTTGTAGTATGACATTCGAAAGTTGACTATGAACATCATTGGATAGATCTGTTTCGCTTATTTCCGTCAATTAAGACCATTCGATTTTGACATGCATGATGACAGTGTGTTGGATTGCGACGTTGTTAATGTGATATGTGTTACAGATGCAGCCGGAAAGCGGTTAATGTTGAATGCGCTGCGGTGATGGAAACATAAGTGTTAATACCGGAACTGATGTCACACAGACAATGGTGTCAATGGTGGACCAAAGTGTCAAATTTCAGGTTTAAAGTTTCTGATTAATCTAGAAACCCGATGTCGTATTTCACATGTCAATCAATCTGGATCTAGATGAATAAATTGCACCGGAATTCAATTGTCAACTGCATGCACCGCGCTTGCATGCGGGAGCGAATCTAAACTTAAAGTGGCTGAGGCTCCCCAAACTAACTAGCAGCCTCCAGGCCTCCCCCGGGGGGGCCTGGAGGCCTCGGGGGGGGGGAAGGCCAAAAAAGAACAAAAATGTTTAAAAGAAAACCATGTTTTTTTGTTTTTGCTTTCCCCCCCCACCCGCCGCCCTGGAGCGGCTGGCTTGAAGCTTCCCGCCATGAGGCGCTGGCCATGGTCCTCCTCATGCGTTGAAAGTATGATATTGCTTTGTTTTGCATCATACTTTGTAAAGGTATAATTACCTGTTTTGTGTGTACATGTTACAGCGTTTTTCGTACGAACGAAGCTTTAAAACATTCCAAAGCGACAATGCACAAAAGTCTTAGTTTTATTCTCTCGTTTTAGTGTTTCCGGTAGGCTCCCAACTGTCGAGCCCCCTAGCACAGCCCAAGCCCCAGCCCTAGACCCCAACGCTAACTCCCATCCCAGCTCCCAGCTCTCAGCTCCAATTTCCGGCAATTCTGTTCCTATACGGGCGCGCCCCTAGTCCCTAAAGTGTTAATTCCATTTTCTCCTTTTAGGGTTTGTGGCGGCCAGCTCCTCCCAGCTCCCAGTTTGCGGCCCCCCGGCTCCTATCTTAGGTCCCAAACCTTACTTTTGAAGCACCCATCCTTAGGTTCAGCCCCCACCCAAACCTGAACTGCACCGGTCCCTCATTTTAGGGTCCCAAGCCTGGTTTTCGGACCCCGGGCTTTTAACTTCAGGTCCCAAATCCGGTCCTTAACTCCAAAATCCAAGTTTGTATAAGAGTGCCCCAAGTCTGAATTTCAAAACACAGATCCTTCATGTTACTCTGAAGCCACCCCTGCTGGCCAGCGCCCCGGCCCCGCCGCCCCCCCTGCCCCTGCCCCTGCCCCTGCCCTGCCCCTGCCCCTGCCCCTGCTGCCCCTGCCCCTGCCCCTGCCCTGCCCTGCCCTGCTCTGTTCTCTTCACCTTGCTTCGGTGCTTTCAATTTACTTTAACTTGTTCGGGTGCATTGCTTTAATTTACCTGAACTGCTCTATTGTATATGGAAAATGACCAATTTACTCGAACTGAATTGTGGTTGTCGGTTGCTTTCCTTCAATCCTGCCTTCCTTCTGCTCGTAAAGCAACAACTTGCGCTGGCGCAATTAGGCGCAAGCCTTCTAAAATTTAGGGGTTAGCGGTTTAGGAGTTTAGGGTATGCTCGTTTGGGTTCTTGCGGGCTTGCCTGCGCACCCATACGGCCCACTGGCTAAAGGGGGCTATACCTTGTAACCTGGGGTTACAGAAGGTGGCGCTTTAGGGGCTCTGCTGCTTAGAGTTGAGCATTGGCGGTTTAGTAAGGGCTCAATGCCTGCGGCTCGGGATGCTTGCAGACAAAGTCTCGGAAGAGGTAGCCAGTTTTACTATAGCAGAAGCTGTTGATCATAAAACGCTAGATCAAGTATCACAGCTTGATTTGAAGACTCTCACACCTACACGCAACAGAGCCAGCAGAGATCCATTACTCAAAGGTTCAGGATGTACAACCTAACGAGTGAGCCCGTTATACTTATCAAGCGAGGGGATGGATTAACCGGGAGCTCTACGAACGTGCAGTGCATTATGACCCGATTTTAAGTCACCTTACAGGCCCAAACGAAACAAGTGAAAGTCTCGACATTGTGAGAATTCGGACGTGTTCCAAGATCCCAAATATTATCTGAGGAACGTCTCAGACATTCTTCAAACAAAATGGAGCAAACCCCCAAGTCTGAGCCCAAAGCCCTGTACTAAACCTGCAAGCCCTTCAACTCTGCATCGACAACCTGCAAGCAGAACCGTGGCGGCTTTGCAAGAGCATTTGGAGGTTAAGGTTGGCGGATTCAAAAATACATTTCTCGCCACCAAACCGTCAGGAGCTTCAAATTAACTATGACCAACAAACCTCTACATACATCCTGTATCCTAAACCCAGAGATGCATGGAAAAACCCAGCGCTCTTAGGTGTATCGACCGTCTTAGTTGTGCCCAATAGTCTAGCTCCAGACTTTTCCGCTCCCAACCAGGCCCGTGCCTGCGGGTTCGCCAGGCCAGAATACTGGAAGCTATGGAGGCCTGTGATGTTTTGCGTTTAGGTGCTGGGGCTGCTTCCAGTTGAAGGAGTCAGGTGTAGGTTGCAAGGTGCAACAGTTGGCTTTTGAGTTTATGTTTGTGGTTGTTGCATTGTTGAGGCTCAAAGTTTGGATTTCTGAGTTCACGTGTCAGAGCGTCTTGGGTTTCGGATTCTCAGCTTGAGGCGTTGGGACTGCACAAATATGCCCAGGTCTAACATAGGTAACCTTGCGTCGGGATCTACACCTGACTTTCCTGGATCTTGTTACACCGTTTGTCAACCCGAAAAGACGGGAACCTAAACCCTAACCTTTGCACCCTGAACCCTGTGTCCTAAACCCTCGGCAGTAAGTTCCTGAGCTCAACACCCATAAGGTTGCCGGGCTCAGCGCTGAACCTCCTGCGCAGCCGAGTTCGGGTTCCTTTCGGCGTTCCCCTTAAAGGGTTCCTTTAAAGGTTCCTTTAAGGGTTCCTTTAGAAGGTTCCTTTAAAGGGGTTCCATCGAAGGGTTTCTTTAAAAGTTCCCCCCTAAAGGTTACCCTTGAAGTGGTTCCTTTGAGGCGAGCGGAGGCTGGGGGTTTAAGGAAGCCGACTGCGGCTGTTAGGGTTTATGACTTATGAGGGTTTAAGAGCTGCTTCAGGATGTGTAAAGGTCTTGCGATGTCGTGGTATTGGCGTCTGCGATTTGGTGTTCAGGGTCTGAGGGTTTAGGGTCTTAAGGATTGGGGCGGAAGGATAGGGCGTGAGGTGTAGACATCAATTGAGCTCCTTCTTTCCAGGACTCTGAAAGCAAGAGGTTTAACAGACTTCCCAAGTGCTTCGGGTGTCGTACAGTTCCAGGCTTCTGAGCTGAAGATGTGGAGCCTGGACCAGCACACAAATCCCAGACGCTACACCCTCGAAGTTTGATCTCTTCATACCCTAAAGACTAAGCCCTAAGCCTGAACTCTCAACAGCATGACCGGACGGCACTTGTGGTGGATCTGACACCGGTTTCTGCATTCAAGAATGTACCTGATGTGGGGCCTTACTATTGGCAAAGGGGATCCAATTAAGATTCCTTTTTCAAGGCTTCTTGTAAGCGGTTCGATAAAGGTTTCCACGAGCATTCTGAAGGTAACATACGTGCCTTAGTAAAGGCCCAAAGTACTTAGAGTACAGTAAGGTCAAATATGGTATCATCAAAAGGGTCTACAAGGGGATATTTTTCGTAACTACCCAAACCCCAAAACTCTGCGAAAGAGAGCTCTGTAAAAAAACTGAACAGGCCGCTAATGGCTCAGCAGCCTTCAGTGTGATGAGGCAAGCCTTGCATCCAGATCCAGACCTGTTGGGGGGCGGGTTCAGAGTTTCTATATCCTAGCTACAAGAGTACTGCTTAGAGCTAGGCTTGGAGACATTTGTCTTCCCCAAAATCTCCGACCCTAAAACCCGAACCGCAAACCTCACAACCTAAACCAAAAATCCTCATTATGCTCTAACCCCCAATCTGTAGACCCCAAACCACCTGTTGTTGACGCCGCCGGGCCGAACAAAGCAAGAGCTCTTGCTCATGCAGTGCCAAAGAAGATCCTGGCAGAGCTTGATCCGGGTGGCATAGAGCTTTGAGCGCCTTAAATGGGCTTTACAGGGTTTGAAGATATTCTAGGGGTCTCTGGCGGGCGCATGCAGTTCCCGGGACTTTGAAAGGGTCTTGAGGCTTGTGTGGCTGAGGGTTTTTTAGTGCTTAGGGCTTCAGGGTTTTTGCTCGGGGCTTCAGAAGATGCGTCGATGAAAGGAGAGATGCTGCTGGGCTTCGCCTGAGGCTCAGCCCCTAGCCCCCACACCCCGAACTCTAAACCCCCAACCCTAAAACCCTGGAGCCTAAGAACTTCTTGAAGCCCCAAGGTTGGGATTTCCGAGTTGGTGCTCCCGGCATTTGGGGTTTAACACCTGTGAACTTCTGTCGTTCTGGCTCCAGGGCCTGCAACCCCAATACAACCTGAATAATAGCAGCTCCATAAGTTGCGGGACCCCAACCCCAATATAAGATCTTAAATCATAGGATCCTCATGGTAGGAAACCTCCGAACTGAAGTCTCCCCAACCAAGCCGGTCAGGGCCGGCGACGCGTGCGGGGCGACCCGACCTGAAGGGCCGTGTGGAGACTGACTGTTAAATGCCAATACTAGTTCCTGCGGTTCCTGTTGTAGCTGTTGTACTCTATACCAGGGCTTGACACTTGCTGCAAGGTCGCCTCTCAAGACGTTGGTGTTTTCTTATGTTCTTAACGGCGGGTTGAAAGGGGTTAGTCGTATACACAGATACATATATATGGTGCAGCGCTGCTAGGCCCCCCCTCCCCCCCCCACCCCATGGTATCCCCCCTTTCCCCCCCTGTGGTTCCCTGTGGTGTGGGTTTTCCCTGCCCCTTTGTGGTTGCGGTCGGCTGCGCCCCCGTCCATGGCTATTGCTGGTTGAGCGTCCGGTTGCTAAGGGTTTGGACCGTAGGATGTGATACAATTCTATTGAACTCCGACCTGCCCTGAGCTCCAAAGCCAATGATAGTGATGAATATGATGGTGATGATGATGCCGAAGATGGTGGTCATGATCCCCATCCGCACTCTGCCCCGGTCCCTTGCTCAAAGTCCCGAATGAAAACCATTCAAACACGCCCTCAAGCTTACTTGTAGCGAACCCAACCGAAACTTGGCTTGGAATGACAACGGTCGATACAGTTTTCGCAAGAACATCACAAGCCAAGCACGGTTTTCAACTGGATAAAGCAATGAACATGCGGTGCCGAAGCCCAGAGCAACATAAGAGCAAAGGTACCACCAACAGCCACACTGGGATTAGCACATCAACATCATGGTGCGCAACATTCTCGTTTGTGTTCGAGGAGAGGGGAAGGGAAGGCGCCCGGCGGTTCCCTGTCTGGATTATCCTTCCCCACCCCGCCCCGCCGCTGTGGTTCGCCGTCTTGTGGTTTCACTGTTGTGGGTGATCCCTCCCGCCCCCCCCCCCCCCCGTTTGCCAAGGCGAAAGGCGAGGCCTGGCTTCGGGGGGGGGTACGCGGATGACGGGTGACTGTTTGATGGGACGAGACGCCTGGCTTCGGGGGGGGGGGGGGGGCATGCCATGCGGGGTGGGGGGGCGGGGGGGGCCTGCGACGCGGCGATGCGGCACCATATATAACTTAGTTTTACATGATCTTTGAGGAGCTTAGTATGTTCTTGAAACAGGGCTCGGAAAGGCTTCGTAAGGCATTTGCAAGCTTGATAGAGTCTTTATACGGATCTTGCCACGCTGTTGTAGGCTGCCATCTGGGTTCTATGAATGGTTACAAGGGTTTAGCGGTTGTTCAAGGCTTGCCTTTTTTGAGTTATAACCGTTCAGAATAGAAATTGCGAAGGTCCCGACCAACAGGCAACCTATCCTGTGCTCCTGGGGGATAGGTATGTTGAACGACTACGAGTACCGCATGGAGGCTTTTAGGAGCTAGGGTCAGGATTACATCTAGAGAGCTGATGGGGCTTCAGAGTGCAGGAGTTCAGGTTTGCGGCCTTGCTGCTTTGGAATTCAAGTAAAACATGAGAAGATGCTGTGCCATGCAACCTGGCAGCTTGGCTCACGATGGCACGACGGCTGTGCCTTCTGTATGTGAAATAAATCAGCCGCACATGCCCGCTGGCAGACAAGGATCGCACGGCGCGTACGAAGGATGGGTTTAATACCTGTTGAAACTCTTAACGTGACTCGTTTCAAAGCCTGAACCCGAATGAAATCCTCGAGAAACCCTGTTGCAACCCCTCACTTCAACCATCTCTCCTCTTCTTGGTCTTAACAGCCGATGAAGCCCCAAAGCCTTTTGGAACCCTGAACTTTAAACTTTCAGAATGGTGCTAGCTGAGAATAACCCTAGAACGTTAAACAGTTCAAACCCTGAATCCTAAAGCTCTCATGCCTACAACCTCAAACATCCTTCGAGATACCGTCATGATACCTGTATGAAGCCTTTGAGAAAGCCTTCACAAATGAAAAAAAACTGACAAACACCAAACCTTGAACCGTACTCTCTAAGCTCCAAGACCCCAAGTCCTGACCCCTAATGCCTAAAAGCTGAAGCCTTGCAGCACTTGCAGAAAAAGAAAAAAAACACGAAGTCGTGAAACTCAGGACCTGGCCTTTCCGCGCCTGGCAAGGTCCGCTGATGACAACCTGCGGAATGCACGAGCCCCTAATGGAGGGGCCTCAACTGATACAACGGAGTAAAGTGCAACATGGTCTTTGTGTGATTACAGTTTATGAATTGACATTCGGGGTTTGCACTTGCACGGAAGTTAGGGGACTTTAAACGCCAGGTTGAGTAGGGATATAGTAGGACTGCATTAATTAGGTCATGTTTACATTAGAGTGACGGGCCTACTGAGCACCAAGCTCCAGGACCTTGCAAGCGAATAAAATATTCGTAATCAAACTTAGGGGGTTTGAGGCTTTACGGTGCGAGGGGAGGTCCGTGAAATTGACAGCACTGCGCGCCTACTACAGTATGTCGAAATGGCGGTGCATAAGGGATGGCACAAGAATTGCGCTTCCCCAAAAGCGTCCCTAACACTGTGCTGAAACAGAAGCCTGCAAAATCCACTAAAACCTCTTGTAATGCCCTAGTGAAGTTTCAAAAGATCCGTAAAAAGGCCCAAAGCATCGCACCTCGTCAGAGCCTTCGAAACCCTTGCCAAATCTCCGTACAGCCAAGAAAACCTTCACGGCACCCTCGACCATTCCTTATACAAGCCAACAGCTGCAAGTGGAACTGGGACCTTCTCGGCCGGGGGCTCGGGCACAGAGGCCTCGGAAACCGATGACTCGTCGATTCTTCGGCTGGGAGATAACTTTTTTGGGCTGCGGGGCTGACAGGCTGAAATTGAAGGGCCTTTTTGACGGGGGGTTAGAAGGGATTGGCTCTACAAGGGCTTTGTACGATTTCAGAAGGTCTTTTTGTTTAGGGTTTGTAGCGATTTCAGAACATTCCGCAGAGGCTTCATATATAGTTTCACAGATTTCATACGGGCATTTAACATGGGCTATAAGATTTTCTTTGTTTACAAATGGGTACCATGTGTTCTTGGAAGTTTCAGAGGCTTTCAGGGCTCCGGGCTTCAAAGTTTGGGGTTTCGGATGTAAGGTTCGGTGTTTATTTAGGGTTTGGAGTTGAAGGCATCAGGGCTTAGGATGTTGAGCTATACGTCTGAGTCCCGAAGCACAAAGACACTCCAAATCCACGCGCCTTCGCTTTTGCCGGCGCTGCTGGTGCGGACTTGGCGGCCGCAGGAGCCGCCGGTGCGGGCACCGGCGCCGGCGCGGGCGCGGGCGTGGGCGCCTGCGCATGAAGCTCCAAACCACCTGCATAAGGCTTACTGCTCCAATTCAGTCTATAGGGTTCTACCAAGGCTTACAAGCCGAGAAAAAACCCGCACACGCCGGCCGAGTCCAAGTACTGTCCGAGTGTAAGCCTGAAAACTCCATCGAAGGGCCAGCACACAAACTACAATCAGTAGATAAGCATATATAGAAAACACCTGCCCGTGACCTGCTGCAGTTGCTTCAGGGCCGTAGGCTTCAACTCTTCGGGCAAGATACAGCCGAAGATCCCGCAAAACCTCAGAGCGCCCCCCTGCCAGAGCCTTGGGCTCTTCGACTTCCATTGCCTCCAGAGAAGGTCGAGGTGAACTTCGTTTGCCCGTGTGTGAGTGCACACGCATGTGGTTTTATACTGCTTGCTTGCTGGACCTTCCATCGTAAACACTGCAGTACATACTGCATGGTTTGAGGTTTGGGCATAGGGTTTAGGGTCTGGGCCTTGCGCAGCCCACAACCCCGAAGCCTCAACCGGAAGAGAGACCCCCCCAAACCCAATGCGGAGGCTCAAGGGACTAGTACGGCTCTAGTTCAGACAAAACCGTTCGGGGTGCTTCTACGCCCGAATATGACTGATTCACAGGGTACTTTAAGAACAACGCATGCAACACTGAATCGGAATACCTAAACCCAACGCACTCCTCCCGAAACATAAGCCCTAATCTGTCAACCTTTGCTTGGTTCCCCACTGTCCAGGCAATAGTTAGGGCTACCGTGAGCCCTTCACTTAGTTCCCTGCAGCGAGCAACCAGACCTGCCTGAGCCCCCTCCTTCAGTTCCTGCAGGCACGTCTTAGTCTTGCAGGGCAGTGCTGGGAGCGATCTTTTGCTGCAGAGGCCTTAATGGGCTTCGGGGCCCAATATATACATATACTTTATGACTGGGAGCCCCCAAAACAGTATAGGGAATTGTTAGGGCCCCTATATGGCTTCTAGAGGGGTTCTGCAGGGATCTCAAGGTTCTTTGGCTTCGAAGGGTCTTGGACTACGACTTCAATAGCTTCAATTCTGCAAAACGACAAATGTGAAGGGCCAGAGGAAACCGAAGAGCAAAAACCTCCAAAGCCGAACCTGCGTCTCTCCGAAACACGCAAACCCTACACGACTCGAACTTCGGAGTGGGTGGATTTGCTTTTGCAAGGGCAGACATCCTCGGAGGGCTCAGCCCGCCCCTAGCACCCACAAAACCAATGAACTCTCCACCCAGGCTTAAACCGCCAACCCGAAATCGCGCATTTCTCCCGGAAGCACTAAGCCCAAAACCCCTACAAGCGGAACCCTGAGACCCAAAAGCATGAAGCACGAACCCAAACCTTAAACCCTAAACCCTAAAACCCAATGGAGCCCTGTAAGGCTTGTATTTTACACAGTCCTCCGGACAGTCGGCATCCGGGAAGTGTTCCTTCGACGAGGGACTTGAGAATTTAGGGCTCTATAGGGCCCCATCAGCGTTTAGGAGCCTAGGCTTTAGGGGTGTAGGGGTTTTGTTACAAAGCTTTATAATGGGTTCATGGGATCTTAGAAAGCATTCACAGTCTGTTGCAATCAGGGTACAGGGTTTGTGGCTTAGGGTTTAGGAAAGGCCTAGTTCGAGTTAGAATTATTCGGATATAGGGCAGACTTTGGGTTTCGAGTTTACCTCTTCAGGTGTTACTGTGTTTAAGGTTCGGAGTTGAGCGGTGCAGATCTGAAGGTTTAGGGTGTTTTGGGGTTTCGTCTGAGAGACTTGGGGTCCGGGAGGTTGGGATTTGAGAGTGGGGTTTGAGGTCTAGTATAGGTGCCTTAATAGCTAGAATCGGGTTTGGGGCCCATTCTACTACAACCATACTGAGGAACCCCCAAGATAGTATTGGATATTATTGAGGCTCCTAAATTTGTAGGCTTCAAGGGTAGGCCAGCCTTTGCGAGGGTTCCCGAAAAACCTTCACAAGTGCAGAGGGTTTAGGGCTCTACTCGAAAGATCACGACTCTCTACAGGTCGGGAGTGTTTGGGGATGAATGTAATGTAGTGAACCTTATATTAGAACCTTACCCCTTGCAGTAAGCCCCGAGCCCGTGGAAACTCTACTCTCAACCAGAAACGCTGGAACTGTAGAAACCGAAATCCTCATTAGAAGCGCGGGGGGCTTATAACCATCCACACTATACTCACTCTCACCAATATGCCTAGGCAGCCTACCCATACACTCACCGCAACCCTTCATGTGAGTTCGAACCCTAAAACCCTAAGGCCCAAATTAGGCCCTGATTTGACCCAAAACCTGAAACGCTGAAACCCTGAAGCCGCAACCTTGAAACCTGAAAAACCCAAAAGCCTCGATAATGGCGCGGAGACCTGGCTTGGCTTCCTCGATCTTGTCCGCCGGGCCCTCACAGGATACGGGGTGCGCTCGGGTTCTAGACAAGCTCAAACGCCTGAACCATCAATCGACAACTAAACCCTAAACCCAAGAAGTGATGGTAGCTTCGATGAATAGACCGCCCTCGCTTCATGAGAATTATCGAATCCTAAACCCTCCACCCTGAAAGCAAACGGGCGTCTTAAACCTAGGCTTGAGGGTGTAAAGTTGAGGGTTTAGATGGTTTAGACGGACGCAGAGCTCAGAGGGTTTGGGTCTCAGTGTTCAGAGGGGCTGAGTTCGTACAGTTGGAGTTTCTGGCCGTAAGGCTGTCTAAGGCTCACATTTAGTGCTCCCGGCTCAACAATTCAGCACTTAGGGCGTCGATTAATAAACCCCTCTGATTGATTAGCCCCCTGTCTTTAAAGGCCTTGGTGTTGGGATCGCTATGATAATCGTTTAATTGAAGGAGATGCATCTCTTAATCGAGGTTCTACATTAGGGCTCAAGGTTTAGGGGTGTCGGTCCGCAGTTGGGCTTCAGTTCGAGTTTTAAAGCCCTACACCCTAATCGTCTAGGGCTCAGAGTTTGGGATTCAGGGGCGGTTGAGAGCTTAGAATGCTTAGGAGTTTAGGCCGTGGGGTGTTCAAGGCTCAGTGGTTGGAGGGTTTGCGGTTCGCTTCGAGCGAGGGGATTCGGGACCGCGAAGCCTACATGGCCTTGAAAGGGCCTCACAACAGGATCTCTTCGGGTAAGATGGTGAAAATCACAAGCATCAAGTTCAGAAATGAAAAACACCCTCAGCCCCAAACGCCCTAAATCAAAACCCTAAAGGGTTCCATCTGTTTCCTTTCGGTGCTCGGGCTTCGACTGCAGAGCTTTGGCGCACCTTGACCATGATGTGCCCTTTCGTGGGCTGAGCCACGATCACCTCGGAAGCTCCGGGCGGGGTGTGCTTTTGAGAACATATACATATACATATACATATACGTATACGTATACGTATACGTATACATATACATATACATATACCTATACCTATACCTATACCTATACCTATGTCTATACATATACATATACATATACATATACATATACATATACATATACATATACATATACATATACATATACATATACATATACATATACATATACATATACATATACATATACATATACATATACATATATATATACAAAGATGTTTTTATATAAGTGCGAAAACCCCTGTGTATCTATATATAGATGCTTTTCGGGGTTGGTGTGTTACGGGTTTGGTGCTGTGAGTTTGCGTTCAACTCAAAGCAAGCACTACTTCTCCCTGAACCTTGAACCCCGAAACCAACAAAGCTTTAACAACCAAACTAATGCTGCAGGGCATACTAAACAGGAATTGTATAAGTACTCTGACTTGTATCTTTACTACTGATTCTGACCGAACTGAGCCGTACGTAGAATCTCGACCTCCTGAGCCCGAAAATCCTGAGCCTCCACATCTGCGAACCCTAAACCCGAAAGCTCAGAGTCCTCCCTACCAGATAAAACAACCCCCAAATCCGAATTTAACGAATGTAAAGCCGTAGAGCCGTAGAGTTTATAGTTTCGGCGAAACCCCCGCGCCCCTTGAATCCCAAAACTATACTCCCCTCACGACGTGAGCAAAGCATATGTGTTGCAGAGACCTGAAGGACAAACCACAACCCAAACAAGGCATAAAGCCGAAGAAATGCCCAAGAGCCCTTAAGCCAAGACCAAATTCAGCAAACACTTCTCTCAGCCCGACACGATGTTCCCATGCTTGTCCCCAAGGTTTCTCAACCTTGATATAGGGACAGGGCCGTATACTTACAGTGTTCCTTCAAGGACTCAATAAAAGGTCGAATAAAAGTGTCTACAAGATGTTTTATAAGGGTCTGGCTTGGCTGAAACTGGATGAATATAAAGCAGGAGCCTTAACAACCACAACAAGGCGTTTGCGTTTTCTGATATTCAAACTCTTCAATGGCGATAAAGAAATCATATTGCTAACTATTCAGCCCCTATAGTAAGGGTGCAGCATCTCGAATTCAGAACGGATGCAGTCACATGTAAAAGCATTGCCAGGATAGACACTGGGCGGTATAAAGCCCTCCGGCCAACGCTCCACTGAGAGCAACAGGTGTCTGTACAATTCCCCCATAATGTGTATAAGGTCCTTCCATGAAGTGTTCTAGAAAACATATGACAAACCGTGTCCCTGAAGTCACCGGATACAAGCATTGTAAGAAAACCTGATATGAGATTCGTACACTCCTAATACCCGTCTGTCGCCCTGCTCTGATCCTACACGGCTACTTGGGCACCCGACACGCCACTCAACGATCTCACCACGCCCTTAGGCCATAAGGCCTGCACCAAACGTACGCTGTTGGGTTGCACGGTTTCGGGATATTCCGGTTTGGGGTCTAGAAGGTTAGGGTTTAGGGCCCTTTCGGTTTCTGAGTTTACAGGATAGGGCTTAGGTGTTGGGGCTTTTGGACTGTTGCGGCACCGGTGGTTGCCACGGTTCGGCTTGTCTAAACTCTGAGCCTCTAAACCCAGAACCCCACAACCCTCAACCCCGAACACCCTAAATTTGCCGAGGCAAAACCACCGAAAAAAGAACACGAGACCCGATATAGCGCTTGCGAAACCCTTCGAAGGCAGCATATAAAAACCTTCTGAACCAAGCACTCTTGAAAAATTAGTCTACATAGCCCCCAACAAGATTTCCTCTAAACCTTATACCCTCACAGGCATAACTCTTACTCCGCAAACCCCGAACAGCCCCACGAAGCGCGTCCAGGCCTGGTCGATAGAGACGATGAGCTCCGTCTCTTTCGACATCAGTCGCTGCTTCTTCGATCTTCTATCGGGCCAAGAGGCTGCGCCGCCAGATTGCTTCGAGGTGTTGATTTGTAGCAAAGCGTGCAATGAGAATAGGCTTTGAGATTATGGTTATCTTACTCTGACCATAAAGGAATGTTGTCACCAATGATTCAGCCCCCTCTGCTGCTGCTACAAAGAGGAAGATGGCGTGACGGCTCTGCTTCAGGGCTGTCCTCTGCTGCCAGGATTTAAGGATTTTGGCAGGGGGCTTTGCTGCTGCAATTGCTGCTGCTACTGCTACGGCTACGGCTACTAATGTTGTGGAACCTTGAAAATAAACCCAAACCCCAAGATCGACCCTTCCGAACCCCAAGCCCTAGACCCGAATTGAAGTCGCTATTTAGGAATCCTGAGACGCGTCCGACACCGGACATCCGAAGCGCATAGTGCAGGGCCTCTTTGAGGGCCCTGCACGCAGGTTGTAGGTCTCAGAGACCCCCAAACCCCCTACTCAAGCAGAAAACCTTCGATTAGGGTTTAGGGTTATGCTTCGAAGCTCTATTCCGCGGTTAAGGGGTTTTGGTGTCTCTGGCTTCGGGCCGTCTGCGCGGGTCTTGGACCTACGCAGACTTAAAACAAAATTCTGCTTGGAGGTCAGCCGGGGGTCGGGTTGCAGAGCTGAAGTCCGTGGGGGTCTTGAGATATTCGGAAGTTAGGCATCTAGGGTTCAGGATAGTTTCTTGCAGGGCTTTCGAATATCAAGTTCATGGGACCTTTAAGTCGCAGGGTGTTACTGCTCAGGAATCCTCAGGGTTTAGGTTTGCGGACTACAGCTACCACGTGCTGTACCCAACTGCGCATACACCTCCAAGTAGACCCTAGGAGTCTAAAAGTCTAAAATCTACTGCTGTTGGATGAGCAGCGGACGACCGTGCAAGAAACCTGCGCCCTTGTGGTCATTCTTGTTCACTGCGTAGCCCTTACCTCTCACTGAACTGTGCACACTGTTAAACCTTAAACCCTAAAGCCTATTTACCAATCAATGCTTGCATCCTAAGTCCGTGCTCCGTTGAGAACGCAGCGTGCAGGAAAGGCCCCAGCCACACACTTTCAACCGAAGTGTTTTCAGCCGGGAAGCACGGCGCAAATTGAAACAAACAAGCCTATATACTCCAGAACCACAACTGACTTCGCTTCTTAACCCCAAACAAACCCTAAACCCTGCAAACCTAAAAGCCTAAATCCAAAGAAGTCTAACGAATGCCGGAATTGAACTAATCATCTTATTCCTTGTGGCTCCTCACACTTTTCGTTTATCCTGTGATCAAAACCCTATTCTAATCATCGCCTATGCGCATCTCAGCAGGCACAGGCCAGCATTTCCTCTGCGGGAGGCGGTAGCTCCGAAAACTGACCTTTCGAAGAGGTGCAGAGGTTGGATGAAAGTAGGGTGCAGGGTTTAGGATAGGTGGAACATTCACAAACGAGAGTCCTCATCTAGGGGATCTTTATTCCCACCATTTCCCGCCTAACTATCGGGTTTGGGGTTCAGGGCCCTCAAAACCCTCAACACTAAATCCTCAAAACCCTAGACTCCCTGGTGTTTTGTAGGGAATGGGGGTGGATCCCTATAGTAGTCCCTAATATCCCCAATAGTAGTCTCCATGATCCATTCCCCCAGTCCCTACTAAGAACCAGGCAGTAGACCCTAAATCCTAAACCCTTCAAGACCTTGGAGACCCGAGACCCTCATCCCAGCTTTTGAGGCTCCCGGACCTTCGCTTTCGCTTTCTACTCGGAGCGCTCCGAGCTTGCGGAAGAGCTTCGCCTGGGCGTCCAGTGGTTCCTTTCAAGACCCCCTTTAAGGCTCTCTGAAGGGATCCCTTTAAGGGATCCTCTAAGGGTCCCTTAAAGGTATCTGTAGGGTTCCAGAATAGGGTCTCCCGTAGGGTTCCAGAATAGGGGTCTAGAACAGGGTCCGTTCAAGGGATCCATTAAAGGTTGCGCGAAAGGCTCTTAGAACGGTTCTTTTGAGGGCTCCTTCGTGGATGAAAAATTGAAAGAATGTTCTTATGGGGTCGCTGACTGCAGCCCAGATGCGAAGTCTGTGTCCACACGGTTCCTGCAGCTTCAGGGTTGCAGGGTTCCGGGCTCTGTGAGGCTGTACGGTTTGGAGCTTTTGGCTTTAGGATCTAGGGTTTACAACTCGGGGGCTGCTAAGGTTTCGGCATTCGGTTTCAGGGCGTGGGCTGGAATCTCAGGGGTTCCAGGGCCTGTAGGGTTCTTCGTAATTTAAGCGTTCGACCTCTCAGTGCTTTTGAGGTACCCTCAGGGGATCTTGGATTTACTCGCTTGCTTCCCTCAAGGAGCTCCACATGCTATTTACCTAAACTCAAACTGAAAACCCACTCCCTGCACCCTAAACCTCAATCCTCCCGTCAGATGTAGACCCATGATTAATCAACCCGATTCTTCCAGGCCCATCACATTAGGATTCCAACACAACTTGTATAACCCCTACTACAGAAGCTGGCTTATGGATCAAAGAGTCCCTTACAAACGTCGGGCGACAGGAACTAGATTGCGGTGGATTCCCGAAACACTGGGTTACATAGCCTGGGGAGGCTGTCCCCTGATAGTTTCCCCAGCTTGCTTTCGATTCGAACCGTCGCCGACCAAGTCGCGCGATCTTTCCAGACGGATTCTGGCACCTTGTCGTCGAGCACTTGTGCGCACAAACTGCCCAAAATTTGACATGCTTCCTCTCGATCACTAGAGAGATGTGTTTCAAGCAGGGCCCCTCAGCGCTGCCACCCCCGTCATCACGTTGCTCTGCCCCGTGTCTGTACACCATCTCACCTCAAACTGCGCTCGAAACTTGCGCATGTGGCCTGGTGCGCCAAACTTAAACCTCCAATCTGAAACCAGGCAACTAAATCTCCTTTTCTCCGAATCACCCAAAGACCGAAGCACCGCACTTGATTATGCAGGTCAAACGCCTCTCACATGACCGGGGCGTGCGCACACGTACAATCCGAGTAAAACCTTGCACAACCTTTTAAACCCCTCACACAACCCTTTCGAAACCGTACTTTAGACAAAAACCCTACTAGCCCTTATCAAGCCCTTGCACATCCCTACGCAACCCTGTGGAACCCCATCAAATCCCGAATAAAACACTGTGAGTAAAACCCACACAACACTGCCAAACCCATGAAAATCCCACACTTCCCTACAAAATCCTTGTAAACCCCGATAAACCAACCCATCAAACCTATGAATCCCAACTAACAGTCCTGGATTGCAAGACAAACCTATTCACCCCATAGAATCCTTCGAGACCACTGGCGATTTGCGAAACTTGTTTGCGGGTCGTGTCCTGCAGATTCCCAAGGCCGCACTGACGTGCTCCCGGAGGGCAGCATCGATTTTGCCAAAGCTTTCCATCTGTTGCCTTGGGGACTCCGCAACGGGTTGGGGTTCAGCTGCCTTTAAACATTGGGGTTCCAATAAGAGATTCTGTAAGTGTTGTTTAAGGGTTTTCGGGCATGACTTTGATAGAGTCTTACTGCCAGCATAGGATTTTAAAGGTAAGAATTACCTTATTAAAGCCAAAAAGTCTGTATGATGAGCTTTTTGAGGGCGCTAAAGTTTAGCATTTTTCTCCAGCTACTGCCTGGAAAAGGGCTGCCTGCCCAAAAGGTCTTATACGGTTTTAGGGCTCAAGGTTTACGATTTTTAGGGTTCAAGGCTTCGGGAGTTTAGGGTATTGAATTGTTTGTGCGCCCATAAAGGTTGCATCTTGACATTTTTTAACCAATGCAGTGGGAAGTTACCTTGTTGCGGGCTCCACTTGTGGATTCCGTTTGGAGCTTGTTTAGATCGTTTAGTGGCTCTAAGGGGCTAAACGATCTAAACCCTGCCTAGAATCCTGCAGGTTGGGGGCCTCGGCTACAAATGAGTCGACTCTGGGCTTCACGGCTGTGGCGTTGTGGAGTCTAACGATGCTGACCCTTTGGAAGATCGTGGGCTAGCAGCCCACTGTAGCGGCGAACCGGTCCAGCACGCAATCTGGCAAACCCAGATTACGCAGGACCTGGTCCGCATGATGGTCGGCCCTGACACTGTGTTGTGACCGGCTGCTACATCAAAGTTGCCGGAAGCTCCTCCGGCAAGTTCTTGATGTATAGATTGGTGCGGTTCCGCTCATCTCGCTTAAAGCTGCTGACAGCAACTGTCAGCTCGCCGATCTGCATGCCGTGCATCCCTGAATTGCGAACGGCCGGACCGCTCATGATTGAACGACAAGCCGTGACGTGCTCTGAGGTTTGGGCTCTCGATAGCATGCTTTGCTGTACCCTCAGCTTCGAAGTGCACGAAGCCGTAACCTGACATAACAGTCACAATGCCCCGGCAAGGCAAGCGAACAGTTCCTTCAACTCGGGCAAGACCTGCCAAGAGAGAGTGAGAGAGAGAGAGAGAGAGAGAGAGAGAGAGAGAGAGAGAGAGAGACAGAGAGAGAAAGAGAGAGAGAGAGTGTGTCTGTATGTGCGTGTGTGCAAAATTCCGCTATACAATCCAATTTGTTAGCACTCCCCCCTCCCCCCCTCCCCCCTCCCGCCTGCCTCCTGTAACCCATTCCCTACCCCCCGCTGATCAAGGCCCCCCCTACTACTACGACTACTACTACTGATACTACTACTACTACTACTACGACCACCACTACTTCTACTACTACTGCTGCTACACCTAATACGACTACTGCTACTACTACTACTACTACTGCTACTGCTAATGCTACTGCTACTCTTTTTCAATTGGACGCCGTGTGGAGACTACTCACGAAGTGTTTACGAAGAAGCCCTCATCAGCCATCCCCCGGCCACATATCGCAAAGCCCGAGCAGTGAGGAGGACCCTCGTTCTGAGACACCGCTCTCCCGCGACACAACCTCCGTGCAGCCTCAAGCTGCGAGTAGGGTGGCTTCCAGACCAGCCCAACCCAGGCGCTTGGACAGCTACGTTGGATGCGTGCTGCCGCAGATCGGACATCGCCAAAACAACCCTCGTTCACCTTCCAGCTGGGTGGGACATGTGCTTTTGCTGGCAGTTGCCGGATATCACCCACACAACCCCTGTTGTTCGACAACCTTTTCCAGCTATGTTGGATGTGTCCTGCCATTTATCGGGTCGCCCCAAGCCATCCCCAGCCTAACCCCGGTTCCTGGATAGCACCATCCTCCAGCCATGTTAGAGGTGTGCTGGCTGGCAGGAATCGGAAACCTAAAGCCTCCAGACCTCCGTTCTTGGACATCAACTTGGAGCCATGCTTGAATGGAGCTTTCACCAATCGGACACCACCCAATGTAACCTTCAGCTGCGAGTATTGCTGCCACGTATCGGCGAGCCCCTGTTCTCTAGCTACGTCGGCAGCGTCGGAGAACCTCCAGCCATCCCAGCCCAACCCAACCCTGGCTCCGAGACAGCACCCTCCAGCTATATTGGAGGTGGGCTGAAACGAAGTGGAACTTCTGTGAGTCTAGAAATGCCTCTCTCGCATATTGAGGTTGGGCGTCCAAAATCAATTTTCAGGATTTCTCCACCGACATCATTCACAGATTAGCGGTCGCCGTCGGACCACGGTGGAAGAGCACAAGGACCAGGAAAGCAAGTTTCCACCAAAAGACCACCTACAAAACAACAGTCTTCTCGCACAAAGCTGCAGGACGACACGACGTGCCTTGGACTTCACGATTGCTGTTTTTTCCCCTTAATACCATGACGACATGTGCTGGCCTGGTGATCGCAGGAGAATGAGTGCCTGGCTCCTTTTTGCACTCCCATTGGAGTACTTCCGCACGAGCATCCCGGACCGCAATTACACAATCGTTCGTCACATTAAGTCCGGCTCCGCAAGCTCAAATAATGGAAGCACTTGGCGATACTTTGCGTCGCTGTACAAGCGATCTGCGCAGACCGAGCATGGCAGAAAAACCAGACAGAAGAATAGGATGGTGAAGGGCGTTTTGTCAAAAGCGCCGGGCCCACCGAAAATATTTTGGGCGGCCGTGGTGAGCAACTAGTCTGCTGAGCTACTGAGCAAAATATCTGCACCGCAGAGCAAACAAAAGCAAGTGAAGTCTTTGTACACACACGCACACACACACACACACACACATGCACCGCCCTTAGGAGACAACATTTTTCGTGCAGCAAGCGGCGGCCAGTCTTACATGTGATGCAGGCGTGCGCAGATGCAGGTTGCAAAGGCTTCGCTGGTGCTGACTGTTTGGACTTCCCCCAGGTGCGTTTTGCGGTTATGCTCGTGCGACATATTAAACATGGCACATCTAGCATTCGTGAACCGAGCCGTTGCCTGGAAGCTTGACATACCTGCAACACAGCCCAGGCGACATGGCTAGATCCACGGCGGCCATGACCGCCATCTAGACGAAGGTGAGACGAGGTTTGGCAAAAGAGTTGTGAGCCAGAAGCTGTCACCTCTTGAGACCCTTCCTCCCAGCAGGCCGATTCGCCATCGGGGCTATCGTCATCAAGGCTGTTCCCGTTGTATTTACCGTCGCCGTAGCTGTTTCTGTCATGGTATTCTATTGCTATGACAGCTATGATGAATGCTACTTTCAGAGGAGGACGACGACGACGACCAAGGCGACGGCGATCACAACCACTGCTACGACGGCCTGGGAATGTAAGGTCTAGAAAATCGCGGTCGAAGGTACGCAAAGCAAGCAGGGGTCGGCAACACAACTGAGATATCAGCACAAGGCAAGTAAGATACCAACTTTGGGTAGGAACACAAGGTCCGAACAGGAGCCCTAACACCATAATTACTTCAGAATGCATCGAGGCACTGAGCCTTGGAACTTATCACAAAACAATAATTCCATCTCATTGCTGTCGATGAGCATGACTATGCCGTTATGAACTTCACCAGCACCACCACCTGCACCGCCACGAAACACAACCACCAACAACATCAATAACAGCAGCACCGCATTTTTGCAAACATAACACAAGCTTATCATCATATTGAGCATCGTCATAGTAGGTTGTCACGAGCACAGCAGGGTTTTAATGTTAGCGCTCTGCGTACCCGCCCCGGCCGAATCAGCTAGGGTATCGAGTATAGGACTTAAGATCTTTCATAGAGAAGGGGGGCACAAGTGTATCCAACTAGCATCCTGAACACTCCAACATCCAAACCGAAATCACGCACAAGAAGCAAGAGGGATACCCGTTGGGGGGGAAGAAGGGAAGGGAATTGAAAGCCAGGAAGAAGGGCCCGGAACATGTCCAACTAGCACCGTAAAAAGGTTCAAACTCCAACCCAAAATGACGCAAACAGGGGCGGAAATATTGGAAAGAGGGAGGGAGAACCGGATGGGGGCAAGACTGGGGAAGGGGGGGGCTTTGAAGATACAACCATGAAAACGTCTCCCCATGCTACACACCATTGCTCTCTTCCCATAGAACCCGAATATGTCACTGTCATTAAACCTCTACGACCCTTCCAAATGTCTCATTCAACCAGAGTAAGACCCTTCCAACATTTTCCATCAAAGCCCTTCCGAAACATGCTTACTTTAAGCCCCTGCAAAATTCATATGCGGACCCGTCTCAGCACCCTTTAAACCTTCCTGCAACTTTGATAACAAAAAACACTCCGAAAATCTTCCCACGATAAGAACCCCCAAAACAGACTTCTAAAACCTGCGTTAAACCCTTCAAAATTCAATTAATCCCGAAACCTTTTTCAATACCATTACCACCGCTCTCAATATCATACCGTTCTAAAAATTCTTACAAAAATCACTAAACTAAAACACGTCCAAAGCCGTCTCCTTTCTTGCGAAAGATCATAAAAACAAAGCGAAGCCCTGAAGTGAAAGTTTTTCCAGCTGCAAGCTTGGCCACCATTCTACAACCATTTCAAACACCGACTATCCCGGCCATATGCGCATCCCACTCTCGGGCTATTAACCCTACTGTGGGGTTCATGGTACAAGGCACCCACGCGATGCAAGGAGCCTAACAAACGGTCAGTGTCTGGGTTTCGGATTGTTTTACCTTGAACCTTCAATCCAAGCCATGCACGAAACCCCAAACCCTGAATCCACCCATAAACCCCAGCCCGAACCCTCAATCGAAAAGACTCTAACCCTAGGCTAGCCTCTAGAAATACCCGAACCCTAGTGAGGGTACATATCGATCTAGAACACCCTAAACCCTAAGCCCTAAGCCCTTCACATCTTCAACTCCAAGCGGCAGCACCAGCTTGGCGATCATGTTCTTATCCTTCAACTGGGCTCGTGTGAAACGAATATACGACTAAGTTAGCATATCGGGAAACCATATTTTACTTAGTATATAGATCACTGTTTTTGTGAATCAATTTAAGTTCCTGTACAAGAACCCAGGCGGACGGAACATCCGACACAGATAGCCCGGAATACAATCTCTCTTGTGGAAGTCACATAAGACCCTTATGCAACCCTGATGTTCTAACAAAAACTCTGACATGGCCTGGGCTTCGAAAACCCTCTTGCAAAGCCTAGTTCGTACGGGCCTAAAGCCTTAAACCTGAAACCCTGAAACCCGTAAACCCCGACGCTAAATCCCAAACCTTCAAACCCTTAAATTTTCAAGCACAAACCCAGGAAATCCCGTCCTCCTCGGTGGTCGCTTCAGCGTCCCGGAGGCTCAGAGAGGCGAGGCGCTCGCCGATTTGCATGGACATCTCCACCGTCGAGGCTCCAAAGTTTAGGACCTGATTATTATAGGGGGCTTAATAAGTAGTCATGCTAGTTTCGGGGGGGTTCTTTATGTATCATGGGCCCCAAAGCCCTATTCTGATTATTAAGGCCCGTATAGTTTGCTTTTTCGGGGCTCTGGGGAGTTCGGGATTGTTCTAAGCCTACGGGTGCAAGGGGTTGGCTCCGAAGCTTAGGACCTGGAGCCTTCTCTCTCTTGCTCTTTCTCTCGTTGACTCTTTCTGTGGATTTAGGGCTTCAGGGTCCCAGAAGGCTCCGACCTGGCTATGCTTTTCGGTTGGGTTTCTCGGCTCTAGGGATTTCTGGATTGTTGTCAGGGTTTAGGGTTGACTCCAAGATTTTGGACCTGGCTCTGATTCTTCGGGTTAAGGCTTTCCATATTGTTTTCCTAAATTTCAGGGTCGGCTCTGAATTTCTGGTGGCGTCAAAACAGGTCTTGAAGTTGATGCATTATGTGGGAGTTTCCGAAAATAGGGGACCCTAGTATAGTATCCTAAATAGAAGGATCCGTATTATAAGGACCCCAAAACAAGGGTACCCCTAATTTTGGGAGACTCCCATGTTTCTTTGTCAGGGGGCTCCAACACTCAGGACGGGCTCTTGCTTGTGGATGTTGCTCTTGGGTTGGGTGTTCAGGACAGGACTTACTTGGGTGTTTTAGGGTTTCGACTACAAGAAGACCCCCGGCCTGCGCAGCACAGCCGATTCCGGCTTCGGATTCAGGGTTTGAGGTTTGAAGTTTGAGTCCGGCCAAGCTCTGCTCATGTTTGCAGGGTGCTTGCAATCCTGTGTACAGCTTAGCTGCTCCAAACCTGAAACCCCAAAAAATCTGAAGTGCACCTTAGGGCCTGCCAGCAGGCGCTTTTGTGTTCGGGCATTTGCTAGGGAAGCCCAAAACAAACACACAGGCGCACACACACACACACACACACCAAAAAAAACAGCCACACAGACACACACTCAAATAAGCAGCAACAGTTGACAACACAAGCCACTCAAGAATTGACTTCACAAACCATGCAAACATACGAATATCGACGCCCACCCCTCACCCTTCAAGAATTAGTGAGTGAACTCCCACACCCTCAACACCCCTACCCTAAACCCTAAACTCCCGAACCCAAAAACACCCCTTACAACACCGAGGCACGCCGTGTTCGGTGCAGAAAAGGAGACCTCGGAAGTTCGCCTGCGCCGAACATGTTCTGACTGGTAGGATAGGGGCCTTAAGGGTCTCAGTGCTAAGGCTTGCAGGTGCTGCCTTACTTGGCTTATAGACGGTTTTTTCGGTGGTGTTGTAAGGCAGGTGTCGGTTCGGGGTTTGAGGGTTCCATTAGAATTACACTGATTGTGGACATTCGGAATAGAGCCGACTTCCTAAATCCTTCAAGACCCTAGACACTCTGAAGCCCAAGACACCCCAACTCAGCCCTCTGAAACACTCTCGAAGACAATAAACCCATAATCCTTCAAGTGGGGCCCCTCACGGTGGGAGAGCTACGGGTCTCATGAAGGCTTGGGCTCGACGCTGTTTGCTAGTCCTCAAGTATCCCGAATCCTCAAGGAAATATAACCCCAAATACTCGCCCCCAATGCCTCACAATAACCTAATCACCCTACATGCAGCCTGGGGACGCTCAATTCCTTTACGGATTTTAAAGGGCGGAGGATTTTTTTGGGTGGGGTCAGGGTCTGGCTGAGGGGGAAAGGGCCTGGCCTAACGGTTAAGCTTTAAACCTAAACCTTGAGACCATATCCCAAAAAAAAGACCTACACCCTTCAACCTTAAACCCTCAACAGTAACACGCCTAAATCCCTAAATCGGAACACCCCGACAATCTGACACGCCAAACCCTAAACCCTCACAAAGCCCTTAGACGCTAGTATACGTGCCCACATAATTACGTGGTATAGTCCACTTCATGAGCATCTTCTAATTACTAACGTTAAACCCCGAAGCTCCGACTTCGGCCTGAGTTCTCTCCAGCTCAATGGTCTGAAGCAGCTCGAAGAGGCACCAGGACCTGCGCTTAGAGCTTAGGGTTTGTATCTTGCAAGAGCCCCGTCCCGAGTTTTATCTGGCCGAGAGGTTGGGGTTTGAGGATTTGGCATTTCGCTGAGTGCTGGAAACATGCTTCAGCCCTGCCCCTGAACCCTCTGAACCCCCAACCCCCCAACCCACAACCCTGAACCCCCAACCCCGGACGCTCGTAGGTCGCGTCGGGCTTGGGGTTCTCTCGGCCTTGAAGTCTCATCTAGTGCCGCACTAAGGCTGCAACCAGTTTAGGGTTTAAGGCTTATATAGGTGGGTCGAGAGAGCTGGTAAGACGCTGCAAAAGGCTTTCGATAGGTCGTTGCAAGGTGTCGCAGGCTTCACCAGTGCCGTTATATGGTGGCAGGGTGTTTCCAATTTTCTGAATTATCAGTGTGTCATGGTAGGACAAGACTTCATGTTGCTTCACGTGGGGTTGCGGAGCTCCACAAACTTGATTATCATGCCGGCACAAATCTTCTTGCTAAGCAGTCATGAAAACGTGAGACGAACTGTTTGGTAGTCAGCCAGTGGTAGCCTCTTTGCATACTCGCGATGGTGATGAGCCTTTTTATGGCAACAGTGAAGACGAATCTTCCAAGGCTGATCTAAACCACCCCTACAGATCGCTTTAGATCCTTTGAGCCGTCATACCTTATGCAGTTGATCCACAAGTGATTCGCTTCTGGATTGTCCCAAGACTGCCTGCCTAAACCCTAACCCTGAGCACCGGCGCCTCTTCAGCGGCATCGCCATCTCATCAAGTATCATGCACGTACCTGGCATCCGTAGGAGGTTGTGAAAGCTGAAAGCATAGGCTGTATTCAGCTTCATAATGTTTTGAAAGGGTTGTATTGAGTACTTAATTTCATTAATCTAACTGATTTAATAACTCGAGTGCTTAACTAATTACGTTAACTTGGTTAGTTTAATTATCATAATTGAATTTAATTGAATTAACTCATGTAATTAGTTAACTTCATGTACTAATTTAATTCACCAATGTATTAACTTATTCGATTCATTTACCTCAATTATTTCATTTGATTAATTTCAATAATTTAGCTAATCTAGTTATTGGCATTATGTTGATTTTTGACTAATTTAACTGTTTCAACTAACTTAAAAAATTCTTAATTACCTTCAATAGTTTCATTTGTTTCATTGTTTGAAGGGCTTTATACGGGTCTGATGGGTTATCCTGGCTGCGATCCTACAGTGCTCCCGAAGCTTGAAGGGCTTCTGGGAATAGGGACAAGGCTTGTTTCGAGTAGGGTTTCGGATGCAGAGCTTAGCAAGCTAACCCTAATTCACAACCTTTAACCAAAGCTAAGCTCTAAACCCTAAACACCCCAGCCCGCAACCCCCCAACCCCCAAACCAGTTCATGCATAAGGAATCCCAGCACCAGTTGTCCATGATCAAGTTTCCCACTTTTGGGGTTTGGGTTAGGCCCGAAGACTTCAAATGCACCCGCTTCTTCAGACCTGATCCGAGCTGTGCTTTTTCAGGATGGCCTTAGGGTGCAAGGGTTCCTTGAAGGATTCTTTTAAGGGCTCTGTAAGGGTAGGTGTACGGCTTTTAAGCTCAAGCTCAAGAGTGGTTTGGGACGTTGCGAAAAAAATTGTATGTGCCTCTTCCGACGCACCATCGACCCACAACTCTAGGCCCCTGAACCCCAGAAGGCACGGACCAAGACCCGGCTGAGATTCTAAATCCAAACACTGTTGAACCCTTTGCAAACCTTACCTTCTCCATATATAAACCCCAAGACTCGATTGAACCTGTAACAAACCTGAAATCCCTACAAATGCTGACCCTGAAACCTTTGTGGAACCCCAACCCTGAACCCGACCCCACACCGCAGAAAACACAAAGGACTCCAAAAGAAGGAAGCGCACGCCTTGGCACATTCCACTGTGCAAGGCGAGGTAGAAGGAGGACTCCACATGGGATTTCCCAAGCTCCTTTGCTGGCTAGAGAGTTTTGTTGCAAGCTTCATTGGTGTAAGCCTGGTTTTTGCATCTTTTGCTGGTGTTCAAGCGTGTTGCTTGTTGTTGTTTAGATGTTTGTTGGTTTGAGGTCGTGGGATTCGGTAAAAAGCTTACCATTTAGGTTTCTAGGGGTTGCGATGCAGGCTTGGGGCTTCAAGAAGTTTGGAAGTTTGGCCTTGGGGTTGAATTCTCTGACCTGGTTTAAGGGTTCGTACAGGGTGGATTCGGGGTGCCAAGATTTAAGGCTTGAGGGTCTAGCTGGCGTTCAAACAACCCCCAACCCGCCCTTCCTGATACTGCACAAGTTTAGGACCCAGTGACCCTTGGGCTGAGGGCTGAAAGCACTAAGATAAAGATGTCAACAGAGTGAACATGGCGGTGAGGGTATGAAACAATTCCGGGAGGCGGCAGCCTACGTCTGAAGGTCTTGAGCTTCTAGTGCTTCATTCAGGATTTGGGATCCTTGGTTTAAAAGCTTAGAGGGTCATGGGGGTTTGAGCTCGGACTCAGGATTGGCACAGAAGGCTCAAACGAGAGATCAACACCAAAAGAGCCCATTGCTATCGTCGATGACGGCAGGGGGATGACTACGGTCCCACCTAGCATGGAGCTGCACGCCGTTGCTTTTGTCAGAACGCGGGCAGTGCGTAACAAGACATTCAGTTCCAAGGGCAGTGACACATGTTGCTTGTTGCAACAATGATCGCCTGATATCGCCTGGAACGCTGACCCCGCTACTTGGGGACCCACTTGTTCCAGCCCCCAGCCCAGAACCACCACTGTCCGTGCCAATTGCACCAAGTCTGTTGCGAACCGGCAGACGTGTTGGTCTTCGAGCCCTTGGAGCTCTGTTTCTGCTTGCTGGGTTCTGGCCGGCCTAGATCGCGGGCAAGCTCATCCAAGCACGGGAGCATCCTGATGTCAAAGCTTCCTGAAGGTGTATTCAGGCACGAAATCAAGTGCTCCCGGCTAAAGGTGATGCTGGCATTTCGGTAGATTTTAGTGTCCAGACCAACCAAACCTTCTTGCAACGGTTCTCTCTCAATGATCGGCATCTGAATCACACCAGCATGTGAACACACACCGGGCCTTGCAGGTGCTGGAGCTGTTGCTTTCTTCGCGGCGACAAGCTGTTTCAGTGCCCCCAGCTCCGTTTGGAGTTTGGAGATCTTCTCTTCTTGCACTTCACACTCGTGCTGCAGCGTCTTGAGCTGAGCTGTTTGTTCACTCTGCCTTTGCACCGCCAACATGAAGACCTCCTTGAGGTCGTCAGAGAATTTACGCATGGCATCAACGGAAGCGGTCCCCCTGTCCATCGCGGCAATCTCGAACATCTGTGAGCTGACGCCCGCCTTCTGCTGCCCTACAGTCTTGCTCGGGCAGAAGAGCAGGCTCATGGCCGGAAAGAATCTCAACAGCCGCAGGCCAAGTCGAGCTCTGAAGCGCCTTTAACTTGTACTGTTAGTGGCTAGGACGTAAAACCTACACTTCCACGTATGATTCGAGGTCGAGGTTCGGGTCCAGGGCTTACACGAGCCAGGCATTACGGCGTTTGGGCTTGAGGGCTTTCTCGCTCTTATTTTCTTAAGCATTAGGCTGCTGGACTTGGGGTTTGGGCCCTTTGGGGTTTCGGGGTCTACGATTTAGTGTTTGGAGCTTCTGTCGGCAAGCTCTATACAACCCCAATCAATTATTGCTTACTAACTCTTCTGATCCTTTCCCCTGTGCGCTAGGATTTAGGTTGAGAAGTTAAACCTGGATGAAAAGCCCGAAACCCTATCCTAAAAATCTGAAGCCAGAAAACCCGGAGCCCTCAACCCTGAGGTTTGGGGTTCGACCTACGAGTCTGTAGTCTATAGCTCGGAGATCAGACTAAGTGCATCCAGGAAGCCTCCTTGATGTGGTACTGGTTGTTCGAGAATGTACCTGGCGCAGAGATGTAGGGTTCACCGAGACCTGACCTAAACCTAAACACCAAACCCTAAATTAAGTTTACTATGTAAGGATTTCAACGCTGAACCCGTGAGCCTGAAGTCCCAAATCCCACGTTGGGTTGAGAGTTCAAGGCTCATAGCGTTTAGGGTTTCGGGGCTAGGGGGGTCAGGGTCAAGCTTAGAGTTTCTGGCTCCAGGTGGAGAGTTCAGGGCTTGGGATTTAGGGTTTAGGGCTCCCAGAATCCCCGCTGTAGTCCCAAGATAAATATACTACCCGGCCGCGGTAGCTTGTCTAGTGTGTTACGTTCAGAGATTAAGTTCTGGAGCTCAGTGTTTAGGGCCATTCAATGTTGTTAAGAACGTAGCCTCAAGAGTCTTGAGGACGTGGCCCCCACTTAGCACAGGGGCCGTGATAATCTCAACAGGGTTAAAGGGCACACTATACTTTCGTTACTTTGGGGACTCTACCCGCAAGGGTGCTAGTAGATATCCCCACACCATACTACTCCCCCCCAGCTCAGGCCGCCACAAATCCAGTAGCTGGTCCCACCCCAGGAAGCTTCGTCCGAAGTATCGCAGACAGCTTTGGCGTGCCGACGAAGCGTCTTGCAGTAGACACGGAACTGTGTGCCCCACCAGTGGCTTACCTGAATGAGGGTTTGGTGTTCGGCTTGGATTTTAAGGTTAAGGATGTACGCTTGAGGCCTCAAGCTCAACTTTTCGGGGTTTCCTGGGCATTCGTCTAAAGAACCGATGAGTGGAAATCGTCAGACCTGGAAAGCAGATGCAGGCATGCTATTTGGGGTCGCGTCACCTCCTCGCTACTGTGGTTTATCCTGACATGTTCTAACTTTCATCGCCTCTTTCCGACTATTACCATTATGGTTCTTATGTGGCCATTACTGAGTAGTTCTCGTCTTGCGTTGCTCTTGCTGTTGCCCCTATGTAGTTGCTACATGTGTTATTAGTCATTGGTTTTGTTTCTCTTGTTGCGATACCGTTGCTTGAGCTGTCCTTGGTGTGTTGACTGTTGTTGTGCATGGCGCTCTTCTTGCTTCTTAAACGATGGCTCCAGTGACTAGTGCTCCCGATCGTTCTCGTGCTGCTGCTGGTATGCTGCTGCTTACGCAGCCCGCACCCCTCCCGCAACCTCGCCGTAACAGATTGTAACCAGTAGCATGTAATTGTGGTAGCAGTAGTAGCAGCCAGCGGCAGCTGCAGTTGTCGCTTTTGTCGTCGTCGCCAGAGCAACAGGAGCTACGTAACGTTCACTAGAACCAATACTCCAGAAGCTCAGCTCCAAAGCCTGAAATCAGTTAAGGAAGCCCCAACAGCAGGTCGTCGTCACCGACGCCTCCATCATGCACTGCTACTTGAGATAAGGACAGCAAAGGTATGGCGAATGTGCAGCACAAGTGCGAACCACTGCACCATCTGCGGACCGACCTGATACATGTATTGTGTGAGGCTTGCAGCTCACGGTGCAGTGCAGAGCTTCAGGAAGCAGAGGGCAGGATTTTCAGTTTTGCACTATGAGCTTGGGGAATTTCGAATATATCCAAGCTTTGTCGTCTTCGAAGATTTGAACTACGGCAAGGGTCCTGGAGGGTGATTTGTAGAGTTCCTTATCAGAGTTTATAAGTTCGGTGTTCCCCAAACCCTAAACACTGAACCTTTTTGTGAGGTCGATGTTGGTGGCCCTAAATTCACCACGATGGGCTTTCATAGAGTTTTGTAACGGTTGTTGTGGCCTTCGCTTGAATGCCCTTCAGGCCCGACGCGACACACTATCTGCAGAAATGTTGCCAAAAGGGTCAATGCACCGACGTTGTACATACTTTGACCCGATATAGGTAGATAGACCCTCAGTAGGGTTAGATCCCGAACCCAAAAGACAGCTCAAAGTTTAGATTGAACCATGGACCCCCACGGCTAGAGCCCATTTATGAACAAAACAACCTTCAACAAACCCTGGAAACCCTTTGTCAATCTGCGCAGTCCTAAGCAAGTCTCTACAGGTTTCAGGATCTAGCATGCTTCGGCGGCCAGAGCTCCAGCTCGGCATAGGAGAGCTTGTCGTGCTTCGTGAGCTGCCGCAAGATGTTCGGGTCGATGTAATACATGTTTCCTTTCTTTAACAATAAAGCACATGTTTCCTTCTTTGCAAAAACATGAGCATTCTTGGCTTCGGGATGAGATCTCTGCATCGCTTTAAGGCTTTACTTCTGTCTTGCACTGATTTAGTTCCGAAGTTTAGCAAGGCCTAGGGTTTAGGGGTACAAGTTGAGGGTTTAGGTACCAGGGCTTAGGGTCTTAGGAAACCAGGCTTTCAGAACTTCTGTCAGGTGTTTTCTTTGCGAAGGTGGTGGTGTATGTTCCTTGGGCGGGCTGATACTGAATTATTTGTAGCTTAAAGCAATGAAAACCCGAAAAACCTTGAAGCCTAAGCCGTAATCCTTTATTGCCGCATCTCTCGTTCGAGGCTCAAGGTTCAGGGTTCAGGAGTTTGTGGGTCAAGGTTTAGGGGTCATGTTCTGTTGGGTTAAAGGGTTAGACTATTGGGCGGTTTATGACTGGAGTTGCAGGGCTGAGCGAGGGCTTTGGAGTTTGGTTCCCGGGGTTCAAGGTTTAGGGCTTTGCTTTGGTTTCGGGCTTGGGGCTTGCGCCCTGACTTCAGAGAGAATTGTCACAGTTGGAGATTCTTGCCCAGGACTAAACCCCACAAGGGCATGAGCCCTTAACCCTGAACTGCCAGTCTCCATTAAGTTGCACCATCAGACTATCCGTGCCAACCTCCTAGAATTGAGAATGTGTGTGTGTGTATATGCATATATGTATATATGTATGTGATTTGTGTATATCTTAATATATCTATACATATATGTATAGAATATATACAGAGAGAGAGTGTGTGTGTATACGTATATGTATATGTATATATATATATATATGTATGTATGTGTATATATATATACACATAGGATATGATGTGTATATAAATATACAGATTCACATCTATATATATATATATATGTATATACGAATACATATTTGTATATACACATATATCTATAGACATACGCATACAGACGCGCAGATACATACACACCTACCTACATACATACATACAGACAGACATACAGACATACAGACATACAGACATACAGACATACAGAGATATGGAGATACGGAGACACAGAACGGATTACATGTGTGTATATATATATATATATATACATATATATATATATATATGCATAGATGTGCTCGTATACGGGTCTATACATATCTCGAATATGGCACCTGAAGCCCTTCACAAGGACCCAGTTCAGGGTTTTACAAGCATCACTTACTGGGCGGGCTTTAGCTTGGGGCTCGGTTCAGAATAGTGTTTTGGGGGTACATTATACAATAATTACGAGACGGACCCCCGCACCCCACCGATAGCATGGGAAACTAAAGCTAGTCCCTCCTTTTTGGAGACTCCCGTGTGATGCCAAGGTGCGGTCTTTGATAAACGCGCCGAATTTTTCTTCCAGCTCCTCAGCAGATCAAGGTTTGAGGTGTGCTTGTAAACAGGTTCTGTAGGATCTGATGCGTCTCTGGGCGCTGAAAGTGTCTTGCAGGGTTTGGGCCCTCTTGAATAGCCCACAGGCATGTAGCAAGATGTATCAAGATGTAAGATGTAGCTAGACGCAGACAGAATGCACACGACGCATGCAGCCGAAGTGCAGTTAAACGCAAAACATCGGTCTCACCTGCTTGCAAACCCTACAAAACGAAACCCTCCAAAGCTCCTCGTCAAGCACCTGGAAAATCTCGCATGAAGCCCTAAGACTGTCTAAGACTGTATGTGGCCAAGGCTCCACGACATCCCTGACCTCAGCTCTATCGGGCTGGCACCCAGTCGGGATTGGGGGGTTCGGAGTTCGGTGTTTAAGGTTTAAGTCCTTACGAGGTTTGCGGTTCAGATCGCATATACAATAGACATGCGGCGGGTGCGATTCTTTGAGAATGTGGCCTTTCTTGCTCCGCTTATCCCCGGGTTGCCGCTGGACAGCAACAGGATTTCTGGCACACTGCCTGGACACCATACTTCAAGTCTCACGTTCTTGCACTTGCCTTAACGGAGTAGGTCCTCAAAGGGCCTCTATGAATTCGATGGTTCGGTAGGGCTTCAGGTTCTTAAGTTAAAGGTAAGAGGGCCGCTTAGACTTCCAGATTAAAAACAAGAAGGTGTTGGGAGTTCTAGGTGGGGCATGGGAGGGGTTTGTGGGCTTTTGGATGTCACGGGTTCGGGCTAGGGCTTGAGAGCTCAGTGTATTGGGGCTTTGGGGCTTTAGGCTTCAGTGTTTCGGGTTTGGGGGCTCGCCTTCAGGCTGATATACAGGGAGAGAGAGAGAGAGAGAGAGAGAGAGAGAGAGAGAGAGAGAGAGAGAGAGCGAGAGCGAGAGCGAGAGCGAGAGCGAGAGCGAGAGCGAGAGAGAAGAGAGAAGAGAGAAGAGAGAAGAGAGAAGAGAGAAGAGAGAAGAGAGAAGAGAGAGAGAGAGAGAGACAGAGAGAGAGAGAGTGAGAAGAACCCCGAAAACCCCTAAGCCCCGAAAAGACACTCGACCCCAAACCCTGAAGGCCTCTCTAAACCCTGAACTCTCCAAGACAGAGCTGCGGCGATGGCCCGCGACGGACCTTTGTGGCAGGCAGTCGGATGAGGACGCCGCTTCTTGAGCTCCACCGCGAACCGCTGCAGGCGTCGAGTGAGCCTGGGTTGAAGCGTTCAGGGCTTAGGGTTCGCCTGTTGCTTAGAGCTTTTGGGCGCTTTAGGGCCGTATCTGGGCGTTTAGAGGTTCCGGGGGTCCTGGGCCTAGGCTTCTGAGTTTAAGAGCTTTTGGTTCAAGCAATGCCTTCGGATGTAGGCTTTGGTTTACAGGTAGGTGTGAGGATCCCAGGATTGCAGCCAAACCCGAAATCCATACGAAAGCCTGAAGCCTATATAAACCCCTCCATTTGCAAAACCCTTGAAACCCCCTTGCCCTAAGCCAGAAATTCCCGAAGCAGTTCTAGCATGATGGAGACCAAAACCGCTAGCGGTCTGGGAACTCTTCGGGGTCCACGGAGGGCTACTGGAGACTGCGGCGACAACTCAGAGCCCTTCGACTTAGTTTTTTAGGGTTCAGGCCTACACCCTACACTGTTACACCCCAGACTTCGCGGCCCGGTCGCGAGCTTTCTGGCCGCAGCAGGAAGTGCCAGAGTGTGGAGATGGCAGTTGCGAAGGATAAAGGGCCCACCACCAACTGCAGAGGGCTTTGCGTTTCGCTTTTGGGGGGTTTGGATGAAGGGCTTGGGGTTCAGGCCTAGAACGTAGCAGGCGAAAGACGAGGAGTATTGAAACCGTGGAGTACACCATGTCGCCTGGGTGCTTTCTTGGGCCCACCATAAGCTGCAGTGCTTTTGCATAGCTTCTGTAGAGGTTAACGGGCTGTTTATGAGCTTCGCGGGATTTGTAAAATTAGGCTTTCTATTGCTTAGGCTTAGGATTTGGAGTTGAGAGGCTCATTCTTTCTGCCGGGGTTGAGGTTAGGGGTTTGGGAGGGTCCCGGCTCTGTGACGTCCATGCGGATGCTGACAAACAGAAACCCTCAGCCCCTAATTCCCTAAATCCTGAGGCCAAAACCCCAAACCAGTAACCACCCAATCCTCAAACCCATAACCAGAATCCAAACCGTAAGCCCACGTACCATGCGGAAGGATTCGCATCTAGGACCTGCGATTTACAGCAGAAGACAGAACACGCCACACTGCCCAAAAAAACAAACCTCTAAACCTCAGCAGTTTGAATCCCAAGCCCCTAACTCTAAGGCCTCGAGCTTGAACTGCAGAACCTCTAAACCTCGAAGCCTGAAGCCTAAAGCTCTAACCCCTGAAGCCTGCGCGCCAAACCTTTGCACCAACGAACCCTATCGAAAGCAACAAAATATATCAAAAATAACACCGTCCGAGTTGCCACCAACACTTCTGGCCAGGAGGGCTGCAACAAGAAGCCTCGGACACGTGTTCTATGGCGGTTTTATCGGGAATTTGTCAGCTTTGTCAGGTGTTACGGATTTGACCGGGTCTTGCTAGGCTTTACAGGATGTTAAAAGGGCGTTGAAGAAGGTTTTTTGAATTTGTAAGGGTGGTGCAGGGCAGGGTCTTCTCGGGTACTGTGATGTGTTTCCCAGTAACCCCTGAACAAAGATTACTCAGCTTACGGAGGACACCACCCCAACCCTCCCCCACCCCACGTCCAAATAAAGACGGTAACTACGGGAGAGCCCTAAACACCTTACAGAGCCTTCAGAGCCTTGTTGCCCGAACCCTTGTACCCTACGAAACAACAGCTGTGGCTCGTAGAGTTGGGGGTTTCGGATTCCCAGTCGAGGGCTGATGGCCTAGAGTTTTAAGTTAGGATTTAGGGCTCAGGGTTAACCCTAAACTGCCTACGTCCTAAACCCTAGACCCTACCTGAACACCCACAACCCCAACATCCCCAAACCCCTTGTAAAACCGCCAAGGCTCAAAACCCATCAAAACCCCAAATCCTGCAAAATCTTCAGCCCGTAATCCTAAAACCCTCAACTACCGACCTCGGGCATAGTCAAGCTTGTGATGCTTTCAATTATTATTGTCATTGTCATGCATGTATCGTAAAAAATGCTTTTCTTGTATTTCGATTTCTAAAATACGTATTATCATTATTGTTGTTACTGTTCTTATGTATTATTACTCTTATGAGTAGTACGCATCTATTTATTGCTATTGATAGTCTTATTGCGATGTTTTAATTCCGAAGCCGGGCCCAGGCAGTTGCTGCGGAACTGAATCTCACGGCGAAGGAACTTGTTTCATTTACGGTTTAGGATTTGGGGTTCGGGCTAAGGAACTTCTTTGATCGGATTCTAAGGAACTTGACGCACGTATCATAACAAGGAAAGCATTTTCTCACCAGGTACGCCTAGTAAGTATGGTATTTTGAATCCGGTTCCTCAATAACCAAGGGACGCGAATTGTGACACGGCACTTTCGGGGTACACAGGCTTTGGTTGGGGACTGCAGCACGCACTGTCAGTTCACACGTGGTCTGCATACTTGGAAAATTGACTTTGGACACCTTAAACCCCAAACCCCAACAGAAAGGTGTATATATATATATATGTATATATGCCAAGTTTGTACTTCTACACTGATACACACACACACGCACATCTACTCCATGAAATAAAACCCAAAACCTACCTTCCAACCCCTGAAACTCTGACCGGTCGCTCAGCAAAAGCCAGGCCGTTGCCAGCGTCAGAATCTGAACGAAGAGCGGAATCTGCACCTAGCTTAATGTTGAGAATAAGGGGTCTGTAGCTGTTCTCAAGGCTGCAAACGTTGACGGTAGGATTTATCATACTGCTTGACATGAAGATCTTATGCAAATCAAGGTTTAGGGTTTGAAAGGGCCTCTGAAAGAGCTTTTCGCAAGGTCTTAGCAATGCTTATTCGAGGTACAAGGACAGTCGTTGTAATTTTCAGGGAGGTCCAGTGCTTGTTGTGGAGGGTGGGGAACATCTGTCATAAGTCCTACGAGTAGTAACCTAAATACCCAAACCCTACCTTAAACCTGCGTGCGGGCTTTTGCTGCAGGAGACGCCACCCTGGAGGTGTGTTCTTCGTATGATTCGACACTGAATTAAAGACATCGGGCTTTGCGGGTTTTAAGGCTAGGGTTTGGGAATCTGTTTAAAGCGGCTTGGGGGTGGTTGCCTTAAGGCTTGGGGTGTGGGGGTTAAAATTTGGCGCCGTGTCGTTTGATACTTTCAGCATGTAAAGCTTAGAGTTTCGGATTTCAGACTCTCGATTCTCAACATGACTATGACTGTTCTCGATTTCGACGATCCCTTGCTGTCAAGACTGCAGGCATGAGAGCTGCGTATTGCCTCCTAACTAGAGCTCCCTTCACGGAACTTTTACCACAAATAATCTACAGACATATTTCGAATGAGAATCCCGAGAACACTTGTTCAATAAACCTGAGCCCGAAATCACCCTGAAATGGGGGCCGTTGAAGATGTTAGAGGCCGTTCTGCTTACTTTGCTATCTTTGGGACGCCACTGTAACAAAAACGGGAACGTGAAAAGCTCAAACCTAAACACTCAGCTCTCGCAGCCCTCAGCCCGAAACAGACAGCCCCTTCAGAGACAAGAGCTCAGAGCCTAGAAACCCGACAACGAACTCTATTGCAAAGGTTATCGGTAAATACCTGAACCCCAAAACTCAACACTAAACTTAACCCTAGACCCCACAAACCCTAAAACACTCGAACATAACGAGGCGGGACGCCCCTCTGAGCGCAGAATGAAACATCGCCCGGGGCATCGACAGGCGCAGAAGACCTGACAGGTCCCAATGGAAGACTTCCTAATCTTCGTTACAGGAGCTGCTGTGGCTCCTTGAAGGAACCCCTGGTTCTTGAAATAACCCTCGAATTAAAGAAGGGACCCTTAAGAGGAATCCGTGTTGGAACCCTTAAAGCAACCCCTACATTCAAGTGGCTCTTCAAGGACCCTTAAGGGGTTGAGACGGGCTAGCTTACTCATTCGCGAAGCTGATGCCAAACAAAGCCTGGCAATTCTGGGGCTGTGTCTTGTACTTCGTTGCAAAGCTTGATTCCCCTTCCAACATATGGGAGGTTGTATACGAGACCAGTGAGAAGTGTGCTACTGTACGATTGTTATACTCATGTCAATGGCATAATGCAGGGAATGTGCCACCTTTTGCGTGAGAGTCTTGCTCAGAGACTCAACATGACAACAAGTACTGACATTGGACAAACCTTCTGAAGCCAACGCACTCATTCACTCAAGACCTCACCTGTGTGACCTACCCGTTGCTCTCCGAAACAATGCGCCTGCTTCAAGTACAGCCGGGCAGAGGCGGACGACGCGAAGCGTTTAAATGCGAGTTTCAATTATCGCGTGGAAACTACAATGGGATACTGCTGTCAAATATTCAGAGCCACTGCAACAGTGTAGGGTGTAAGTTCAAGGGAATTCGGGCTTGATCAGACCTGCGAAGTTCAGGGATCGTGGGTGGAATAAGATTCTCAGAGATTTCGCAGTTGGTTATACGTAGATATGCTACTCGAGTAACCTAACTAGGGTACGTACAACCCCAGATTTACAATTTGTGCCTCATTCTGGCTGGATTGTGCAAACATGGCCGAGTGTAACCTAAATAGCAAGATCAAATATCCACATTTCAGGGAGCCACGATATACAACCTCTAAGAAATCCCTAGCAAACCGTGTCAAAATCCTGCAAAGCCCTTCGAGACGGTATAAAACCCTCATAACAAAAATGACTGATGAAGAAACTCTGGGGAAACCCTTTGCAAGAACCCTTCAAAACTTGTTTTCAAGCGGGAACCCCTTGCAAAGATCCCTTTACAACCCTTGGGCAGAGGGGCCCATGGAAGTGTCGGCGCGGAAGTCCAGCGGTTCACCCTGGGAATCCAAGAGCTCCAAGGTGTTGAAGTGTAGAGGTCGGGCACCTGAAATCTTTGTAGCTTTGGTTTGCGAATTTGAAGTTTGTGGCATTGGGTTTGCGCTGGGGGTTTGGAGTTTAGGGTTTGCTGGACTATGTAGAGGTCGGGCACCTGAAATCTTTTGTGGCTGCTGTTTGTGGATTTAGGGCTTGCGGCTTGGAGCTTAGGGTTTGCGGCTCTATGTAGAGGTCTGGCATTTCAAATGGGTGGCTGTTGTTTGAGGGTTCGAGACTTTCGGCTGTGGGTTTAGGATTTATGGTTTAGGGTGTTAGAGGGGTTGCTTTTAGGTTCCCTGGTTGTGTTGAAGGTTTAGGGTTTAGGTCTTCGGGCCTGGGTTTAGGGTTTTAAGTTCAGGGTTTGGGGCTGATTAAGATTATGTCACGAGAGTTAATTAAGGGCTTCAGAGCTATGTACGGTGGGTTTTGATGTTTTTTCAGGGGTTTGATGCTGTTCTTTTGGGATGGGGACTTTGAGGGCTTTAGCCAGGATTCCACGGGGGTTCGAGTCTTACGGTTTTGGGAATAGGTTAGATCTAAAGCTTAGGGCCTCAGGTTTAGGCTAGGTTTGAGGGCTTCGGGATTTGAGACTTGGATTATGGGTTTGTGGTCCAGGGTGTGGGTTAAAAGATTGAACTGTTTGGTGGTGGTGCCGTCCGGCACTTATGCTTCACATGATTACTATGACATGTCATCGGGCTCGAGGGTTTCATGTTTGAAGGATTGTGTATTCCATTACGTCTTAAAGCACAACCTTCAACCTAAAACCATAAGCTTTAGCCGAGTTATTCTGTGTTCCAGATCACCCCAACAGCTGCGCAGTATCTGGACATGTTTAACTTCCGGCCTGCGCCATTGGGAAAAACTGTGACAGCAATATCCACTTAGAGTATGTATATAGTTATACTGCAACATTCCCACAGAACGATTCCGCTTGGACTCCCAGGGCACGGAAGTCGATTCTCTTCGAAGGCGCCGAATCCTTGGAACACTTTCGGTTCTGTGTCTGAGTCTATTTAGTGGCATAGGGAAAGTAGTCCCTACCACAACCGGAACCCACACCACAGCCAGAACCCCTAAACTGGACCCTACATCTGACCAAAGTTGCCCCAAACAAATCCCTGCTACAAGGGAAAACTCAATCGGAGCATTCTTCACGGATTTACAAGGTTGTATGGAGCCTTCTTAACGGTCTTGCAAACATTTTTAGTCTCCTCAAACACTGTCAAACGATTTACAAGTAATTTTCGGAGTGATTATGGATATTTAGCAATAGCTTGCAGATGATGGTGGCGACGGACGGTGCTGCTTGATGCTGCCGACAAGGGTGACGATGATGATGATGATGATCTCCGAATAAAAGTACAAGTACCAGCACTCGTCTCGTACTAGCACAAGCAGTTGTAAAACTAGTTTCGTAGTATTAATACTGCTTGTAGTGCTTGTAGTGCTAATAGTACCAGTAGTACCAGTAGTACCAGTAGTACCAGTAGTACGAGTAGTGCTAATAGCACTACTAGTATTAGTAGTACTAGTAGTACTAGTAGAGCTACTCGCACTACTACTAGTAGCAGTAGCAGTAGCAGTAGCAGTAGCAGTAGCAGTAGCAGTAGCAGTAGCAGTAGCAGTAGCAGTAGCAGTAGCAGTAGCAGTAGCAGTAGCAGTAGCAGTAGCAGTAGTAGTAGTAGTAGTAGTAGTAATAGTAGTAGTAGTAGTAGTAGTAGTAGTAGTAGTAGTAGTAGTAGTACTAGCAGTAGTAGTAGTAGTAGTCGTCGTAATAGTAGTAGGAGTAGAAGTAGTAGTAGTAGTAGTAGTAGTAGTAGTAGAAATAGTAGTAGTAGTAGTAGTACTAGTAGTAGTAGTAGTAGTAATACTAGTAGTAGTAGTAGTAATAATAATAATAATAGGAGAAGTAATATTCATAACAATAATAATAATAGTTTTAGTAATGGTTGTCGTAGTAGTAGTAGTAGTAGCAGCAAGCAGCAGTAGCAGTAGTAGTAGCAATAGTAGTCGTAGTAGTCGTAGTAGTCGTAGTAGTAGTAGTAGTAGTAGTAGTAGTAGTAGTGCTGGTAGTAGTAGTAGTAGTAGTAGTAGTAGTCGTCGTCGTCGTCGTCGTAGTAATAGTAGTAGTAGTCGTAGTAGTAGTAGTAGTAGTAATAGGACTCACTCACTCACACTCGCAGCAGGAAGGTTCGTCCGCTAAGCGATTGGCGCACTTGTGTGCGGAAGCTTTGCTTCGTGGCGTATTGCCACCCATCCTAGCCTAGTCGCCCCTAAGGGCCTGCGAGCACCAGGCGAACTGACTGAGCAGAAGGCCATGACGCTCTCTCATAAACGTGAGGGCTCGGTCATTGGATCGGGACGCACCAGTACAATGTAAGCATTCTCTTGAACCACTCTAGCCATAGCCTTATCAGGAGGTCTCGCCCGCACAGAGTCGTCCGCAATCCAAGCTCTGCCAGTCGCCTCCAGAAGTAAGGCCTGATAATGACCTAGTTTTGGGGTCTGACCTAAGTGTACGATGATGGCGCTCAGAAGAAAACGAGTCTGGACCACTGAACCTCGTACCCAGATGGGGAGGGTTTCTGTCGGCGACATGGAGATCGGGACCCTCGACTTGCAGAATCTGCCGTTGTCTAGGCGGAATCTGTTCAATTGCAAAGCCGCGCACTCAGTACCTGATGTGAGGACAGGGTTGCCGGGGAGGCGGTGCCAGGCATTAATCTCATGCTGCAGGGTGCTAGTGCCTCTAGCTCGCGGCAGGGATTCGAGGCTACAGTTTAGGACTACAGGACTAACACCCCCATAGTCCTCTAGCCCATCATGGCTAAGAATGGCCCAAGAGCCCTGCAAGGAGCTGATGCGACAGGCCTCATTGAAGTGGCTACGGAACTCAGCTGCTTCCTGTTGGCGACCGGTATCCGCCTCGAGAGATTGAGCCAAAGGGGGCCGTCCCCTCTTCTCGCGACGAATGGTTGTCGCCACGAGCTGACACAAAGGATGCTGAGATGGTGCGGGCAGATCTTGCGGCAGCATCTGTGTGGTTCACACGAAACAGAAGGAAGTCTATTTGGGTTCGGTGGGATGAAACGGAAGTATCAAATTGGTAAGTGTGACAGTGACGCTTCCGGCTCCAGGTATTCAGGGCTACGAGGTTGTGCGTTGCGAGGAGGGGCTGGAGACGATGTTGGTCAGTCTGCTTCACTCGGGACGGCTCGGCCAGCACACTGGGACCGACATGGGGTGGTTGTGGCAGGCACGGTGTATTCATATCCCCGGCAATCAGGAGCTGGGACCTCTTGGGAACACCTCTGATGGTAGAGTCCAATTTGGTCCAGAGGGTTTCTCTCTGGGTGAGACTGTCTTCCTGTTGAGAGCCCTCGTTTGGTACACCGCGAAAAGCGTGATTGCCGGTTCAGTTTCCATTCGTACCTGGAAGAGTCTCGCTGGCAAGACTGAGGCTGATCGTATGGCCTGGCTGCCGACTAGAGCTTTGTGAATTAAGACAAGTATTCCAGCCTGTCGCCGGTTCAATCCCGAATGAAGAGCGTGATATTCAGCCATAATTAATTAACCCCTTCCGATTGGAATTCCCAGTGCGTTTCTACAACGATGCAGACATGAATCGTCTGCCCCCTCTCATTGCACGTTCGCAACCATGTTTCGATTTCATGCAGACGGGAGGAGGATAGCCCGCCCGCATTCCATGAGACGACCCTCCATCTGTCTGATGAGTGACTGTGGCCACAGCGTGAGTGAGCGGCTTGTGACGGGAGAGGAGAGATTGGGGCACGTGAAGAGGAGGTGGCCGTTGCACCAGTGGCTCCCAGTGAGGCGACGGTGTGCATCCTGCCTCGATACATTGTACTTCCGTCCCTGGCGGCACGCCGTATGGCTCGATGATATGATCTTTTTCCTGTTCTTGTAAGCTGCTCATAATCAGCGGTGCGGATGGGTGGGTACACATCCTGAATGTTGTCAGATGCACGAAGCTTCGCTGATTTTGCTGGAGGCTGTCTGTATCCTATTGGACAAGCTCCCGAAGGTTTCGTGACTATGCCCTCTACCCTCGCATCTACAGGGGCAATGAAGGTAAGAGTAATACTTCGTATGAACAGAATCACCTTCAGGCACCTGTTCCGGGACTTGGGACCCGGACGGCTCGACGGAAAAACTGCGCTGCTGTGTGGGGTTCGACCTGCTGGCACGACAGCTAGTTGGGAGGTCCACCTAGCCTGGAAGACAGAGGAGGAAAAGGGGGGCAAGCCAGAGAGATAGCTTAATCGCATCTCTATGAAGAGTTCCCTCAGTCTGCTTAGCGTGGCAGCGAGGCTGATGCATGCTTTAGGCCATCTACTGCGCCTACGCTGATCTCCGGTGAGAGCTGCCCCAGAGCTGTGTTCCTTCGCAGCCGGTAGGGCATGTCGTCGGGGTCTTCGGTAGAAGGTTACAGGATATTCGCTGCATGTCCCGGTTGGCCACGGAGGAGAAACCTCCTAGAGGAGAGCAAGGAGAAGTCCAGGGCCTAAGCCTAAGGAGGAGAACCTGCAGAGCAGTCCCTGACCACAAAACTAAGCGTGCCTCAGTGGCGGTGGGGGCCTCTCCACCAGTGCCTCGTCCGGTGGGCCGTAAGTGGCCGTGGTGGTCCTGCGATGGGTTCACTTGCTGTACGCTAGAAGGATGCTGGAAAGAGTCAGGCAGGAGCGGAGCAGAGTGCCCATGATTGCAAGGCATGGCAGCTACCCCAAGGCAGTGATGGCGCAGGTACGCCACTTGTTCTTTTCACACCTGCAAAAGTCCTCTTCAGTCTGGGCACCTGTACTTTGATGCGAAAATACACGCTGCACCTGTATCCAGCCCGCACAAGCATTTTAGCGCACGCTGTGCTAGCAAAGCGTCGGGGTCCCTATGCCGAGGATGCCTGACTGTCAAAAGGAACCGGGATAGGTGCCAGTAGAGGTGCCGTTGAGCTCGAGGAGGGAGCTTCACTGTGGTGGCCTTTGCAGCAGTGCCCGAAGGTGCGGCGCCATACTGGGGCGAGGCCTGGTGTCCCCTCCAGAGCTCGAGCTTCTCTTACGGTTCCGTCGCGGCCTTGTGAATCACCGGCAAGCTGAGCTTGGGCTTGAGATGCTGCATCTGATAGGGTCATGTCCAATCTCCTTCGTACCCTCGCGAGCAGGTCTTTATATAGGCGTGCCCTCTCGAGGAGGAGGCTAAGAGGAACACGCTATCCTGTGGCTGCCGGAGAGCTCTTGCTCTTGACAGCGGTAGCGCGAGCGATCGTCTTGGAGCTGATTTGCCGCTCGCCGCGGGACCTTCTTAGTGGGCGCAGAAGAAGTAGGCTCGTGGAACCTGGGCAAAACTTGGCGACAAAGGCCTCGCCTTCACCAGGAATGCTTCCCTGTCAGCAGTCGTCACAGTCTCAGTGGCCGCCTGTCGGGCGCCACCCACCTCAGTGTCTTGCCCCTCATCTGGCCCCTCATGCTCCTCGTCCTTACAGGGCACTGTCGGCATGTTCGGGGCTGTCTCGCCAGTATTGGTCGGCGATGCCAGAGCTGCAGGCGTTGCCGGAGCAGGAACATCCACAGGTAGGGCTCCGCTGGCGATGTCGGAGATGGCGTTCTTGGCTGTGGTATGTGGCTGTCATCCTCTTCACTGACAACCACTTCGACAAGTTTTTTTTGAGGAACTACTTCTACCTCCACCTCCATGTCCGCCATGTCGTCGCTCCGTGCCTCCGCTCTGTCGTTGTGAGCTGGCCGAGAAGGTGCCCGAGGTGGCGGGGGCGGAGTGCCGGGATGGCCTGGAACTCCGTGGCGTTAGCTGAAAACACAGTGAGCGGAGGAGGGGTGGCAGTAGAAGAAGAGGCTGGCCGGCGTCTCGGGCAGGAGGAGCTAGGGGTCGGCCTCTGCCAGCTTTGAGAGCAGCTCTCGTCCGTTTGTCAGGACGGCGCGCCTAGTCTCTAGCAGTCTTTATCCTTCGGCCCGGGAGGTCAGAGGACCCGGGAGACGCCATGCAGCAGGACCCTGGCAACCGATATTGAAATGCAGCCTGGGCTTGAGCTGTGATTGCAGTGTGTAGGACTGTGACACTAGTGTGCTGTTCGGGCAGAATGGCAGTCCCTGGGGCCTATGCCATCCGACTGTCAGTCCTGCGGTCTGGTCCAAATCGCTCTGCAGCATGCTGCAGTCAGCTGCGGGGATGGCCACATCGCATGATTCCTCAGGAGTGCCTTCGGCCCTGTACACAGTCTGCGGTGAGGCCCTGGCACGAGATTTGCCCATGGCCAGGTGCCATCGCATGACACCGTCAAAACAGTGACGCACCAGCAAAGAACAAACTAAGAGTCTCATGGCACTGGTGTGCACGAAACTCTTACGAGACCAACTCTCCACTGTCCTGTCGCGAAGACCGAGGCTGGGGCATCTCATGGTGTGTGATTGACTCCGTCGACCGCAGTGGCTGTGACCCGGGGCGCAGACGAGTGCGCCAACCTCTGCTCAGTCCATCTCCTCCAGATGCAACCTTGCTGTCGACCTGTACCAGTAATCCTGCATAGAGTTCGCGAAGTCCGGGCAAACCAAAGACGCTTCCCTGTAGAAGGGATACCGCTATTCCAAGGAAAGCAGAGGATAGATATTATCCCAGACAGAAAATTCTGAGGTGCTTTCCCAGTCACCCAGGTACAGCCTGTAAAGGTCCAGCTGAGCAGAGTGTGGAAGAATTCTCCAGCGCGGCAGCATATGCGACAAAGCGAGATAAAGAATGTGTTTATGCTGTGCAGAGTCTTCGCAGCATCGCACGCAGGAGAGCTTGTTAGGTCCATGGGGGAGCACGCCGCTCCATGTCATGCCCTATATCTAGGAGCCCCCAACCCTGCCGAGAAATGCAAACGCAAGACAGCTTTCCGAAACAACCTAAAGTCACCCCCGGGGCAGAGTGTAGCGAGCCGAGATGCTTAGTAGTAGTAGGAGTAGTAGGAGTAGGAGTAGGAGTAGGAGTGGTAGTAGGAGTAGGAGTAGGAGTAGGAGTAGGACTAGGAGTAGGAGTAGGAGTAGGAGTAGGAGTAGGAGTAGTAGGAGTAGTAGGAGTAGTAGGAGTAGTAGGAGTAGTAGGAGTAGTAGGAGTAGTAGGTAGTAGTAGGAGTAGTAGTAGTAGGAGTAGTAGTAGTAGTAGTAGTAGTAGTAGTAGTAGTAGTAGTAGTAGTAGTAGTAGTGGTAGTAGTAGTAGTAGTAGTAGTAGTAGTAGTAGTAGTAGTAGTAGTAGTAGTAGTAGTAGTAGTAGTAGTAGTAGTAGTAACAGTAGTACAAACAAGAATAGTAAATAGTAATAATGGTAATAGTAGGATTACTATTGGTTGTTGTTGCTGTTGTGGTTGTTGTCACTGTTGTAGTTGTATTGTTGTTGTTAAGCCCTGGAACTCTGATGTTTAACACGGCTCAAAGCCCGCAGTTCCCCCATGGCCGTTTTTCATCAGAAAACCCCCCACAATACAAGTACGACTGTGGGACCCTCCACCCATTTACAACCTCAGCCTACCCCAATTGTAGATCTGCTACAGAAGCCACATAGGATCCTATGCAATCCTTACTACACAGGCCTAAAAGCTAAACCATAAATGAAATTGCTGCAGGGGCACCAGGAGGAAGTGGCCCGTGAACCAAAGAGTCACAGGTATCGAGTGATTCGGCGCGAGCATGAACAGGTTGTGATGACCGACGACCTGGCGGTTCAACGGTTCGGGCTGTATTTGAACTACCAAAATAAGGGCAATACTACTTACTATCAACAGCTATTCTGGCAACTTAAACTCGAATGTGTGGCAAGAACGATAAGTTCCGCGGCTCAAAACTTGAAAGCCCAGATAAATCGAAGAGCCCAAACCTTAAACTCAAACCAACTCGGACCCCTGCTCGCGAAACCTGAATGATTGGCTAGATTAAAGCTACCGGGAATTTTGGTATGCTGAGTAAGCCCACTGAAGCCTCGTGAGGCCTCAGGGTTATCTCACATAAGAGCCACACTTGGCCAAAGCAGGCAGACACCCTGACACAGCAGTATGTCTTTGCAACAGTAGCAATTAAAGAGCTTGTTTCAGTTGTGTAAGGCACCCGGAGTGCTCGCCCACTCCGCAAGCCGGCACCATCCTAAAAGCCTTGTAATCTCTAAACGCCTACCTCTTGAACCCTAACATCGTACAGTCCTACTTAACCCCTAAACCCCAACCCCCTCAAACACCGAACACCCTAATCCTACATCCCGCACCCTCAACTCTCCAAAAAAACTCTCACTCGCGTGGGTTTAGGGGTTGTCTAAGGATTCCTTTATGGCATGCCTGAAAGGTTCCTTTCCTCAGCCAGCCCTTAGCCAAAGCCGCCGTGACGATCAGCTTCCCGGACTCCTGGGAAATGTCCTCGATGAGCCTGGGGATGCCTTCGAACCCCACCGTCCTCTCGAAGCGGCGTATTAAAGCATATTACAGTATACTATCATAGGTTATAGTATGCTTTGTGATAACAGGTTATACTTATAGAATACTGTAGCATATTATGGTACGTTATGGTATATTCTGGCCCGAGCTTTAGGGTAACCTTGGTGTAGGGTTGAAGCTTTCGGGCTTAGGGCTTGGACATGTTTAGGGTTTAAGGGTGACGGCTTTAGGGTTTATGTTCAGGGTTTCTGGGTTCACGTTTGGGGTTAGATACAATGGTCTTGCAAGATCTTGTACGGATCGTGTTATTGAGATTTCACATTCTCAACGGGTTGCTACTCAGCTCCTGGAATGCTGTCAAGGTAGTACTAGATGCTGCTAGGGTGCACAAGTACAGGGTTTAGGGTTCTGCTTGAAGGACGCGCTAGTTTCTGGGTCTGTTGGGATGATAGAGACGGAGTTCTCGTCGAGGATTTAGGGCTTAGGGTTAGAGCTTCTGTTCTTCAGCAGATGTCCTTTTCTCACGTACGGGTGCATATATGTGTATACACACAAACATACATACATGCATATCCATATGCATATGCATACGCATATATTATATATATGTTATGTTATGTGGTCTTCACGATGAGTTCTTCTGAAGTCTCGTTATCTTTGTACTTATTAGCATCCCGGAGCTCGTGAAGCTCTCCGAACTCAACCTGAGATCGGAAATCGACATCCTCAAAAGGTTCTGGGTGGGCCTGAAGGGTTCCGGGGACAGACTTTGGGGCTTCAGGGCTCTTGAGGTTCGGGGTCATTGTCGGCGTAGGTTTGGGAGTATGTGCAGAGTATGTGGTTTAGGGCTCTTGGGGCTTTCAGGGTTGAGGCTTAAATCGCGTCCTGCTGAACCGGAAGCTTGCTGTAAAGGCCATAAAGAACCTGCAAGTTGGCAGGAGAAGGGCAGCAAGATCCCTTTTACAGAAGCCAGAGCAACGAACCCAAAAAAAGTATCCAGATACTTTAGGGATATGATATGCCTGTTGAAAAAGTTCTATCAACAGTTGCCGCCGCAGCAGCAGCAGCATTAAGCACAACCATCGGCACCATCACAGTCAAAGCAGCAGTGGCAGCATGAACATGCATGAACCAACAAACAAAAGCCATGCATCACAACTAGAAACATGCATCACAATCAGAACAAGCACGATGCAAGTCTTAGTCATAAGACTGTCAGGGAAAGCTGACAGTCGTGGCGATGGCGCGATAAACAATTATGCAACGTCAGCCATCACGCCATGCTCTCCAGCGCACCGAAAGATGCACGACTCCGCCAAACATGACCCAAATACTCCACCTAACAGCGATACCATGCCTGCGGGCACTCGTTTGTTCCATGGGGCATGTTCATGATCGAACCAGCCAGTCTAACGACACAGGGGTACCCGCAGACAGCGGCACTCTTGACAGAGATAGACCCGAAACCTTAAGCCCCATGTCCAAAACCTTGAGCTAAGCCTTAAATCACATTATCTCAGTAAATCGGGTCCCTTCTAAGCTTCCTTATCATCCGGGCGAAGCCTGATTTCGCGAAAGTGCCAAAGTAGAGGTGTTGTAGCTAGAAGCTGTCAGCATCAACACCGTTCTCTCCATCTGCTCATGAAGCCACCGGCGCGGCAGGTGCACCACTGCAAGTCTTTTTCATCATGTAACTACTGTACCCTTGCCATGCTTTAGTTTCCTCTTGTTGCCATTCGTCGCCGTCAAAAAACATCGTCATCTTCATCCAGAACACCATCATCACCAAAACCATCACCATCATCCAGTATCGCCGTAAGCATGTCATTGCCGCTATGATCAACCAGAGTACCCAACATGCACTCCCTCATCATGGTCCTCATCTTCGTCGTCACCGTCATCATCAGCAGCAGCTGATGCAGCAGCTGCAGCAATACCAGCGACAACAACAGCACCACCAGCAACACAACATAGCACCAACAACAACAACAACAACAACAACACAAGCTGAAAGGCAGCAGCAGCAGATCTTCACACCAACATCTGCATAGCTTGCCCCATGCATGCGTGACGGAAAGCTCCTTATGCCCCGATGCCCGCGCTGGCCTGGTCATGAAAACCTGAACTCTAAAGCTGAACCCTCAATCCCAAATTTTGTACAAAAAACCTTCGCACCTTCAAACCCCAAAGCCCGAAGTCTCAAGTGACTTATGTCGAAATACACCACAAGCAGCCAAGCTGCAGCATGCTGACGAGCCACCTTGGCGTCTTTGGGCAGAAACGCATTGCGTCTTAGGGCTTACACTTTTGGGGTCGGGCATCTGGGCTGCTGAGAGTCGAGGATTCAGGGTTTAGGAATTGGGCGGGCGGACTTAAGAGCCTCGCCATGCCCTCTGACTGCCTACTTCCTAACCCCTCGAGACAAACCCCCACTAGCGATCAAACTGCAATGCTAAAGAACGAGCGTGTGTTGACTTCCCCAGCTTGCTTGGGTGACCTCAGGAAACCCACACAGGTGCTCAGGCTCCTGAAAAGCATCTCCTCTTGTTCGTCAACTACAGCTTAGAAGAACTCCCTACAGAATGCGCTTTGGCTTCCGGGTCCATGGGCTTTAGGGGTGTAGGGCCTAGGCCCCGCGGTTTAGGGGCTTAGGGCTAAGTAATAAGTGGCCCAAAACTGGCTTTCGAACCAAGCCAAGTACTTCAAGGAAGGATCTCAAGCATACCTTCGTCGGAAGCCTGCATCTTTCAGTCTCGAGCCAATTTCGGCAAAACGAATGCCTTTCACCACCACCAAGAACCCTTTGTGCTTTACATCCAACGTCTTAAGTCTCACACGCGGGCAACTATCCGACAATAGCCCCAGTCTAATCATCACTGCTCTTGAATTATAACCTCCTATACCGTCAAGGTCGAAGCACGGAGCCCGTTACATCCCAAAACCCGACCCATGGAACCTGAACCCTTGTAAGAACCTATGCGACCCTTATAGCATGTTTGAAGAGCCCTACGAGCCCTACCTAATATCCGACAACCGAAACTCTTGTAAGAGCCTTCTGAGACCGCTATACGTACAGAGCTTACAAACCCTATGAACCCACCCCCACCCCCCCTTAACCCTAAACCCTAAAACCCCCCCATCAAATCAGGCCTGGCTGCCAACAGATGGCCTCCAAGACCCGGAGCCCGTCGAGGACACATTGCGCCCCGGGCTCGTCCCCCGAAGTCCTCGAAGATCAAACTTCCGACGCTGTGGCCGGTTAAGGGTTTAGGGTTTAGGGAGCTTAGACTTGAGGGTTTCAAGTTTGGCTTTGAGGATTTTGAGCTTGAGGGTTCTTTCAACAGTTCCTTTAAAGCTTCTTTGTGGCTCCTTTCGGCTAGAAGTGCTTCTGTAGGGACTTGGGTTTGGGTTTCTGGTTTACTTGACAATGACAGTGCAAATACATCCCTACTTAACTATGTGCAACGCTTCGACTATTCGTTCCAACAGGCCCCCCCGCTTAACTAGCCAAATAGACCCTGCAAAACCCCGTGAAACCCGTCAGTTCCCCGAGCAGAACACAGAAACCTGAAGCACGAAACCCCGAAAGCCCAGACTGTCAGGGTTTAGGTGTCAGGAGTACGATTATGGGGTCTCGCAGGTTTTCCTCGGTTTTCTCAAAGCGATCATAGGGTGTTATAGAGGTAGAAACCTCAACCCGACAAAAAGCTAGCAAACAACCGAAGCGAGGATACATCCGAGAGGTGCAAGGGTACGATCGTTTGTTAATTGTGGGGACATGGTGGGGACACAAGGTATATTGGGGTGTGTCAGTAAGTTCAGGTGTTGTGGTATGTCCTCATGGAGATAGGTGCTGTACTTTATAGGGAGCGCGATCCCTGTACCGCCGATACCCCATAACCCTGCACTACTTTGAAGAAAACCCCGCCCGAGCCACTGTATCATGTACGGGCACGGCTCGCAAATGCCGTCGCCGTCTGTATCCTTGTGGAGAATCATCCAATGGGGGCTCAAAGACTTTGGGTGCAGGGTTCAGCGATTCGGGGACTCCGGATGTGGATTGTAGAGCTCGGGAATTGCGGGTCATGAATAAGTAATGATGGTGTCTTTGCAAGTGGGCGGCTGCAGAGTAACAACCGCGCAGTTACAAACTGCTCCAGGTAGCTGCAGCCCCTGCTCCTTTGGTAACCTTGTTCGACTTCCTGCAGGCCCGTTGCCCAGTCTCGGCGGTTGTTGAGGTGGCATATGAAGACCGTAGCTGGTGACCCTAGCAACTCAGGCTACTCGTCAACTTGGCTTGGACTTGGCCACCTGGCAACACTGCCCCACGGACCTCTCCGGAAGGTTCATACCTAGAACCCCTAGACCCTCGTCTTTATAAGGGTCTCGCAAGATTGGATAAGCGCAGTATAACGGTCTTAATGACTTGCCGGGTTGGCCGGTCAACGCGTCAGGCCTAAATCCCTGAAAGCCTACACCAAATGGGTGCCCTTTTCCCTATCAATCAGGCTTGATAAGGGTACACCAAACAGAAAGGGCATAAGGGCAACAGAATATGTACTGTAAGGCCCACCAAAACATTGTAAAAAGACAACACTGGGGCCTGGTCTAGCTTTGATGCTAAGAAGGCGTCTGTCTGTCGATCTGGGCAGAGGAACACGATGCTGCCGATCTCAGCTCGGAACCTAAGTACTGTTCATTGTTTCAACTCCTTTTTCCCAGCGACTGGAGTAACTAAGTACTGTCTAAGGTTGAGGGCTCAAGGTTTAGGCCAATGCGAACACCACTTTGGAGGTCCTTTTCAAGGGGATCTCTTCGGCTTGTACAGCTGGTTCTACAGGCTTTGAGAGGTTTGGGTCGAGGGTTTCAGGGGGCTTTGGGGACTTGGGGTTCCGGTGCTCGGGATTTACGACTTAGACTCTTGGAGTTTAATCACTCCGTTCAGTCAGAGGTAGGATAACTCAAACGTTCAAGCATCTCCAAAACGTTCCCAATGCCAAAACTCCGGGGGTAAGGGTTCGTGGTTCCAACGTTGACGGTTAAGGCCGAAGCCCGAAGCCCTACACCCAATGCCGAAGCCCATACGCTAAATCCCAAGCCCTAAAGGCAAAAACCCCAATCCCTAAACCCCAGAAGCCCCAAACCTGTGTACAACTCGACCCTCATCCTAAAACATAAACCCTTAACAATCCCCGTCAAAGATGCTCAGCCGCCGTGTTGCAGGCGTAGCCTTTTTCGTCTGCAGGCTGACACCAGCACACCTCTTACGATTTAGTTGCTGCTGTTAGTCATGTCAGGCAACAACAACGGCAACAACAACAGCAACAAAACACTAACCACCACAACAACAATAACAGCAGTAGCAGCAGCTGCTGCTGCCACTCCTCCTCCTCCTGCTGCGGCTCGACTGCTGCTGCTACTACCCCTCCTCTCCTCCTCCTCCTCCGCCTCCTCCTACCACTACCACTACCACTACCACTACCACTACCACTACCACTACCACTACCACTACCACTACCACTACCACTACCACTACCACTACCACTACCACTACCACTACCACTACCACTACCACTACCACTACCACTACCACTTCCACTACCACTACCACTACCACTACCACTACCACTACCACTACCACTACCACCACTACTACTACTACTACTACTACTACTACTACTACGACCGCGACTACGACTACGACTACGACTGCGACTGCGACTGCGACGACGACGACGACTACTACTACTACTGCTACTACTACTGCTACTGCTACTGCTACTGCTACTGCTACTGCTACTGCTACTGGAGCTAGCACAGACTCTGCTGCCTCATCCAGCGCTGCATATATGGGCCGTGACCGATGCATGCTCTGCCAGTGTGTGTACCTGATTTCACTTGAGAGTCTTCCCTGGCAGTCTCCTCTCTCTTTGCCCAGGTCCACGACCGATTCCGGTGGTATCCTCTCAGGCCTGGGGTTGGCACAGCCTTCACGTCTGAGCTGTTGGCAACTTCCCCACAGGAGATTCTACCTGTGTCCAGAAAGTGCCTACACCAAGGCTGCTGCCTCACATAGTCCTTCTGTGCACTACTTCTCGCGGTTGTGTCGAGGGGCGAGGCCTCTGCTGTTGCCCCGCCTTCGATTGAATGGAGGTTTGCCTATACATGCACTGCAAGCGAGACCACAGTCACACTGTGACCTCTCTCGTGCCACCCTGACCGCCAGTGTGGGAGCCACCTTCTCTGAGCCTCCTTCAATCAGGCAAGCTCTCGACCAATGTGTGGTCACTACGAGTGGCCCGGGCCCAGGCTCCAAATTCAGACGAGACTCTATGGACTGTTTAGCGCCTTGCTTGTCACGTGGCAGGCATGACTCTGCTCGCCGAACCCTTGCTGGGGCCCTGACCCCGCCTCGCTGCCTGCAGGATCCATTCGCACGCTTTATGCCAGGACAGTGGACATGGAGACCACAGATGCGAAGCGACAGGCCTGTGTCCTGGCAGGCCTGCTCCGTCTCCCTGAGAGCTACTGAGCGTGCCGGCTCTCTGATCTGGTGGCTGCACTCAGGGCTGATAGCACCGCCTCGCACGCCATACTCCTTACCGGTCTGCCTTCTACACTGGCGGCAAGGATGGCCGGATGCCTATCAAGTGCGACCCTCTGAAGCCTGTGCGGTGTGCTCGCGTCTTCCGCGACCCGGCCCTAATCTGATGTCCGCGGCGAGTCTGCAGCATGACCCCTGCTCTGGCGTTCAGGATGCTCGCTCCTCAGTGGGCCGGCTGGCTTACTTGCGCCTGATGGTCTGTCTACCCTGTTCCCAACTAGGTTTGTCACACTGGGCATAGGAGTGAAGAGACCCGCTTGCGCCTGTGTCTCGGGAGATAGAATCGCGATGACTGCTCGCAGGACATCCCAGGTACTCGTCTGGCATACAGGATGGCGGATCCCAGGTGCGCCCATATCCTCGGCGTTTTCGCTCCGCTACCAATAGAATCTGTTCCACCTCACGGTTTGCTGTCACGGTGTCTGATGTCAGCTCGGGCGATTCTGGTCCAGCTCTGGACTTGGAAGCCATGGACTAGCAGAGCGGGCCTGACTCCTATGGTCGTGTTAGGAGACTGCTTGACATGGTGCAGACATAACAAACAATCACTCTCTCAGTATTGGAGCCACCTCGGTCCCAAATCCGAGGACCGACTACACCCCCAGATACCTCCCACTGCCTTGGAAAGTCTATCTTGTTGTTTTGGGAGTCAGTATCAGTCGGTAGGGGCGAGGGTTGTGAGCGGCTGCCACCCGCTCACGAGACCGAAACTCACCCCTGTGGTGGGGGACGGGAAGCCGTGGCAGGAGCTTTATACACTACACTCTGCTGTCAGTGAGGGCTGTTCCGCGGGACTCCTCACATATCCACACTATTCGATCTGTTCTGAGGGATACTGCGAGCTTTGCTTGGTCCATCTGCCTGGCCCCGTCCCCGTTTTCATCGATCTGTCAGCTGTGCATTGGGAAAGGGGCCACAACTGCATACGTCATTGCTATACCCTCTTGCAACTGGCAGTGGCGGACTTGCTATGTCCCCCCTCAGCCTAAACCCAGGTATCTCTTTCTTTGCAAACAGGGCCTTCCGATTCGCCTTGTCACCATCTGGGCTCCAGCATTCCTACACCTTATCCCTCCGTGTCCATCTCGGTCAAGGCGGCCCCACATGAGGGTGGATCTGCATACATCTGTACGTACGATGCTCTGCTGCCCCAATGGACAGGAAGAGCGCTTCATCTTACTCAAGTGCATCGGGCCGTGCCCCCATTAGCTCCCGGCTCCTCGGGTTGCGTTCTCGACCAGCTCTTCTATTGTCGGCACTGATGGCTCTGCTCAGGCCAGTTTATGGTATGCCCTCGGCGCCTACCCTGGGCACTGCACTGGCTGGGAACTCTGTGGGGGCTGATCCCGCACTGGCGGCACCCAATGAATACGCTTTTGCCAGGAAGCGATCTTATAAGCGTGCCATCCGCGGTGCTGCACAGGACCAGGCCCAGCATACCGTGTATCGCGGACGTGTGTGCACTCTACAGCAGCTTTGCAGGAGCTACCGGGGTCACCGGCCTGCGCCCACGGCTGCCAGTCGTGCTCAGAAGGCCTACCTACAGGCCTCACAGGGTCGCTTGCTGCTTCTGTCCTGGAATTCGGGAGGTTTGTCGCAGGCCCTATGGCAAGAGTTCCTCCTCACACTTGAACATATGAACCCTGATGAGCGTCCTCAAATTGTGTGCATTCAAGAAACACATTGGACGGACGAGGTTGCACCGCAATTCCCCACGGCTACTTGGGATGTCTACACCTCCCCCACTACTGACAACAAATCCGCTGGCCTCCTGATCATGATTAGCAAGCAGATATCCCGGCACTGCCGCGTCGTCTACGCAGACCCCCTACCCGGAAGGGTTCAACATCTCCGGCTTATCCATGATCGATGGGCTGCAGACGTGCTGCATATCTATCAAAAGCCGCACAACTCTCATCCTCTAGCTTCTCAGTCAGCCAAGGCAGTACGGTTGGCGGTTTGGGACTGCCTCGGCAAGATACTTGCAGCCATACCTGCCCGCAACACGCTCGTGTCGCTAGGAGATTTTAATACTCCGGTTAAGCCATGCGTTGCCACCGGTGCCAGGCTTCGCTCGGGAGTCAGCTCTGGCACGCACCCTCCTGATCAGGCTCGGCTACAGCACATTATTGAAGACAACTCCCTGATTCATCTCAACTCGTGGTGCAAGGCTGCCGGCGCTACGTTTCATCATAATCAAGGTGCAAGCCTCATTGATCACACCCTCATGAGCACCTGCCAAGCCGACGACCGCGCCAGACAGGCGAGACCTCTGCGATTGGGATTGGCTGCATGGAGACTCGGAGGGTACCACCTCCCTCTAAAGGCGAGCGTGCCGCTCCTTCGCTTCCACACTCTTAATAAACCGGTCGAGCCTAAGCGGGCCTGGGACCATTGGGGCCTCATCCAGGTCTGCAACTCAGATTGGGATCCTCGAGCGCAGGTTCTACGTTCGGCTGTTCTTTTTTTTTTGCTGGGTGTAGCTGACCTTGCACAACTGCATACCACCTTGGTCAACTGCGCCTCCCAATTCTTCCCACCACCTCCAGGTCAGCACAGGTTGGCCTTGGCAGAAACCACCAATTCAATGCAGGCTGGTATTCGTTCTATGTGGCAAGCCTACCGAGCTTGGAAGACTGCCAAGGCTCAAGAACAACACAACCCGCTCTATGTTGCTAGGTGCTCCATCTTTTCAAGACTGCCCGCAAGGCCTTCCGATGTGCGGGGAAGGAAGCCAAGAAACACTGGTTCCACACCAGGCTTCAAGATCTACAGGCTGCTGCCTGCTCTGGCGATTCCCGACGGCTTTATGCGGGCGTGCGCACTCTTGCTCCCAAATCCTCAAAACCCAGGGTTCAGCTGCGGGACTCGGATGGACATCTGAAGGATCCCAAGACACAGCTTCAACAGCTTGAAACACACTATCGAAAGCTGTATGCTGCCGATGAGGAATCTGAAATCACGGGACCCGCTCGCGAGCCCATCTGCATTGACATTACGGAGGCTGAGATGGCCATAGCACTGTCGAAGTTATCCCCACACAAGGCCACTCCACCGGGCCTTGCCACGAACTCCTTGTGGAGGCTGACCTCCGACATTGTTGCGCCCTTGATGTGCCGGTGGTGCAAGCAGTGGACTCAGATACCTGCTCTCTGGAAGAATGCATGGCTGGCTCTTATCCCTAAAATCCCGCGACCTCTGTCCCCAAAGAATTTAAGACCGATCGGGTTAACGGAATCCAGTGGACGTGCATATGCATCCATACTGCAGGCTCAGCCGCGACCTTTTGCGGAGCGTTTTCTGGCCAACCAGGCCCAGTTTGCATACTTACCAGGGCGTAATGCTGCTCAGGCCATCCATCGGGTTGCCATGCATTGTCGGTTTGCGCAGAATCGCTGCTCCTACTCTACCCCTACCGTGGTGGACCGACACGCTCAGCAGCCGAAACCGTGTCCTCATTTTGCAGGCGTGCAACTGTCGCTGGACTTGTCCAGCGCTTTCGATCTTATGGATTGGAGACTGCTGGACAAGGCATTGCTTGCATCGGGTGTGCCTGCCGAGTTGAGACATCAAATCATGTCCTGGCACTCTGAGATCTCCTATGTTCTTACGCACCTTGGCCACACTGCCCAAGTCGAGGCACAAAGGGGGCTAAGACAAGGGTGTAAATTAGCCCCGTTGCTCTGGACGCTTGCTTTGGCTCAGATTTACAGGGAGCTCCTTGCCGAGGGAGATCCACTCATAACGGCCCCTTGGCTCGAGCAGAGTTCTACGATCACGCAGACGATATACATCTCAAGGACACCATGCAGAGTGTTCGTGAGCTGGACAACATGGTGTATCGCTTCAGCTAGGTTCTTGATGCACTTGCCGCGCATGGTATGGTCATCAACTCAGCCAAGCCAGCTTTGTTGCTGAGACACCGGGGCAGTTTTATCAAGGGCTGGTTGCGGCGACACCTCAAGCGCACACCAGAGGGCGATCTGCTGCGCTTTCGCAGTCCATCGGGCCAGGTATATGAAATACCGTTGCGTGAGCAACACACGTACCTCGGCATCCGCATTTCGTATCACTCTCAAGCCAAACAAGCGGTCACCTACAGATTGCAAGTAGCGAACCAAGCATGGCAACGGCTTAGGGGTGTATTGTGCTCCACTCGACATCTTGCACAAAAGCATCGCATCACCTTGTGGAGCTCCACTGTGCTCCCCACGATGCTCTATGGCATTGCAGCATCCAGGAATCCAATCCGGAGGCTAAGGATATCCTGAGAATGCAGCATATGATGACCAAAGAGGTGCGAGCCATCACTCGGTCATTTGCCCATCTTCAGAAAGAGTCTACTCGTGATCTTCTGCACCGATGCTCCCTGCAAACTGTTCTTGAACATTTGCAACGCGAGGCTGCTGCCCTGCACCACAGCTTGCACGGCTTAAGTGCTCAGACGAGTTTTGTGACTGGTGAGCAGGTGGAGTCTGCTCGCGAGGTTGCTGCTACACTCCATCTTCAGGTTCAACGACAGTGGCAGGTGCTCGTGAATGCCACCGAGGGCATCACTGATCCCGCCGTGCATCAGTGTCAGGAATGCTATCGTGTCTTCACCTCCTTTCGGCTGCTCCGCTCTCATAAGGCTAAATGGCACGGACTTAAGACACCGGCTGCTGCACCGGTGCCCTTCGACAGGTATGCACACGGTACTGATGGACTGCCTACTTGTCGGCACTGCGCTCACTCATTTCGCCAGTGGGATGGGCTGGTAAAGCATATTAAACGAAATCGATGTCAGGTCCTTCGTCAGCTTCTGCCAAGTCCCCCATCGCTGCCCCACCCATGGTCGGCGTGCAGCTGGAGACTCACTTACCTGCTGTCTTGCCACCTGCAACTACCACTTCTGAGGCACTGACCCACGTAGCCTCTCCTGATGAGGAGGCTCCATCCACCGAAGCAGTTGTGTTAGGCCGCGAGGCGGATGTGCTCCCTGTGGCAAGTGCATTCAGTGCTGATGCCTCATCGACGTTGATGCAGGCAGCCATTCCACTTCAGCAAAGGACCGTAGTGCTTGATACACTGCGCTCGCGAAGGTGGACCGATCTTCTTGAGATGGCGGAGATTCAGACTTATCTTCAGCACCACTGCCCGCTGTGCTATCAATGGCTAGCCACCCCTACTAGCATCAAGTACCATCTGACTATGCAGCATCCAGAGTGGAAGGACTGTCAGCCTGAAACTCTCAAGCTCCTTACAGGTTTCCGCAGACACACGGTAGTTCCATGTCGCTACTGTCAACAGCGAAACATCAACAAAGATCGTCATTGGAAGCAATGTCACGTTCTACATATTTGTGCCTTCCTAGCCGCTCACCATGACACTAGCAGCGGACCCAAGAGGGAACAGGAGTCGCACAAGGAGGCGGCTCTGCCAGCGGAAATGTCCAAAAGGCAACGACTGGGTCCCCAGGATCGGAGCAAAGGCAAGGGCAAGGGCACCAAGGGCAAAGGAAAGCGCAAACCGGGTCCACCAAGCTCGGGGAGTGCACCGCAGGCCGTGGGCTACACAAGTGGTTTCGGCAATCATCCCCAGGATCTTCAATATCCGGGGGGCCAGGAGCAAGAGTGGATGGAATATCGGGTGAACCGACTCACTTAGCTTGTCCTGCGCCAGGAGCAAACCATCTCGGCAATTCGCCAGGATATGGTGCTCTACCTCTTCGTACGATCCGGAGCGGACGGGATGGTGCCAGTACTTTGCGAAGCGGCGGATAAGTGGAGACGCATGAAGGAAGACGAACCGGAGAAGATCAGCTTTTCCTTGAAGCTTGCCATGTTCAAGCAATTGTTGATCTCGCTGCACCAGAGGCTGACCAACATGATCGTGGACGAGGAGGCCCTAGCCAGGGCCAAAGCACTGAACTGGATCGACGAGCAAAAGCATTGAATGCACCTAACCTGGAACCCCACTCAGCAACGTTTGGAGATCGACAGCTCATTGCGGCCTATCCCGGCGGATAGTCTGCTGGCTCAGTTGGTGCAGATGAGGAAAGCAGTTACGGAAGAGACCCTGGTGAGATTCAAGTCGATGAAGAAGCTCTCCACGGAGGTGACGTCCGATTGGATTCAGTTTCAGATATGCCTATCCCTTCGTCCGGAGGGTGGAGCAATGTGGAGCACGTTGAATCAGTGGATCGGGCAGGCATCATGGCACACGTTAGGGTGCAGGCTGCGACGGGACCGTCCGAACTACGACACGTTGGTTCAGGAGGTTTGGCAGCATCAGCTGCAGTCATGAGTGTGCGACCCAGCCTTAAAGCTGCGCTTGGACTGATCCTTTACAACCCATCTAACCTGTGCTATTTGCACTCTACTATTTACGCCGTCTATTGGACCATTCTTCAGGCGAGACTTCATGATGCTCGCATTTCGCCTCCACCGCAGGTTCTCACCATGCTATGCCCACCCGTTGGCAATCCACCCAATCAGCCCGTTCAGCTGCTCCATTCGGTACCGTGGCTTATGCTGCTGCAAGCCTGGCCATCTGTGCATCGGCAACATGATGCTGCTGAGCTGATTCTGTACCTTCTGCCCAGGCTTTCGCAGTGGGTTCAATGGAGGTTGGGAGGCCAGGAACTTCGCGCCCAGGGGCATTGTTACGCTGGATTCGGAGCCTACCAATGCTCCGATTGCCATTGTGCCAGCTGCAGGTCCTAGCTTTGATCTCCAGGCAGCCATTGATGGGTGGAGTGCTCAGGTGACGGCACGATATGCATTGCAAACCCCGTCTTCGCTGCTGTGCCTGCAGATTCAGCGCTTTGCACATGCCGAGGGGACCATGCACAGAGATGTGAGGCCAATGGTTACGACCTCGGTCCATGTTCGTATGCCTATTTTTGCGGAGCTGGATACATTGCGAGTCTGGTATGCATCCTATCAGGTCGTTGCAGTGCAGCTACACTACGGAGCAACTCCTGATTCGGGGCATTATAGAACAATCCTTCGGGGACAACCACTGTTTGGCGGTGAAAATCAGTGGATTACGGATGACTCCTGCAGTGCGAAGCCGATCCGGAATGAACATGATGGACGGATCTGTATTGTGTGGATGCGTCAGGTACTTATTCACGATGCCTGATGCTTGAGCAAGTGTAGTCTTAGTGGATGGAGCTGGCCCGTGCCCTCCAGAACCCAACAGAGGTTCCGATAACCAGAACACCTGGTTATCGTCAGCTCGCTAGGCGAACTCGGACTTTTCGCTGCGTGGGGAATGAATGAATGCTACTGCTTCTGGTTCTCCGACTCCTCCTCCTACTACTACTACTACCACTACTGCTGCTACTACCACTACTACTACTACTACTACTACTACTACTACTACTACTACTACTACTACTACTCCTACTACTACTACTATTTTCAATTGAACGCTGTGCGAGCGGGCTCAGCACATAGCGGGCGATTGCCGCGGTGCACTCACATGGTGTGAAACTGACTCAGACCCTATAGCTGAACAGCCCAGGTCGAAGACCTTTGGGTGTTGGCGGCCTATAGGCTTCCAGCTAACTGGCAGTGGTCAGCCGAAGAAGTTGGTAGGCTGCCAGGCATCAAGCTTCAGATTGTTGTGTGTACCTGAGCGAGGATAGTGATTATGCAGCACTAGTAGCAGAGGCACAGTTCTGCGACTGGCAGAAGGCGAGGCATGTTTTTCTCTGACAGCGGCGGCAATCAGCAGAAAGGCCGTCAGTCCGTTCCGGAAGAAACGAAGTAGAAATGCAGGCATGGCCTCCGCATTGCACTGCATAGGTTGCCATTGGCACCGGTGATCAAAGTTGGAGCTCACTGGTGCCAGGAGCGGCTGCCACTGGCCCCCGAGTCCGAGCCACGATTCCACCACCCTCCTCGGGTCCAGGCATCGCCGTCCCTGTAGCGCTTGTCTGTGTGAGACT
>CAJNDT010004301.1:0-120000 GCA_905221615.1 Symbiodinium sp. CCMP2592 | reverse complement strand
CAAAGCCTATTTTCTGTAGGGTGATTTGGGGAAGTTCTACACTATAGGACCCTACTTGAAGGAGGCCCTCGTCGGTAAACAAGTATGACGGAGTTGGAGGTGTTACGTCTCGCGGGGCGACACCCTGCCTGCTTAACACCCCAGAAAAGAGTAGTTTACTAAATCCAGAGCCCCGGGTGGTCCAAACCCAAACGCTTCCGCTGAAGACCCACCTAAACTCCACAACAGCCCAAAAGCCACAGGGTTTATGGGTCAGCGTTGAACGTTCAGGCAGGGAGAGTACCCTAAGGCTTTCTGCAGGCAGTGGTCAAATTGAGGGTCTGTTTGGGAGTCTTCTAACATACGAGAAGACCTCGAGATTGCAAAACGTGTTAGTTTTAGGAACGCAATCCTCCGCACTCTGAAAGAGGCGAAATTACCTGAGCCCTCCAGCGTTGTCTGCAGATTTTTGTTAAATATCTCTCTAGGGATTCGCTTCAGGAAAACGACTTGCACCCCAAAGCACCTTCAACCCTGGTTGAGGGTTTCTGACTCGCCTCAGGGGACGCGGTAGAGGTATCCAAAGGGTAAGACTACCGCAGGCACAATAACAGATCGCACGTGAGAAGTACCATGACTCCAAGCACGTCAAAATGCAAATCCTGAACCTGAGCCCTTAATCACACCCACAAAAAGACCAGGGGCAGCAACTGAACCTTCCAGAATCGCCTCAGCTGCCCAGGCTGTAAGTTAAAACTATTGCATTGTCAAACGGCGTATAGAATCCCAAAAAGTTTAAAGTCTGCCTACTTAGCTGCTGAGTCTCGATGGGAGTATTCTCAACGGACCCGCAGGAGACCAGCACCATGATGCTGTCGTTGCCCTCCTGGCTGCTTGTTGGCTCAGATTGTTTTTTAAAGTAAAGCCTCACACCGTAGGCCCGGCTTTTGTAACTTCCTGCTTTCACACTTTCTGCAAAGATTTTGCAAGGTACCCCTAGAGGGCCCTTCAAAGAGGGTATGGGAAACACTGTTTGCTAGGGCTCGCGGGGATTCAGTGTTGGGAATGTAACACATCGATGCACATCTGCTTTTGTCCACAGTTCGTCGCTCCAGCTTCTGGATGGCTTCATTGGCTTGATTGTTAAGTCTGGGGATGTACTGCTTGGGGTTTGTGAAACCCTAGACCCTGAACATCCGTGAACCGTAAGTGCGTAAGTGCTCTAAACCGTTGACATCAGCCCTGAACCTTAAGACCCTTAACCTCGATCAGTAAACCTTACATCTGAACCCTGAACCGTCAACCTTCACCTTGGACAGCAAGGTTAAATCATCAAGCTGTGTAACCGAAGAAACCCGAAACCTCAACCGCAAGACCCAAACTCTGAAACCTTCGACCCTGTGATGCGCCTGAAAGCCGACCCCGTCCAGAAATGGAATCTCGCAGGTGGGCCAACTTCTCACGCACTGCGCAGCATTGTTCAGGGAAGGCCCTTGGAGCTTGAGTGTCGCCAGGTGCACCTGATTGGGCTGCGAGGGTTTGGGGTTCCTTTAAGGGTTCCTTTTACGGTTCTGTACGTTTTGGTGAAATTTAGGGTTACAGGATTTAGGGCTTAGCATGCAGTGTTTCGGGGTTTAGGTTTGAGAAGTTTCGGGCTTTAGGCTACATTCAAGAATTAGGGCCACGTGTAGGGCTTGGGCTTTAGGATGTTACGGCTCTGGAACGACACAAGTGGATGTCGGGTAGGTCGCTCTCATACTGTTACGAAAACTACACGGCTTGGTCTTGGGTTGCTAAGATCATGCTGTCGAGCGAGGGGTACCAATTGGTTGGACTCTCGACTTGGAAGTTTACATGCAGCAGCAGGCAGGGTTGGAAGTCTCCAAATTGTGGTCCGTAAGTGCCTCCGACTAGGCTTTCAGAAACAAGGGAAGTGCCACTTCTTACTATAGCAACATCAAAACACACCGACAACCCTAAACCTCACACGGCCCTAACCGTTAGCCGACTCTTGCGAGCCCAACACCCTAAACTGTAAGCCTTAGACCTCAACAAACCTGAAAGCCCAAAAAGCATACAGAACAACAATCCCTCTCCCAAAGGCGCACTGGAGGTGTAGGTGCACCAGCAGAGCAACTTGTCGCCAGGCTTCTGGTCATGAAAAAAGTCGCCAAAGTCTACGAAGGTTTGACCCGTAGCAAAATCCTGAGGAAGGCTGAGGGCTTAGGACCTGAGGATCCTGGGTTCAGAGTTTAAAAGGTGGAGGTTGAGGCTGCGGCTTAAGGGCTTCGGGGTCCGCTTTGGGCTTTTGTTGCAAGGCCTTTTGCCATGCGCCTAAGCTCAGGTGTGTAGAGACGGGACGGCGCCACTAACGGAAATCTGCTGACTGTCGGTTCTGTCATACTAAGCGCACAAACCCAAGCTGACGAGCCCATGCAGGAATCCTTCTAGAAACCCGTAAAGGAACCCTGATAAACTTTTGGGTTCCTTCTTTGAGTCTTTTCTAGGCGACCTACTTTAGGACTACTTACGGTTCATATGGGCACGACCACATCTGAAACCGATACTGCGAGTTTCAGACAATAAAAATCCCCTGTGCTGTGCACGCCCTACGTAGTAGGCTGCCTATGTAAAGATTATTTCAAGAAAAACGGGCCGTGATCTTAGAGGGTAGAGCTCTCCCATATCCAAGGATCTTGAGCCACCGTAAAGTTGATGGAGTCACTCGAGTTCTCGACATCTTGGCAAGGCAAACATTCAGAGTTCGAGCTGGACGCATCCTGGAGGGTGCCGGTATCAAACTCCCAGAACCAAGTTTCAGAGAGGTCCACCAGGCACCCGAAGCCGCGAGTGCAGTCCAAATCGAGTGTTGCATCCAGGTCCACATCTGTGACAACGAAGGCTACTTGCAGCTGGTCCTTGCGTAAAGTCGTCGTGCTCCCCGCAATCTGTGAGACATTGAGGCAAATATGCTCGTCTGGCTCCCTTTCAGCATCAGGGATTATGACCAATTTGGCCACGCTGCTGTTCATGGGTTCCTGGAACTCCACTTTTAAACGCTAAACCGCAAGCCCTAAGCCTAAGCCGAAGCCCAATCACAAACCCTACATCCCAAACCCTCATCTCAAATTAGTTCTCAAAATAAGCAGAAACCGAAGTCCTCGGAGGTGAAGCTCTTGATGTAGTCCTCAGCTGCTGGGCTCACAGGCCCTGCTGCAAAAGCATCCAACTCTCGATCTAGGGTTGTGGAGTGTTTCGAAAACTTCATCAGAATTTTTCAACACAACTACATGGTTACTCCCAAAAAGCGTTTGAACACACCCCAAAAAACAAAAGAAACCATAACATACCGGCCTGAATACCTAGAAAAGGGTTTTGGGTAAAGGAACCATGCCGTAGTTCGAGTAGGACTATGTTACAGACCATCCGAGCCCCCGAGTTTTCGCAGGCACCAAGAGTCGTCCTTGTGGATGGACATGAGAAGACATCTCGGACCACTCTCTCCGTCAGCCCACACCTGCGAGGCCGAGGGCTCCAGGCTTCAGGGTCGCCTTGGGGGCAATTTCCAATTAAGGTGTAGTGTTGGTGCAGGGCTTAAGCTTTGGTTTACGCTGCGCATGGGATTTTTCGATTTTGAGTTTCGGAATGTAAGGTTCGGTTCAAGTTTTTTGGCCGCTTTGTCTGAGAGAAGGGAAACACAGACGGTCGCGTTCAGCTTTGCTTCTGCCTTTTTGCTAGGATCGTTTTCAATTATGGTTTGGGTTTGTCTTAAGCTTTACACGCGATGTTTGGATGAGGGCTTCATGGCGTAACGTTCAAAGTGGAGAATGTAGTACGGTTTTTGCAATACAACACGATCACGGCCGGCAGCATTATTTATGACCATGCTGCCATTCGAATGACTAGCGGAATTGAATTTGCTCGGACCCTCCATAGCGAAACACCCCGGTACACTTTCCACCCGAAGGCCCTAAGCTCTCATCCCGAAACGAGCATCCAGTGTTGCTGTATGATATACAAAATGAAGGCAAAGAAGAAGAAAAACCAACAACAACAACAACAGCAACCGTCTTGACGGGGCAGCGATACGTGGTATCCTTCGCGACGACTACGCAGAAGACGGGATCGACAGAGGCTCGCCACGAAACAAGTGAGTCCAGCATCAGCCCAAGGTCACACCCTCTGCAACAACAACACCCAAAAAACAAAAAATCATTGACAATAGCGGATGCAAAAACACTGTCAAGAAGCAATCACTACGCAGAAAATGATTGTGGCATGCACCATGCGCATAACAACATGATAACTGAGGTGCAGGCGCTAAAGTTACCCAAAATCGATTGAAATACCAAAACCGATAGCAACAATAATGACAACAACAGCCCACACAGTGCAAACAATAGTAATAGTACCCGAGGCAAAAAAACAGCATCAATAATCATAGCCAAACGACCTTGACCACAACCGCGAGAGTGATGATCCACTTCATTTGGTTGTAACCACAAACTGTATGGCAACTGAAAAAACGACAAGCATGTCTCATGACCCGTTCTTACACCCTAAACCCTGGCCTGCGCTTGCTCCGCTGGGAGGAAAAGCAGATCGAGGGAGTCTGCCTCGGGCAGTCCTCCCGCACAGTTCGCCTCACGGCTTTTATACGGTGTGACAAGGTCTTACAATCCAGGAATTGTGGTTTAGGGGTATCGTTTAAGGGTTTGGGTTCTCGGGTTTGAGTGTTTAACAATTAGAGAGTGTCGGCGTTGGGGGGCGCTAAACCGTCTGTTCCACTCGCTCCACTCGCTCCACTCGCTCTACCGTTCCACTCGTTCCACTCGCTCCACTCGTGCCACTCGCTCCGCTCGCTCTACCGCTCCACTCGCTCCACTCGCTCCACTCGCTCCACTCGTGCCACTCGCTCCACTCGCTCCACTCGCTCCACAGTTCCACTCGCTCCACTCGCTCTCCGTACTGTATGTCTATACAGAGTGGCGCGAGTGGGGCGAGTGGCGCGAGTGGCGCGAGTGGAGCGAGTGGCGCGAGTGGAGCGAGTGGCGCGAGTGGCGCGAGTGGCGCGAGTGGCGCGGCCGAGGTTTTGGGATGTTGATAGTCCGGTCGTCTATTTACGGACCAGCCACTCCACCGTTCCAATCGTGCCAGTCGCTCCACTAGAAGCGTGTTCCACTCGTGCCACTCGCTCCACCACTCTTTCCTTTACCAGAGCGAGTGGCGCGAGTGGCGCGAGTGGCGCGAGTGGCGCGGACGACTTTAATTCTCCCCCCCGCGCGGCCGCAATGAACAATTATGCCTTCCTAGCCGAACAACGAGGTTTGGTGTGGGAACAAACGTCACGACGACGGACTGCGTTAGGGCCCACGTCCGAGAAAGCGCCGAACCAAGAAGGCTCACAGCTGCTTGAGCTAATCGTCATAATTCGAACTCCTTTTTTGCGCCGTCACAGATTGACCTCTTTACATGCACGATGCTCTGATTCGTGAACTGCCCCCTTCTGACGTGAAAGAAACCGTGCAGTTGATGCATAGCAATCTGACGAAAATGTATTCCTGAATTCAGAACTTCAGCTGGTGCAACAGCCATTCACCTACCGCTGATTCCTGGCCATACGCATGCAAGGACAAAGCCCTGCAAAACGGCACTGAAAATTTCGTTCCGCTTGCCGCTGAAAAGCATCTTGCCCGCAAAGAGCTCACACGGGACGCAGCCACCCACCAGTCCATGAATGCATTGTGACCGAAATTGGTGATCGTTTCCGGAGCCGCGTATTCAGTGTGTGCCGACCAAACGGCACGGGCGCCCGACACCAACCTTCGCCGACCCGAAATCGGAAAGCTTGCAGGTGTTCGCAGCGTCTAGCAACATGTTCTTGGGCGTCACGTCCCTTTGTCATAGATGCTCTTTGCGCTGATATAGGAGAGCGTCTCCACCACGGCAGCCACATGCTGTCATCTGAGTTTTGCCCCACACAGCAAGTTGTTCACAGACGTCAACCGCATCCTGCCAAACCTCAAACACCAACATCGTTTCGTGGCCAACATGCCCGAAAAAAATAAGCGCACAACGAAAGGAGAATCCGAGTCATTTGCAAGGCCTGCCGCTCGACCTCCAAATCGGACTCCAGTTGCCTATGCCTCAGAACCGCATGCGAGACTTCTTCAAGGCCTATGCATTTGCGCAAGGCTTCTTTTCCAAACGCGCCGGTGCCCAGAACGGCGCGGGACTCGCGACCCTCGCTGCAGCTTTCGACACTTGTGCAGACGTCCACAGCTTTGGCCACGGCAGCTATGCTGCGAAAGCGCTGCACTTCCTCCGACAGTGCGTGCAAACCACGGAACTACAACAAGGCGCCGATGCATTCGTGTCAGGTAATAGTGGTATTGCTGCAAGGGCAGGACTGGGGCACAAGTGGAGTCAAGCCGATCATCTTTGAAGAAGTCTCCAAACCGAGTGCCATTCAGGGCTCCATTATCGCCAAGGTATGTACATGCACTCTTTTCCATGTTGAGCCAAACATCATAGTTAGCACACACTGTCAGAGTAAACTCGTTACATGGAGGATGCTAGGCTTTTCTAGGGTGTGTACAAGTCAAGGGTTCATTTGGCCTGGAAATTCCTTGAAGTTGAAGGGTATGGGCGAGCACGTTGTAAGATGTTTATAGTATGATATACTGCAGCAACCCGTTCGAAGCATTATCGCTTGTTCTTGTAGTGTCAGTGTGAGTATTACGGTATCTGAACATGCGGTCTTCCCTTCTAGGTATAGGCTCTAGGGTTTAGGCCCATAGAGCCTTCAGAATTAGAAAAGGATGTTGGGACGTGTTTTAGTATCTTGATGATAAGGAACCCTAAGGGATTTCATTGGCAATCACGCCTAAAGAGTTGGAGTTTCGGAGACACAGAGACCACCACACGCTTGAGTTAAGGAATAGACCTGAAATTATGGAGGGCTCTTCAAGATGATTTAAGCTCTCACACCTTACTTTGCAACTACAAGACCTTACCTCTCAAACCCTCTAAATTTTCTCTAAATCCCCATACGACCTTACTTAGAAAAGGGGCACGGGGTTTTGAGTGGATAAAGCCGGCCTTAGTCACGAAAGCTCCTGCCGCACCACTCGTGCCTCACGGGGACCGAAATCCGGGTGAACCGGTTGCTACCCGGGGTTCCATAAGGGTACTATGGGGTTCTGGAATAGGCTACTGCAAGTGTTCCTATAAAGGTTATTCACCACAAGAAATCCTAAACAGTTCGGGGTAGGCTTGGACTTTAAAGCTGTTGGAGCTTACAGTTTTGGATGTCAGGTTTTTTCAGGTTTTAGACGAGGTTTAGGGTGTTGGGCTTTAGGGTTGGAGGTTTGGGACTAATAGAAGAGTATGAACAACTAGCAAGTGTATCCCCCCTCATAGCAAGTGTATTTGTTATGACCACTATTCAGTTATAATCATCTCCATGGAAATATACACTGACATCGAAGTCTAATCTCTTCGCCCCAGAGGCAACCATGAGAGAGAAGGATCGGAGTCTTCCAGCCCGGACTCTATACCCTTAAGTGCAAGTTGCCGAACCCTGAACCTTCAACCCAAAATCAGAAAATTCTAGTAACCCCGCCTCCTTGCCGATCCCCGTAGAAGACGCACTCCCCAGTGCCGTAGCGCTCAGTAACCCGAGCAAAGTTCCTTAGCTGGCTTCCTTTGAAGGGTTTAGGATTGAAGAGTATGGAAGCAAAAAAAAACAACAGTCCGCAAATCCTTTTAGGGCCATGGTTCGGGGTGATGACCAGGTTCCCTCCATCGTTGTCGTCCCGGATGAAGATCTGAGGTTTGGGGTTTCGAACTTCCCGCTCGCGGCGGCAAGTGTTAAAGGCTTTCAAAGGTGTTTGCTTTCATGCGGCTTTATCCGTTTGTGTAGGCTCTTATAGGACCAGGACTTTTGTAGGGCGTTCTTCCGGTTGGGCTTCTATTCTGGGTTTTTGAGCTAGGGTGGGGTTCGGAAGCATGGGCTGGTGAGAGTTGACACTCTAGGTTGCAATGTCTTGAAGCTACAAAGTTCTCCTTCACGGGTTCGTTGCAGGGTTCCTTTCAAGGTTGCTTTAGGGATTCCTTTTAAGGCTTCCTTGACAGGCTTCTGAGAATGGTTTCCAAGTTTTTTTGTAGGGGTCTAACGTTTAGGGCTTCAGGGTTTAATGAAAGATGTTGAGGGTATAAGCTTTCGTTTGTCCGGCTTGGGAGGCAATAACCTGAGACTTCTTCCACCTCCGGATACAAGCCCCCCGAGCACCCGAGTACCGCGGAGTCCCCCATGCTTGGCGGCTGGGTGCGCCAACAAAGGTAGCACATTCGCACATCCTTCCGAGCAACGATTTGGAGATTCAACTTGTCAGGTGAATCGCTTGGGCAATAAACAGCGCTTCGGTTCAGCTCGCAGTCCCCTTTTCCTAGAGTCCAGAAAGCCAAAACTGAAAGCCAGACCGGGATCCCCGAAGCAGAAGACCACTTCAGCACTTCAAAGCCACCAAGCCCCCCGAAAGACATCCCAACCACCACACCCCCAAATATACCGACAACATGCCCCACTCCTATACCCGGGTTAACCAGACTGCCCAAAACCCTAAGTCTCTGTAGGAAACTCTGCCATCCCTGTAAAACCCTGGGCCCCAAAGTTCACCCGTAAGAGATCCCCTAAAGATCATGAACGCCCTGAAGCCCTAAGCCGTGAGATTTCTCCAGAACCCCAGACCGCCTTTATCCTGAAGGCCTGAGCCTAAAGCACCAAGCCGCCTCCATCTTGGACTCATTGTTCGCAGTCGCCGGAACTAAAACGTCAAAGCCCAGGTGAAGGAACTGACAAGACAAGGCGCCCTTGTGCTTCCAGAAACCCATAAATTCAGGAATGTAAGCTGGTATACGGTGTCCTTACTGAAGATGAAGGTATATGCATTCGTCTTTAGAAAGGATCCCGAACAAGAGGTTTTGCGGCATAGTCCTCCATTGGTGGGTTTTGGAGTCTATGCGTTCTTGGGGGCTTCGAGGTCGCAGGGTCCTAAATTTTAGGCAGAAAGTGGTTCTCGGGGTGTCAGCAGGGCTTTGAGAATGCGTTTACGGGATTGTATAAGTGTTGCTGGAGTGCAGGGCTTTTGGCGACTCTGGAGTTGGGGGCTTTGGGTCCTAGGGTTTTGGGCTGCAGGATTGACGAAGCTGAGAATGTAGAGCTGCTTTCAGGCTTCTGGTTCGCAGCCTCCAACACTGAAACCCAAACCAGCAACTCAAGACCAAGACTTGCTCGACACCGTAACATGCAGGATGTGAAATGCAAGCACTTCATAGGACATCTCCAATCATCATCGTCTAGCCACCTACCCAGCCCTTAACCGCAACCAGCATGTCAGAGTAAAACAAGCCTCAAAGCCTAAACCCAAACATTTAAATCCTTAATCAACCCTAAACCCTACATCTGAACCCTAAAACCTAAGCCATGGCCCCCCCAGCCAGACTCTATGCATGGCTTGCTCAGCGACACCGCGGGGGTGGGGAGGGAACGGCCTTCATCTTTTCCGCTAAGTCATCGTCGAAGATGAAGAGTAGGATAGCCTGCTTCCCACAAACAAGCAGGACTTTATTTGGGGTTTAGGTCATGCTCAGGTTCTGGGTCTCCTGATTTCCAGGCCAGGAATAATTAAGCTTCGCGCCTTGACTGGCGTGAGAACATCTCGAAGAAGGTTCCAATGTCGAAACAAACACTTCTGATGCAGCAGAAAACCGGGAAACGCTTGCTTGAAGTCCCAGTCCAAAAACCTTGAGCCCGTACACTGAATACGAAAGCCCTCCGAATGTCTGAGCCCTACACTCTACCTTCCCTCACCAGAAGTAGTAGTGGTACTATTTGCAAAACTTCCCAATACAACAAGCAGATCAAACAAAAAAAGGTAAATATAACAAAGCGGAATAGTAGTCTATGTCTTCAGGCTTCTACATCAAGCCCCTACAAACCTAACAGCGGGCTCGCAAGGAAAAACAGCATAACAACCCTTAGCCCTAAACCCTAAACTCAAAAGGCCGACATGTAGGGGCCTTGATAATTAGAATAGGGTTTGGTGGGCCCTTATTCTATCTATAGTGTAATATACCCCCAAACCCTATTCTAATTATTCAGGCTCCTACATTACCGTCGAAATCCTACAGAGGAGCCTGGGAGTTGACGTCTCCGGCCTGCCACGTCACCTCGGAGTGACGAAGATTCGCGAGAACTTTTGGGGGATTCGTCGGGTTAAGGTTCGGGGTTTAGGGATTAGGGTTTAGGGTTTAAGGGTGACAAGGCCTGTTTATTACAGGAAGCTTATAGGGCTGGTGGGAATTTCATGAAGGGATCTCTGAGGGCTCCAATTAGAATCTAGGATTTGGGGCCATATGTAGGGTTATGGCTTGTCTGAGGACCACAGGAATGAGGGGCACTTCTGAATCAGGCTTGAGGTTTAGGGTTATGCTTGAAGGATTCATGGGCTGCAGGGTCAACAGAGCCATCATGGGCTCATGCCGATTATAGACCGCATGAAAACCGCGAACGAAGTGCCCTGAGCCTCTGAGCAGAACAGCCTTAGACCCACACCCAGCTCCTGAACCGTGGTAGGATTCAGGTTTTGGTTGGCTTGTGGACAGGCAGCCGCATCCGGGTAGAACTCGAAATCGACGCCTCCCGAGTTCAGGGTTAGAGTTTCGGGTTTAGGGCTGCAAGCAATGGTTTAGGGTTTCGGGTTTAGAAGTTCGGATTTAGGAATTGACAGCCCTGCTCCACGCTCATCTTAAAGCCAACAGAAACCTATGAGTCCTTCTTGAGTTCTGCGGATTCGCAAGGTCAAATTTTCGGGCTTTTCGGTGGTAATCGGCACGTTGCGGAATACGGTGGCCTCGAGTGGCATTGCTGTCTTCCAGGATTCGCACATTCGCGACGAAAAGCTCCTTGGTGCCACACTCTTCCCTGAGGCATGTGTACTCGCACCCTTTGTCCTACCATTCAATCAAAAATGCTGAAAAGAAAAACTGACAAACCCTAAACCCCATGCCCTGAAGCCCTAAACCCAAAACAGCAAAACAATGTTGCAGGACAAAGGTGCGTCCGTTGGAAAGCGAATGATGCCAAGGGAGAAGAGGTTGCCTTTGCGACCGGCTGGTTTGACCCTAAAACCAGAGAGCCCCGCCTAAACACAATGCCCTTAACCCCATAAAGCCCCTAGACCCTCAAAAGCCAAGCCGTGACTGTACACCCTCGACATCCCTCGACCACAACGACAACCACGACGGTGCCAGTCACTGGGACGACTGCGACGGTGACGACGACCGCAACGGCGAGCCACGGCAACTTTTGCTGCAGGCTCGGTCAAGCACACTGACAGCGCTGAGCCCCTGCAAAAACCCCGGAACATGTGGGTCAGGCCGCATAGAGAAAATGAGGAGCCACCTAGCTAACCCTCAAGTTCAAGGTCTACATAAAGGTTTCTATGAAGGTCTCGTTGTTTCTCCATGAAGGTCTCGCTGAGGGTGCCACAAAGGTCTTATCATGAGGGTTTCTATTTCAGGGATCTCGCTCTAAACGAGAAACCCTAAACCCGAAACCTTAACCCTTTCGGCCCCGGAGGTCTCAACATATCCGCCTCGAAACAAGAAAGCGATGTTGCTCTTGCCGCACATCTAATGCTTCTACACAGGACGGGTAAGCCAGTCTAGGTCTTAGGGCGTTAAGCTTACTGCCAAGGCGTGCAGGATGACAGGCCCCAGAAAGACGGCTCAGGGCGAAGGTCCAGGATTCTGGGTTTAGGTTCGACAGGAGTACTGTAGTCAAGGCAAACAAGGGCGGGCATCCCATCCCTTCAACAGTCCCTAGGTCATTCATGAAGCGACGATACACACACAACACTACACCAGAAAACCAAAAGACTCCAATCGCAGCCCCTAAACCAACAACAAACAAACAAAACAAACAAACGAGCAAGCAAACAAAGGAACAAACGACAACAGAAAAAGCAATCTAAGGCCTAGTTGCAACGCCTGGCTCCACACTCAAAGTCGCTGCCCTCATACGCGTCAAGACTTGGCAGGACGAACCTGAGATGGCTTCTTATCGTCGAACTTCACTTCACGAGGGCTCGAACATGGTTTTTGCTCAGGGGGCTTAGCTTACAAGATGATAATCGAAATAAGGAAAGCATATCAGCTATGTCAGCGGTACATGCCCTGGACTGCGACTAACGAGCCAGACGAACGCGAGCACCACGACGACAGCATCACGACCGCGACGAGGACCACCACGACCAACGACCACCACCACGCCACGACCAAAACGGGACCATCATCACCACCACCCGCACCATGATGCTGGATCGAGCACGCAGACAAGTCCCACCCCAGTCTCTGGACGGAACTGCAGGGCAGGAGCACAACTTTCACGGGAACACTTCCAGCGTGTTGAAATCACCGATTTCCCGACTTACCTGGCAGGTTTCATTTAGGCCACCACACGGACGGAGCTGAGAGACCAATAGTGCGGCTGTGCCAGGACGTTTCGCAGGCAAAAATGATGCCAATGCGTTGAATTTACAGGTACCGCGCATCTCCGGCCGACGTGGCCACAGCAGGACTGTGAATACAATTGGACTTTCCTCGAAAATATGTACCGTGCCCCGCCGGGAGCCTTGTCCTGCCACGTGCAGCTCCCCCGAACATAATGGTACCAGTCTGTCCCTACGACGGTCCCTTAAATTCAGGTTCATGGGACCTCGGAAGTTGGATATGTGTGGGACTTTCAGGGTTATCACATTCGCAACCTTGCTCATAACTGTCATACCTTACTAGGTCCCCTGAATCTCGAAGAACGGTTTAGGACCCGATACAAGCCGCAGTAGAATCCAAAAGGAGCTGCATAAAAATCCCAAAACCCTTTAGAAACACTAATTTTCCTCAAGACCGAAAAGATCTCAAAACCAAGAAATTCCCTGCCAAAGCCCGCATTCCGGAAACCCCTAAATCGTGTGATCCTATGTGATCCTTATGTTCACGGGCCCTATCTTTGACATGTCTGAGCAGCTGCACTTGAGGCACCAGAGCCAGTGCGGTCGGCAACAAGCAGAGAGGCCAACAGCATCGGCAAACCATGAGAAGGCACTCTGATATGGACCATACACCGTCCGGCTACTTTTAAGGACCTCTAAAAAGGGTGCACCTACACATCCCAAGAAGCCCCACACGAACAAGGGTTCGCATCGCTAGGACTAAAGCTGTGCATGCAAGGTTCAGCTTAAACCCTGGGGTGCGCAAAGATTGCAAGGGTTAATGCAAACCTGTTGTGTTGCGTGTTGGTTCTTGGGGTTAGAGGTGTAGGATGGTGTAGAGTTGTTCTAAGGTTTATACTCCGACAAAGTTCTTGGAAGCGGCCCACTGCACGCAGCATTTGGCATCGGGGTCGGGCTTAGACGGCTAGAACCGGGCCTGCTCTCCATGTCAGCTCGGGCACGATGGCAGCGTGAAGCAGCGTAGCGACAAAGTGTCGGCAGAGAGTGTAGGTTTGGGGGTTCGGTTCAGGGTTTGAGTAACGAACGTGCAGGTCTGTCGAGGACGCCGATATGTACAGCCACGTCAACAGCTACACGCACCTCAAGCAAAATCCTGACAAGAAGCCCGAGCTGCCCTGGCCCTGAAAACTCATCCATCGACCGCGCAACGGCTCCAATACCCAAGTCCCGGGGGATTTAGGAGTTTACGGGTGTAGAGTATGAGAACGCCTGCACTGTCGAAAGAGAGCACAGTGGGGCCATTTTCAAGCTGGATCCTTGACGCAAAGCAGAGCACGTCGTCTTTCCAAACGGGAGTGTAACTCGCCATAAAGACACCGATATATAAGCCCTCGACAGAACCCCCGAGAAGCCTGAAAGATTCCTTATAGAACCCCTACAGAACCCTCGAAGAACCTTGCTTGATTGCCCTACATGGGAGCAATAGTGGCAATCAGCATTTTGCGGCCGTCGGAACTGCGATCAAATAACTGCCGGCCTGGTGCGGGACGTGGATTTAGCGCTTGGGGTTTAGGGCTTAGGATTACAGGCGTTGGCTTTGTGCTGAAAAGAAGTGACAGGCTACAGAACATTTTTGTTCGAAACTTAAGAGGAGCAGCACAAATCAACTCCAAAGACATACCCAGTGCTGAGGGTGCAGTGCTTTGCAGGTGAACTTCCACATCGCATTCGCACTTGCTACGTTTGAGCTAAACGGAAAGCTGCACCAAGAAACAATGTCGTTTGCAGGCAATGGCCTCAGCCGCAGCGGGCTCAGCGTCGGTGGCAACACGGAATGCACGGCGAAGACCTCGGCAACAGCGAGATGGGCTGCAAGCTCATGCAAAGCCAAGCGTCACGCTTGCAGAGCCATGCTGCGCGTATAGGCGTGGTGTCAACACGCTACGATGAAAATATACATCCGCATTTAGAGAGAGATTAGAGAAGGAGGGAGAGAGAGAGAGAGAGAGAGAGAGAGATCATCGTTTTCATCATTATCATCATTATCATCATCAACAACAGCAACAACAACATCATCTTCCTCATCACCATCATCATTCTCATCGTCATCATCATCGTCAACATCCTTGCCACCATCATCGCACCTCTCAATTTGAGTGCTCTGCTCTGCCTTCCATGCTGCCCAGGCCAGGGACACAGAAAACAGGCCTGTAGTCCCGAGTCCCTGGCTTGACCAACATGGAATACACCTCAGGCTTCCTCATCCAGAAAGGAGCTTCGCAGCTGAGCCTCAGCCACTTCGCGGGTGCCGAAGCAAGGCCTGAACCGTACGGAAAGGTGTCGAATGCAAAGCACGACGGCTTGAATAACGAAGGCTTGCCCGGCTTGTGACAAGGACTCATGAACCGTTCCACATGAACATGCTGGACAAGCTGTTCAGAAACAAGATTTCCTGCACTGCTTGAGAAACTGCCCTCAGTACGTGAACCCCCTTCACATACCCGAAGTACACACACACACACACACACCCACCCTACACCCCAAAGCGTAAACCCCAAGCCCTAAACCCCAAATCCTGACTTCCTACAACCAGGACCTTTGTTTCTTCACACTCTAAAAACCATCTACGCTCAGAGCCCCTCAAGCCCAGGCCGCGACCATCGCTCAAAGCTTCGCGTGGTGCAATGCTGGAGAAGGTAGACTCATTCTCCTTAGAGCTCTTTGGACGAGTTCCATTAAGGGTTGTATATAAGGGTGGCTTTCAGAGTCTGCTTCAGGTCCTGAGGCCTCGAAGTCGAAAGCAGGTTTGGCAAGGTTCGCAGCGCTTGTCTCCCCATGATCAAAGCTGAAAAATGTGCGCTCACAGATACTGCTTAAACGCGGCCTCAAATACATCAAACTAAACCCTCAAGCCGAGCCCTAAGACCCTCATGTAAATCCTGCTTTATCTGCATGCTGCTGCGAGCTGTAGCTGCTAGAAAAACGACTCAAACCTGCCCCGAACCTCTTGTCGAGCTGTCGCGACGTAAGGGGTTCAAAGTGCAGGGTTTTGGGGTCTGGGGTTTAGCGCTTTGCTGCCGGTGTTACTATGACGGGTGGAACATCGCAGCTGCGTTCCCCTAAGCTCTTGGAGGAGTCCAGAATCCTGAGTCAGGTCTTCAAGCCCCCCAGGCCCTAAACCGCCTCAATCGGAACGCAGACACCCAGGCACCCTTGCGAAGCTCGTCTTCCAAGCTGTGCAACACATGTCAGGCCCGGGCAATCAACGAATCGCTGCAGGCGAGGATAAGCCGAAGCAGGTGGCGCACCTCTGGCGACGAGCCGATGCACACTAAAGGCAAGCAAGCAAGCACCAGGATGATTCTGAAAAACATCCCCTCTTCACATCATGCACATTTGTTCAAACCCGTGCTTGCAATCTAGCCAATGTCGTCTCAAGCGTCCAGAGGCCCCTTAGGCCTTCGGACGATGTTGCTGGGATCGGCGTTCCCATCCCGAAATGCGTGCTTTGGCACAAGATTGCCCCGGCTATGTCACAAAAGACACGGCAAACCTGATTGGTGCTCACATGCTTGTTCTCACGCATCACCCTCAAAACTCGCTTGTATTGCAATACAATTCTGCTGGCTCTAGCACGTGTGAGGGGTGTAAGGTCTCATAGAACCCTTATAGCAAGCATTAGGGCAATCTTCATGGTGCGCATTGTTGCAACCCCTGGGATCACGGCCTAGGTCCAGGCTCGTGACCTCCTGCTAGGCCTGTCGCTGCTCCTGCTTTCAAGATTCAAATTTTTCGGTGGTTTAAAGTTTTGGGATTTTGAGGGATTCGCAAAGGTGAAGAATATGAACACCTGGCAAGTTGCCGGGCAATGCTCGTTTGCACTCCAATCCCAGGTCCTTGACAAAATACATACAACACCCTTCTCACACTGACACCGAGTTGTAAAGCAAGCCGACATATCGAGAAAAGCCCGCTTTTAAGACAGATGCTTGCAGGTCGCCCCCCTGTCCTTCACGTGAATCGCGTGGCGAAACTTTCGAGAGTAGACTTTTCGTGCTAACATTGCTCAGTTCACGCAGGACATCTGTCTCCTCTGCATGTTGGCTTATGGTGCTCCGGCACACCATGCGCTAAGTGAGCCCGGTCCCACTGCGATGTTGCAGCATCGTTACTTGCTGTTTCCTTGTCGGCACCGTATCAACGCGACCTTTCCGACTTGCGATGAAGAGACCGGGATTGCGTCAAAGTGTTCCCTCGGTTCTGTCGGAACCCTGGTCAATCCACAAGGACATCACATCCAAGTCACCTTTTAGACTTGCGGTGTAGACAGGTGTTACACCATCGTTTCTTGCCGCGTCCTTCTTGTGCAACGTTCTCAATGAGCAAGCCTGCCGCATCAAGGTGACCATGGTGACTTGCGACTAAGACAGGGTGCTTTGCACTGCCCTTGTCGGCATCCGTCTGAACCAGAAAGCGCACAACATCAATATGGCCATTCCTACTTGCGGCCATGACAGGGGTTGCACCATCGTCCGTTTCCGTGTTCTTGTCGGCACGCTTTTCTGTCAGCAGGTGAACCACATCAAGGTGACCATTCTGACTTGCTATGTAGACAGGAGTGGTACCTCTATTGTCTGGCGCGTCCTTGTCGGCACCTAACTCAATCAGTGAGCGCACCACCTCTAGGTGACCCTCCTGACTTGCGATAAACACAGGCGTGGCCCCATCGTTCGTTGCCTTGTCCTTGTCAGCATGCTTCTCAATCAGTAAGCGCACCACGTCGCGGTGACCATGGTGACTTGCCACGAAGACGGGTGTAAAGCCATCGATCGTTGTCGTGTCCTTGTCGGCATCGTGCTCAGTCAGCAAACACACAACATCAAGGTGACCCTCCTGACTCGCGATACAGATGGGCGTTGCACCATCGTTCGCTGCCCTGTCCTTGTCGGCACCCTTCTCAATCAGCAACCGCACCACATCAACGTGACCCGTCTGACTTGCGATAAAGACAGGCGTTGCCCCATCGTTCATTGCCTTGTCCTTGTCAGCATGCTTCTCGATCAGCAAGTGCACCACCTCAAGATGACCGTGCTGACTTGCGATGAAGACAGGCGCTGCTCCATTGCGTGTTGCCTTCTCCTTATCAGCATCCTTATCAATCAGTAGGCGCACCACATCAAGGTGACCCTCCTGACTTGCGATGAAGACAGGTGTGAAACCATGGTTCGTCGCTTTGTCCCTATCGGCACCTTGCTCAATCAGCCAGCTCACCACGTCAAGGCGACCATTCCGAGATGCAGCAAAAACAGCTGTGGCACCGAAGTGCTCGTGGGGCTTGTTGAGGTCCGCACGCGCGCACACGAGTAGCTTTGCGCAATCCAGCGCCCCACTTTCGGCGGCCGCTATCGCTGCCGTCCGACCTTGGGCATCCACCAAGTCAGGGTTTTGAGGACGCCGAAGCAAGGCCTCCACCGTGGCAGCATCGTTTTCTTGACTTGCGCTGGACAGCCGGTCAACGTCACCTGCATCGACCTCGACATAGTTGCAAACAGTTACTTGCAACTCGAAAGGTAGCGTCAAGCTGGCGTCTTGATTAAGCACTGTGTTTCCGCTGAGGAGCTTCAGCCGACAGCATGGCTGGCCGACAAGGGGGGACACGAGCTGCTCAATGCCCTTGACGACACTTCCGTGTGCATCGGCCAAGGCAGCAACCTCCTCCTCAGTAACCGTCGCAAGCTCGCGTCCGGCAAGGCTTCGAACGCGAAGCATGGCGAGCTCAAACTATGGAGATTCCCACTGGCCCCACTCCCCGGTTTGTGACAAAGAAACCCTGGCTGATGCCCTGCGCATGTGAACGATTTCCCAACACTGGCACTTGGCACTGGCTGGCGAAAATGCTCTCTGCGCGTGGGTCTCTGTAATTTGCAGTGTCGCCCTAAACGTCAAAGCCCTACTGGCTTGAACCCGGCAACCGGAAACCCTAAAGCCCTAAACCGTCTCTACACCAAAACCCTAAAACCCCCGAACCCTGAACCCCCCTCTTGCCACGAATCCCCGAGCCCTAAACCCCCAAAACCCTGCGCCCTTTTGAGCCCTCAAATTCCGGGACCCGAAACCTGCAGCGCGAGGCGAGCTGCCAGGAGGCGCCAGCGCAAAGAACCAGCAGAGAGTCGGCCTGGCATCGGCTTTGGAGGTTCAAGGCCTCTGAGATTCAGGGCATGTGCAGATTCTGTGAAGAACTTAGAAGCAACACGCACAGTCGCTGGCTCTCATCAGCGAGCGACGAGCCCTTTTGCTGGCCGCAACTGCGAGCTTGGTTCTTGCAATGTAAACAGAACGTGATGACGTCTGCTTGACGGCTTGTGAACGAAATAACGACGTCCCAAGGCCTGTGAGCCCCACCGACACCCCCAAACGGTCTTGAGGAGGTACCGCTGCGACAAGAGTTGCAAAACACGTTCCGGCTCAGGGTGTGGGGCCAAAGAGCAACTTTGATGAACATCAAATTCTGACGGGGTTCTAGACCCCGTCGGTCCATAATCCTCAAATCCCAGACCAAGGCCCTGAACCCGCAATTCAACCCCTCAGCCCAATTCCTTAAGCCCTCAACCACTCCCTAAGTGCAACTGTACAGGATACTTTACTAGGGTTCGTTCGGGCCCCTTAACAGGTGCTACAATACGGGTTCTTCGGGTCCCTCAAAGCGAAAGCCCGAAAACCAAGGTGAGAGCCAAGGCGCCGAGCTTGCTGCAAGCACCAGCAAACAGCCGACCTCGCTTAAGATCTGTGATGACAGGGCTTCAGGTGTAGCTTTTGGGGTTTTGCGGGTCTTCGGGCTTCAAAACAGTGCAGCTCCTGCAGAGCTCTTCCGCAATCCAATGCACCGCGCATCCAATGCACCGCGCAGTTTGTGAAGCCGCATCATGTAGATTCTAGATGGTTCGAAATTGAGTTATGCTTGGATCCTGCCCATCAAAACATACCAAAAGAACTATCTTAAGCACAACAGGACCACCGACACTGAATGTGCTCTGCAAGCAGTCACATGAGCGGCAAAAGACATGGCCGGAAGCCCCAACGATCAACTCAGCATAAAAGCCACATGAGCCGTATGCACCTCTGAAGTTAACCCCGAAAGGAAGAATGTCTAGCATCCTCACCCCTTGAAGCCTGAAACCGAAACCGCGTCAAACTGTCAAAATTGCAATCTCAACTCCACTGAAACACACACACACACACAAAGCAAGGGCAAGTTATGGTACAGTCCATGAATCATTCCTTGCCGGAACACCTTGGGTGCTGGGGCTGTGGCTGCAGCTGAAGAGAGTCGTTCGAAAATCGCGACCGCCTTCTCAGAACATGAATGACAAAACAGCAATGTCGAGTGTCGCCGAACGTGCCTTGTTATGCAGAAAGTCTGCTGTCTGTCTATATTTCGTGCAGAACCGCACGGTGCGAACGTGATAATACCTTGTGAGCTGACAAAACCAGGTGTGGCCTCACCGCTCCTTGCAGTGATGCTTCTCCGCACAGAACCCAACACACTCGCTCAGTCCGATGCAGATTAGACATGATCCGAGGCTCTCGTACAGTCGTACAGAAGGTTCTCCCAAGAACTAGTCCTTTCTGCTCAGGTTTCGGTCAAGATATCCCCGTTGCAATCGTCCTTATCCTCACTACCATCAACCAAGACTCGCAGGATCAGAACAGCCTGTCGTTTTGAGCGCGTGTCCTCTTTCGGCATGTGTGGCTCTGCAATGCTCGCAGTCCGAAAAGCTAAAGGCGTAAACACTAAGCCTTTTTGTGAAAGAGCCTTCCTTCAACACCAACACCGCTGACATGCTCACATCTGACATTGTCAAGGAGGCAATGCTGCATCCGCGCCGAGGTTTGTCCTCCTCGATTAGAGAACAGATCCTCACCCGTCTCCAACCGGCTCTGCGACAGCGGTGGTGCGACCGGAATATTCCCCGAAGCCAAGTTGCATTACAGTCGATGACACATATCACAAGCTTATGGATACAAGCGACGGACATCATCTGCTGCTTGCTGGTGTGGACTTCTTCGTGATGATCATGCTTCGTTCACGCATGCCGCCTCTCGTGTTGCATGTCGCGATACGTCAAGGCAGACCCCGTCACAGGCATACGGGAAAACACATTACCCGAAGGTGACCCGGCGCTGACCTGCGACGAAAACATGTGGCACCATCGTTTCTTTCGTGGGATCGGCAAGCCCATCTCAGTCAGCAAGCTCGTTGCGAAAGTCATTAACCGAGGTTGAGCCCAGGACCAGCATCATGTGATTGTACATTGCTTTGTCCTTGTTGCCACTGCACCGTTCTCAATAAGCAATCGAGCTACATCACTATGACCTTTCTCACTTGCGATGTAGACGGGCGTCGCACCATCGTTCCTTGCTCTGTCTTTGTCGGCACCCCTGTCAATCAGAAGGCTTACCACTTCAAGGTGGCCATTCTGACTTGCAATGTAGAGAGGTGTCGCGCCATTGTGCATTGCCTTGTCCTTGTTGGCACCCTTCTCAACCAGCAGACTCACCACCTCAAGGTGAGCATGCGCACTTGCAACGAAGAGAGGTGTCGCACCATCGTTCCTTGCAGCGTCCTTGTCGGCACCCTTCTCAACCAGCAAGCGCACCACATCAGCGTGGCCTCTCTCACATGCGATGTAGACAGGCGTCGCACCACCGGTCTTTGCTCTGTCCATGTCGGCGCCCTTCTCAATCAGCAGGCGCAACACATCAATGTTACCGTTCTGACTTGCGATGAAGACAGGTGTTGCGCCGTTACTGTTTGCTTTGTCCTTGTCGGCACCCATCTCGATCAGGAAGCGCACGACGTGGACGTGACCACTGTATGCTGCGACCAGAACAGGTGTTACACCGTCGGTCGCCGCCTTGTCCTTGTCCGCACCCTGCTCAACTAGGAACCGCACTACATCAAGCTGACCATTCAGCGCTGCAGCAGATACAGCTGTGTCACAACTCCCTTGACGGGTCTTGTCAAGGTCAGCACGCGCGGACGCGAGTAGCTTCGCACAATCCAGCGCTCCACTTTCGGCGGCCGCTATCGCTGCCGTCCGACCTTGGGAATCCACCAAGTCTGGGTTTTGAGGACGCCGAAGCAAGGCCTCAACCGTGGCAGCATCGTTTTCTTGACTTGCGCTGGACAGCCGGTCAACGTCACCTGCATCGACCTCGACATAGTTGCAAACGGTTACCTGCAACTCGAGCGGTAGCGTCAAGCTGGCGTCTTGATTAAGCACTGTGTTTCCGCTGAGGAGCTTCAGCCGACAGCATGGCTGGCCTACAAGAGGGGACACGAGCTGCTCAATGCCCTTGACGACACTTCCGTGTGCATCGGCCAAGGCAGCAACCTCCTCCTCAGTAACCGTCGCAAGCTCGCGTCCGGCAAGGCTTCGAACCCGAAGCATGGCCATGCTTAGGAGCCTTCCCCAGCCATGATGTGTGACGATGTGTGACGAGGAACCATGACGCGTGCTTGCAAAACTCCTTGTCCTTTCTAGATCTGCTGTGGTCTGCGCTGCATGCAATTGACAAGGGCCGCACATTCGCTGCTGCGCTGCTTCAAGGTCTCTTTCACAACGGAGTTTTCGGGCTTAGGCTTTGTGGTCGTGGGTGTATATAGGGTTTCTTGATTTGAGCTCTGAGCCCCTGAGCATATCGGAGCCTTGCTCCCCACATTTTTCTCTGGTATATGTTGTACGTTATTCATAAGAAAGAACCATAAATAATACTATTACTACTTACCCAGGCTTCTATATCATCGTACCGACGGAATCTCACAGCTGCATCCTCTGAGACAACATTGAACCCCAGCGCACACGATCCTTCACGAACCCCGGATACCCTGAACTGACAGACAAACAGCCCTAAGAGGCCTGTAGCGTCGGGACCATAAAAGTTTAGGCCTAAAAAACAATGATACCCCATAAATATGCGATGATACCCCAAACTTCAAAAAAAACGCACAGTAAGAAAAAATCCTCAAACCTGGCATCAAGACGCCTACAGTCTTCTCTGGGAAAGCCTTGAAGGGTTTCGGGGGTACCTAATGAATCATGGGACTTACGAAATCGAATATGTTCGGGTTGCCAGCATCTTAGTTTTCCCCTGAAGCGTGCTCGCATTGCCCGCCCCGCTGGCACAGCCCCCAGCCGACTGTCGTCTTGCACGACCCTGTGCGCTCCAGCATGATCTCTCCCACCCTTCACCCTGCCTCTCCAAGTGCTCGAAGATGCCGCCAAATGCAAGTCATAACCTGTCCACAAGAACTACCGGCTCTGCAGCTTGGGTCTGCAGGGGTGATCGTTGGAGTTGGAGGCACGAATGGGGACTCTCCAGGCCGCTCAAAGACTCACAAGCACAACTGATGAGAAGCTGATGGAACAAATCCATTTTGGAGCTCTCCAAAGAGATCCAGCAACCCTTATACCAGGACTCAACGCCAATGCACTGCACCACATTGCAACATCTGCAATCTGAGGAGCCGCCGCTTCGAGGTTGCCCTGTCCACAAGTCCGTGCACTGGCGGTCATGATATGCTATTTAGAGAGGCAGATCAAGGGGTGAGGCACATCACGTGCGAGGACTTTGAAGTCAGTATAAATCAGCGGCATTCAACGCAATGGTCCCCTACAAGACTTGAAGCTGCAAATACTCAGAACACAAGGCTCTTAAGACATCCCGCAGCCACATAAAGCCAAGAGCTGCATGAGGCAAAAAAGGACCGGGCTCACACGAGCATGTCGGCTCATCGAACTGGTGGTCCTGTCCGGAACATGCGACAGCGCAGATTCACGGCTAGAGCACTGCCGAAGAGTTCATGCCGCAAGCCCTCAGAAGCCATCAAAGAATCAAAAGGAGCAACACTCCATCAAAGCTTGGGCGCCGCTCCTTGCTTGCGAGCCTCCGGCGTCACGCATGTCAATTGCATTCAACCTTATCGCGGCCTCCGACCGATTGCAAAACGACGAAGCCTGAGAACAATCAGAACATTACGGCACTGACCATCCTGGCCATCAGAAAAACGAAGCTTGTCAAAATTTCTCGCAGTAGCAGCAGTAGCAGTTGTGGTGCGGAGAGGTACGGGGACACTGAAACAGCAAGCGACTTGTTGTGGCATCTCAACCGATGACATGATCACCCAAACTACCGGCGCATGGACTCCACCGGGCTCCACCTTGCCTTGACCGGCCTGCCCTCCATCTTCGGAGGACTTCGTGGCTTTGGCCTGCCCCATGACCCGGCCGTCTTGGCATGAAGGGGGGCAAGCTCTTATCGTGCCAGTAAGAACTACGTCATACCGAGTCATACCCCCACATCATTCCATGCCAGTGTTGACTTGGAAGAACCAGCGCTGATTCAGTGGGGCGGGTGGGAAAGGAGGTGGAGCGGTGCCATTGGAGGGCGAGAAGAGCCCTTGGCCGGAGCCTGAAAGATGTTGTCTCCTTGAGGGCGTTAGGGTTTGGATGTTGGGCTTCGGGCTTATAGGGTTTAGGGGAAAGTTCATGGGCAGTCGTAAGTAAGTTGACAAGTACCCGAAATAAGGTCTTTAGCCGACTTTAACGCAAGCTACTTGTAAGCCAATTAACTGCCCACGCACCTGTGAGCACTCTGACCCAAATCTCCCGAAAACCCATCCTTGGCTACGGCTGCTGCTGCTGTCCATGATGAGCAGAAGCCACTATCAAGGCTTGAGCATCGATGGCTCTCATCATCTCTCGTACTCCATGCCGCTCCATGCCGCTGACAGCACCATCCACGCTGTAAACCCTATCAAGAAACATGATCGTGCGTTTCCTGCTCAGTAAAGAAAGCAATGCTTAGCGAGGGCAGTCAGCCACTGACAGGTTCAGGCGAAAAGAACAAGTCTCCCGATGTCGCATTCGGCAGCAGATTAGTATGTCATTAGGCTACTATAAGTGCAGATTATTTACGCTACACAGCTCGTATCCATCGTGAGTCTATACAGGGAGTCTTATGCCCTTTCCCGTCGTGTCCTGTCTTGCTCTGACCCACATGGGCTGTCACTGCGGAGGATCTCGGGATCTCCGCGAAACCTGGGTGCCTCGTAATCCAAGAAGCTGTTCGAAGTAATCGTAATACGGCCTGGAGGCCATCTTAGGTGTTCAAAGTTTTAACACGGCAACTTCACTTGCGCTACTTCATCATAACCCAGGCGAAACGACAAATCCTTGCATGCGCCGGGCGGCATTGGCGCCGGCTACAGGATTCTCGGGTGCGCAGCTGCATAGAATCCGAGGGTGTGGATTGCACGGTGAAACTTCAGTTGTCGCGCGCGATAAACCGCATGTCCCAGGGCTGCACTGCAAGACTCCACAATATGGGGCTTTGCCTCACTCGGGAGCTGCCTCTTGGTGCTACGTGCTCAGCTTTTCTGCAGCCGCCATGACGAGCTGGAAGGCCAAGTGGGCTTGGGCATCACACGGGTTCTTGTCCTGGGGCAAGTTTAAGGTTCAGCGTCGTTAGGGTTTAGGGATCAGGGGAAGCGAAGATTTCTGGTGGCAAACGACATCCGTACTCCCACATGATGACCTCTCAGAGAAAATCTAAGTTTTGGACTCTCACCGGTATGTCCCTTGGAGCATCTTCCGGCTCTCATCTGCCAACCGCCATGCCGACCCCATTTCAATTGAAGCTGTGAGATTGCCAATGGGATGCCGTACAGCCAGGGTGCTGGATGCCAGCGCAAAGCCAGTTGTTTTCTGACCTGCGCACCCGCAGGGTTTCATGCCATGAAGGAGACACTCTGCAAAGCGAACGACTCCCTCCGGAACACTGCTTTTCCAGCGTCGCTGTGAGGACACGCGGTCGCTCTCATCTGAAACGTACGAGTCTGCAACAGCAGGATCACATGAATGGTTGAACTGCGGAGCTCGCACCGCTGACTTAGTTCTCTTGTTTGCCTGCTCACTTGGTTTCTGTCGTTGAGGACTGGGCTGGGCGTGTGTGGGTGACGTGAAGTCACACCCAGCAAGCCCCTACACTCTAAACTCCCAAGTACGTCCCTGAGGCAGCACTGGTTTCCGAAACCGTCGGCCTGCGAACAAAGCGGATTGAACAGTCCCAGCACGTCAAGCTGCGGCCGCTGTCATCTAACAAGCCGTGGAGTCATGAAAGGCACTACTAGAAAGATCTGTCTCTGAAACCCACAACTAAAGAAGCACAAACCCCTAAACCCTAAACCAAAACCCCGGAAACCTTGAACCCTGAAACCTGAAACTTCAGCCCAAAGCACGACGAAAGCACGGAGGGCCTTTTGCACCTCTGCCTGGAGAGGCTGCCGTGATAGTCCCAGGAGCATGCAGGCCTCCCAACAGGTTATTTTGGGATTTCGGATCGTTTGGGGTTTAGGTTTTAGGCTTCAAGGTTAGGGTAAGAAGAGAGGAGGTGGGCCGAAACGGCCTTACACTTGACAGATTTAGGATTTGAAGTTGAGGAGGTTGAGTTGCAAGGCTAGTGTGAGACAGCGTGTCCTGCAGAAGCAGCTGCACATGATAGACAGGAGGTAGAATCGGCCAAAGGGCAGGATAGAGAAAAGTAGAAAAGGTAGACTTGCGGGCTGCCGTAGCACGGAAGTAGTTGTTGCATAGTGTTGAAACATATCGCAAAAAAACACAAACAAACCGAGAAACAAAAAGACTGGACTGGAGTTTTGACAGAGGCGATACATCAAAGCACAGTGGAAGGCATGACGACAAACGAATCTCCTCATGCACTAGGTCCACTAGGTAGTGATTTCAAAAATGAGAACCCTAAGAGCCTCCAACCCGCCTCAAGCTGACAACCTTGAACCCTGCTTGAACTGCAAACTCTATGACCTCAAGCCACAGTAGATCTTAAAGCGTTTCTAATTCTGGGGCATGCAGCCTTTGATGTCCAAATGTTCCGCTGAGTGCCATCAGCTACAACCTCTTCCGTGGGCGGGGTTCCGATACTCTGCCGCTACGGGCTAGGGTCATGTGGATGGCCATTGCTCAGGGTTCACAGGCTTCGCCATACGACCGTAAAGCTTGGATGCCCTTCGCATGTAGTGAAGACACAGCAACTGCCAAGTGGTTTCAGAAGCAAGCCAGATTGACGTCCTGCAACTTTGACCCCACGCCTCAGTCTGCCAGTCTCGAGAAACACGTTCCACCCTCAAAAATGCAAAAATGTTTAAACCCTGAACTCGAAACCACCAAACCCTAAACCCGTAAAGCTACATGGGCCTGGGAGCGAGAGATGAGCTTCGCTTGCCAGCCCTCTCGCAGCGCACGGCTCATGGCCTGCTTTGCAGGGGTGTTGGCGAGACGTTTAGAGTGTAGGGTTTAGGGCTTTGGGGCTTTAGGGCATTGAAGGCTTCTGGGTTTTGGGGCTGTAGGCTAGAGCCTTAGAGGTTTTGGGGTTGTTGCGGTGTGGGCGTTTAATGGTGCAGGGCCTTCAGGGGCTGAGGGTTTGGAACTTTATCTTGAATCATGGTTTCTAGCAGCCTCGCCCTTCCAAAGCCTAGACCCGCGAAACGGCACGCCTTCGCACCCTTTGGCCCGGAAACGTTGCATCCTCAATTCTGAACCCCAAACCCTCACTCCACCTGAGCACTCTTGAATCCCAAAAACCCGACAGCCTCTCAAGCGCTAAAACCCCACCCCCCACCCCTCCCCCTTCGGAAAAAGAAGAAGAAAACAAAAAAATGCGGACTAGGACCCTAACCCAAGTTCACCCCCTCCCCAAAAAAGAACAAATACAAACAGAAAAACACAAAGATACCTTAAGCCTTAAGCTCCAAAAAGAGAACCTGAGCCCGTGCGTACCTCCGGCGTCACCGTGCTTCTTGAGGAGGCGGGGGTGCGGTAGCCGTAGCCACCAGCAGCCGCCTTGTTGCCGCTTCTTTGGTTTCATCATGGCTTAAAGTTGGGTTCAAGGTTTCTGGCCGCTTCGAGGCTGTGTGGGCCTACATGCACGGATCTTTTTGGCATGGAATGCTGAGGTTTGGGGTCAACTGCGTTACGTACATATGGAGAATGTAATGCCATTATCAGGTTAAGGGCTCGGCGGGTTCAAGGTTTAGGACCTCAGCCCTAAACCCTAAACCTTTACCTTGTAGACCTGTCAACCCTTGACCCCAATTGCCTCTCCCAACCCTTCGTCAACCCAGACCACATTTACCACAAGCAGTTCACTCATTCGTTCAAGGATTACTAAGAGGATTCCGAAAACGCGAATCACAAAATAGAGGACGAAACGAAAGTTGCGAGATTCATGGCAAGATTTGTTGGTTCTGGCCTGGCCTTTCAAAAGACTTAAGCCGACAGAAAAGGGCAAAATGCTTTCAACGAGAGCACACACACCTCAACACAAGAAAGCTGCATTTGGGATTCGGACAGATTCTTTAATCGCCTTGCGGAACCTGTAAACACTGTTGCTTGGCAGTGCAGAGATGCGGTGCTGTCGAGGAAAGGGCATGCAAAGCTGGAGACGAGTGCTGGATAGTGCTGGCGCATTTGCCATAGATCTTGTCGTGGCGATGCATCAGACTCAATGCCGGAAACTGTGTTGACAAGAGGCGTCTGGAGGGTGTTCACGAAAGCCTGGCACTTTCCAGAACTTCAGTTTAATAAGGTGTGAAAGCTATCAAATTCTAGCACACAGGTCCACGTATCATGTGGCGTAACGAATTACCTGATGCCGCCTCACTTGAACTTGAACTTGAATAGCTCACTCAACTTGCGGCAGTTGCAGAGATGCTCCCGCCCCTGCCCTTTCAAGAGGCGTTCTGTCCGACTGTCAAATGCAGATATGCCTCCAATGTCTTCTGGCATGCGCCCATTGCGTCCTTGTGCGGCGAAGCGGCAAGAGGCTCACGAGCACCATTGCTTTTCAAAACTATCTTCTCTATACTCCTGAACAGGGCCCTGCAATTCTCCTTAAGCAACTCCTTGTCGCCGTGCGGTAGCCCTCTTCGGTATCTCCCCACAGCCCAGGCCCAGTAGGCGCGAAAGCGGCAATTATCATATGGACCGCGGGGGTGGGACACCTTCACCACTGCCATCATGCGATGAGTTCTAATGCTTATAACGCCAACTATAAATGCGACTGTTCATGCTCTTGCTCAGAGCGTGCACTTTTCATGCCAGGTGCTATTGATTGCTCCTTGTATGGCACCGCCAGCACACCGGGGGGGAGAGGGAGAAGGAAAATGCTAGCCCATCCAAAAAACCTTCACACCTGCTCCAACTCCGGGGACGGGGAGGGGCGGGCGGGAAGGTTAAGTTTTTGGGACCATGACTGTGATTGCTTCTGCTGATCTCAAGGCAATCCTGCGTGTCGTTTGTTCTTGCCATGGCTATTGACGCTATTCCAACTCACTATGATTACGTGTTGAAAGGGTCCTTACTGCGATTATTACCCATATCAGCGTTGAAACTTTTCTCGTTGTCCAAATACTTGAAAACTTGAACAACCATAACTGAGCAGGGCACGCGGTTCGTCCCAGGCGTCTCCTGCATGAAGCTGCGAAAGTCAGCCTACCGCCTGCTGGATTGTTGCAAGGTCTTTACGCGAATGAAACAGGAATGATGCTAGTCATGAGATTGATGCAAGTAGCTAGGGCAGCGAAGACGGCAATGAGAACAATTGCCCTCCTGGCGGAGACAAGCAGTTTGCTTCAACTTAGCAGATCTTAGCAGTTTCGCGCATCGTCTGAGAAGACCCAGCGAATTTCTTAGCGTAAAGCGTGAAGTGGGGCATTCCTAAAACAACTCTAAATTAAACCGTAAACAGTCAACATCCCTCAACCCTACACCAAAGGTACACCCTCGACCCTAATCCCTGGAGAATATCTACAGAAACAAAGACGACAGTCCGACAGCGTATTGAAAAAGTAGGCTCCGCACCTTTCAGGCGGGCCACCATCCTCAGCTAACCGTGGCTTGCAACAAGGACTTGCGGAGGGACTGCAAGGATCTGAGAGGGAAACTCTTTCAGATGATGGATGCGTCGCTCTTGAACGGCCCACGTCCTCCCACATACAGGCGTGGAAACTGGCTGACAGTAAACCTGGACCTCTCCGCTGAGGCTCAAACTCTTTGAGGAGTTGAACCTCGATGTCCTTTCCGCGCATCCTGGGAAGCTGAGGAAGATCCAGGAAGTCACACGGTCCAGCCGGCTCGATTCATTTTCTGTCGCTGAGCAATTGGATCTTGGATTCGACAAGACTAAGATGCAAAACAGGAGGGCACACGAATCAACATCAAGAGCGCGGATAAGATCCAGATCATGGAAAGGACACTACTCAAAACAGCCTCCATGTCCAACAAAAGACTCCCTGCACGAAAACATGCAGCCCTGGCACGCATCCCAACAATGCTAATTCTACCCTAAAAATGGGTAGCCTTCCGCCGTTCCGATGGACATTTTTCCACACTTGTTCAAAGCCTGAGCTTCACGCCGTGAAAGAAACTCTTCCTGACATGACGCACTGAGGATGCAGGAGAGAGTGAGGGTTCTGAGACTTCTTCTGTGCCCTACGCAGGGGGCAGCGCTGCCTCCAACTTCTTGGATGCCACCTGCGCAGATGCTGCGATGGCTGACGTGCTCTATGCCCATCCGATACAGCAACTGCGGCTCATACGACCACTGGTCTCATTTGACACAGCAAAGCATTGCTACCATCTAGCTTACTCTTGCCTCGGCTTGCTGCGCAGCATTGTCAGCCGCCTGAGCATGTGGAAGTACCGTGAGGTCGTTAAGGTATGCATCGTTTGTGTCTGTCCAAGTTGCAGACTACGCATGGCTGATTTTCAGTTTTCAAGAGCACTGCGGACAGTCACATGCCACAGCCCACCAACCCAAACAAGAGTTGCAAGTTTGGGTTGATGGTCCATCGCTACAACTGACTTCATTATGCTGACTGGTCAACCCTTCCTGGACTGCCGCTAACCTGGAACATTGCACCGAACCGAACCAGAAGAACTCAGAACCAATAGGTCAACGTGATTTCTGAGCCGCACATACACTGGCAGATCTCGGTATGTGTTCTCTTTCGCAGTCGTATAGTATAGTATGCATTCATGAACGTAGGTCTGTATTTATGTATGGATGCATCCATGCCGGTGTGGCAATTGGTTGATGACCTGCCTCCTGGGACCTCCATCTCTTCCAACGACCAAAACGCCCTGGGTCCCGGACTTCTCTGGAAACAGCAAGCCTTAGCCAACAGTGCTGCTGAATTCTCGCGCCGCTGCTTTGACCACTTTCGTAATCTGACTGTTCTTCTGTTGAAGGCTATGCAGTCATGTGTGATACAGTTGCCGCGCGAGATGGTTCGAAGGGCCTGTGTTCACTCTTGCAAGGCAGTGCATGTCTTAAGGCATATGCAAGCCGCATGAGCAGCAGTCAGGACTTTCACTTGCTGTCGAGAAAACAAATTCGGTGCCGGCTTGCCATGTTTGCCCCTCTGCTTTAAGCTGAACTGAGAAGATCAAAGGCCGTAAGCCCGGACGTGGAAGTGCAGATTTACAGGTTATGAGTCGCCCAAGTGAGGGTGCGGCTACGCTGGAAGGAGAAGCCTCGGGACCGAGCTACGGAGCTATGAATGGAGTGGCACCTATGCATGGCGCCAGGCGGTCTGGAAGCTCTTCAACGCTGCCATTGGGACGCCTCTCATCTGCGCAGCCAGCTACAGGAGCATCAATGGATGGGCCCCTTGGAGCATCAATGGATCGTCCCCTTGGTGCATCAATGGTGGGCCGAGGCCAGAGAAGGGCACGAAGCGCTGAGGTTCAGCCAACCGGACCCGACGTGGAACTTACCGGATCGGGCGCGAACGTACGTGACGACGAGCCCCAGCAGCAACAGCCTCAGCAGCAACCTACATCTAGCCCCACAGTAGCAGCAGAAGTTCCATCCTCTAGCGTAGCGCCACCAACGGAGCAACGTACACTGCGGCAGCCTTCAGCTACTCCTACTACGAGAGAAAGGTCTTCTTACTGCAATGCCGAAGGCGGTGAAGGAGGACGCGGTCACCCACCGGGTCGGGACTGTGGCAGGGGTGATGTTTCGCTTGCATGTTTTGTACGCCCCTGGTGGAGTGGCAGAGCGAACGGCGATCCTCAAGCAGTTTGAGGGCCATGCGGGCGGGGAGAATGTGACGGAGGTCATAGCGGCCTTGAGGAAGTGGCGAAGGAACCTCACCAGGGCCATTGAGATGGGCGTGTCCCCACCAGATGCCAGTGTTCTGCTCCGTGGGATAGAGATGATCATTGGTGGGGCCCTGAAACGGCTGCCAGACACCAGCTTTCGGCTGGCTTTAGCCAGGAATGAGCTGCAGCTGCAAAACAGGCCCACTCAGGACACGGTGCTTCGCTACTTCGACCACGCCCTTGCCGAGCTACAGCAATCAGCCCCTTCACGAGCCTTGAGGGCGCCAGGTGGAGGAGATGATCCTCCCAAGCTACGTGCAGCGGATGCTCAGGCAGGAACGGGAGGTACGACAACAAGGACCCCCCCTGGATCTCCGACGAAGCAGGGGCAGCGACAAGGATGCAAGTTTTTCTTGTCGGACCAAGGCTGTCGCCGTGGTGCTGGGTGTAAATATGCGCATGAGTTTGCCAGCAAGGATGAGAAGCGGTCAAGATGTTGGTTTTGTGGTTCAAAGCAACATCGCCAGTCTGAGTGCCCCGTTAAGGACCCCACGAAGGCGAAGGGCACAGGAAGTGGACCTACGGCTTCCTCCGCTTCTATGTCTCCTCAGGCGACTACTACAGTGGCGGCAGCAACCGCCCCGGAACCCAAGGCTATGATGGCCCCGTATGGGAACGCGGCAAGTTCTACTATGTCGACTACCTGTTCCGAGGGCCCTGTGGTGCAAGCGGAACCGGTTCAAGCTTTCACGCCTGAGGTGATGCAGAGTCCTGAGCTACAGAACTTCGTGAAGGAGGTGAACACCATGTTGCAGAGAATGTCGGCGCTGAGGGCCATGAGAGTTCGAGAACCGATTGCTCCCGAGATGGCCAAGATGGAGAAGAGTTTGGAGGCTTTCGAGCTTCCCGAGGAGCCCTGGGCCCTGCTTGACTCCGGCGCCACGCACCCGTTCAAGAATGTGACACCAAGGGATGAGGACCAGACGCTTCCGGTTCAGGTCACTTTGGCAGACGGCAACAAAGTGGTTCTACAGCAGAACAGAGCAGGCACCCTGATGCCGGCAAAGGGTTCCTCTATGGCGAGCGGGGTGGCCACCACCACCATCGTGCCCCTCGGCACACTGGTTCGGGAACTTGGATGCACGGTGTCGTGGGATCGTCATGGCTTGAAGGTCAAGCATCCGGAGCACGGGGTGATCACCACCCATGTTGCTGGCTCATGCCCCTTCATTGGCGAAACAAAGGCCCTGCAGTTGATAGAGGAGATCGAAGCGCGGAAGCTAGAGCAGCTCAAGGTGAAGACTGTGGAGTCGCAGTTGAAGATGAGGGGCATTGAGGCTACGGTGAGTTTCGAGGCCCAGCTTCACGAGTACAGGCGCACCGGCAAAAGAGCAGATGGTCTTCAAGCCCTGTTGTGCGAGGACTCGGTGTTTGGGGTGATGACAGAAGCTCAGCGTTGTTCCTTGATTCAGGATGTCGACCTCAGCGACAAGGCCGGGCACAAGTACCTCAAGGCTTTGCCAGTGAAGAGAGCTATGAGAAGACGCTTGATGACCTCTAGGTGGATGGTTCACTTGTACTCTGGCGAGGCTACCGGTGATGGCTCGGGTTTCAAGGTTCTCGAAGAAGAGGGAGTTACTTTGTTGGAGATTGACATTGGCATCAGTCGCTCCTACAACATGCGAGAGCCGGGCCCAGTGTATCAGGCTTTGCTTTGGGCGGCTATGCGAGGCCAAGTACATGGAGTGTTTGGAGGTCCTCCGCGAGCAGAGGGCACGGGCGACTTGGTGATGAAGCAGATGTTCATTTGGACCCTTGCTAGGTTGGCCGCTGAGAGCTATGAGATTGCGAGCCCGGGTTTTGCGATGTGCATGCCAACCAAAAGTGAACTATGGAGCTCGAAGCTGTGGTCGTCGTTTAGAAGGGAGTATGGTGTGAACCTGAAGAGGGGAGAGCCAGGGATTTCCGTCGCTACCACACTGGAGATTGAGCTACCTGAAGGACCCTGGGAACGACTACATCCAAATGGGGCATTGACGTGGACTATGGATTTCAAGGAGGCCCTGATCAAGAGTTTTCAACGATGGCGGTCTGTTGTTCATTTGCGTCGCATGAATGGACCTCTGAAAGAGATGACCAAGGAGGAGCTGGCTAAGTGGATTCAACATGTAAGGGATGGTCATCTACCCTTCCATCGGCGGTGCAAGACATGTGTGGCGGCAAAGGCCACGGGACATGCTCATAGACGGATTGAGGCACCATCATGCTTCACGATGTCTTTAGATGTTTGTGGACCGTTCCGAGTACGAGGCCACACTCCGGAGGCCAAAGACTTCAAGTACATGTTGGTTGCTTCATATACCATGCCACGGTTGAAGGAAGGAAGACTCCCGGAACAAGATGTGATCATCAATGAGCCAGAGGGTGGGATTGGAGAAATAGATCCAGGCGAAGTTCTACCAGATGGTCCAGTCCCTGAAGTTCCAGGCGAAGTTCTACCAGATGGTCCAGTCCTTGAAGTTCCAGGCGAAGTTCTAGCAGATGGTCCGGCACCTGATCTAGAAGGTCTGTTTGAAGAAGAAGAAGTTTTAGAGGATCCGATGCCGAGTCGAGCAGAACAGGATGAGATGGATCAACAGAACCAAGAGTACAAAGAACTGGTTGCCGAAATTGGTGAGACGATGGACTACCAGGTCCTACGTTTTGCGGTGCCCATGAGAAGCCGAAGAGCAGCTGAGGTGAACCAGAGGGTCAGACAGCTTTACCTGCAGATTCGGAGTGAGGGTTTGGAGGTGCTGAGGTGTCACAGTGATCGTGCCCGTGAGCTGTGTAACTCTCGTCTACGTGCATGGCTGAACGAGAGAGGCGTGCTGTGTACAACTGGAGAAGCTCAGTCGCCCCAGCAAAATGGCAGGGCGGAGGCAACAGTTCGCTTTGTGAAGTCCGAAGCCAAGGCCCTTTTGACCGCTTCTGGGTTGGGTAAAGAAAACTGGCCTTTAGCAATGAGGTATGCAGTTTATCGTCAACGACTACAAGCACTGAACAAAGACGAGACCCTCCCGCCTTTTGGTTGTCCCGTACATGTTCGCACCAAGATCTACGGACAAGCGGAGCGCTACGACTTGGACAACAAATGGAGCCATGGAGTGTACACTGGGCCGTCGGAAGACGTGGCCCATGGACATGTGGTGAAGTTCGAGGACAACACTTTCGTGACGAGTCAGCACCTCAAGACGAACATTGTGGACCCGGACGCCTTAGTGGATTTGGAGCCGAGAGAAGTTGAAATACCGATACCAGAAAGGCGTGTTCGGACAAAGACCCGGTTGGCTTCTATGTCTACGGCGCACCCGCTGAACGTTGAGGAAGAGCGCGCCGAGGCCTTTGCTCGAGACCTATGCCGTTCCGGTCAAGGAACCCCAGAGGAGATTATGCAGTTGTTTGGCTTGCTAAAGAATGTCAAGGTGAAGCAAAAGCGAGGACGGGCGGCTGCTAAGAAGGGGTGTTCTTGGACAACGGGAATGTTCGTGCACGGCGGTGTTGCGGGCCTTCGGGGGAATACGTCACGCATGAAGTGGTGTACCAAGTTTCTTGTGAACGCGGCGAAAACACTATGTGCTGGCCACGAGTTTGCAGCGGTGGGCTTGCTTGAGAACGTGGACATGGGTTGCCATAAGGACTCTCACAGTGAGGCCGAGTTGTAGAATGAATGCCTTGGTGATGTTGAGGAAACCCACCAGCGGTGGCCAACTTTGGATTGAAGATGAATCCTTATCTCCTCGAGATGCTGAGTGGAAGCAGGTTGCCAAGAAGCTTTCCAAGAAGGGTGCTGTTCATGAGTTAGAGGTGGGGAAGCCTTTCTTCTTCAATCCTAGACGGTGGCATGAAGTGCAGCCTTGGGAAGGAGATCGAGTAGTTATGGTGCTCTACAGCCCTCGTGCTTCCCACCTTCACTATCAGGACCGCGATCGTATGGAGTTTGCTGGATTCCCGTTGAATCACCTGGTTTCTGGGGAGGCTGAAAACCAAGTCGGAGGAGTTCGAGCTAAAGAAGCCCAGACCACTGCTGAACTTCACCTACTACAATCACTTCCTCATGATGGTCAAGGAACCTTAGATGATGCGTTGTTGACTTTGACGGAGGACCAGCAGCAGCTCATTGATGATTTGGAAGCAAAGTCGACGAGGCTCCGTTTGCTACTTGAGGAGGAGGAGGCCTTGTTGGAAGAGTGTCGCAGAGCAGGAAGTTTGGTGGGAGATGAAGTTGAGAATGTGCGAGGGATCTTGGAGGACATGATGGAGGAAATCACCACCCTTCGCGGAGTACAAGGGCAAGTTCAACATGGACATTGTCTTCGAGCAGCAGCAGTGGCACAAAACGAGATTGACTACGAGCGCATGCTTGAAGAGATGACGGGAGACCTGGAGGTGGTGCACACGGTGCCATTGGATCAAGTTCGAGCAGCCCTTCCAAAGTGGTTGACCGCGATTGAAAAGGAGATCAAACAGCTCCTGAACGGCACCCTCCGCCCTATTTATGCGTCCCAGGCAAAGGAGCTTGAGAGGCAAGGGAAGCTGAAGCTTGTGCCGTCCAAGGCCGTTTGCACTTTGAAACCTCCGACCTCCAAAGGTGAGAAAGCTCGACGCCGTTTCAGGCTTGTTCTATCTGGAAACTTTGCGGCCCCAGATGACCCTAACTACTGCTTGTATGCTGGCGGTGTCTCTGCGGAGACGGTCAGGGTTGCTCTCGCCATCGCGGCGGCTTTCAAGTGGCTGGGAGCTACGTCTGATATTACGGCTGCCTTTCTCTTAGCAGAGTGGCCTAAGGAGCTGGCTCGGTATGCGATTTTCCCTCCTCGGATGTTGGTGGAAGCAGGATTCATCAATGCTGACCAGGTGTGGGAGGTTCTTAAACCACTTTACGGTCTCAGAGAGTCGCCGTCCATTTGGAGCAAGTGCAGATCAGCTAGATTGGCATCGGCGAAGATTCCGTGGGGAGACAAGATCGTGACGCTTAAACCATGTGATGCTGACCACGATTTGTGGCTGGCCTACACCCAAGATGACCCCCTAACGTTGGTGGGAATGGTTGTGACCTATGTGGATGACCTCCTCTATCTCTCTGAAGAGTCCTTGGTGATTGCAATCCACAAATGGGTTGAAAGTGAGTGGCCTTGTAGTCCTCTGGAATGGGCAAGGGACGCTACTGGAACTCGCTACCTCGGGATGGAGATTTACCAGCGGGACAATGGCAACTTTGAGATCTCTCAGGAAGGCTATGTGAAAGAGCTGCTGAGAAGTCATGGTTTGATGGAGACCGTCTCCTCTCGATTGCCGTGCCCGAAGGACTGGTTAGCAGAAGGAGAGGACAATGATGCCGATGAGAACTTTTCTGCAGAAGAACTCAAGTTTGCTCAGCGAGTGGTGGGTGAACAGCTCTGGCTTGCTATGCGAACTCGTCCGGACCTACAGTTTCCTGTGGGCTTTATGGCGGCTAAGGTCAGTAAGCAGCCAAACCGAGTGGCTCAAATAGGACGAAAAATCCTCGCCTACCTCAACACCACGAAAGCCTTGAAGCTCATTTTGGGACCCAACCAGCAGGAGGAAGCAGCAAAGGGCACGGTGGCAGTGACTGGATATTCCGACGCGAGTTTTTCACCGTATGGCGAGAAGTCGTATGGTGCCAGTGTCGTGACGGTGATGAACAGTCCAGTCGCTTGGAAAGCTTCCAAGCAAGCTTTCGTTACCTTGTCGGTAATGGAAGCAGAGCTGTACGAGGCCCTGAATGCCGTGGTTCTCCTTGAAAGTGTGGGAAGCATTGTGGATGAAGTTTTGGGCTACAGGGCGCGCAGGACTCTCAGAGTGGACAACTCCTCGGCAGTGGCAATGCTGGAGGGTGGACCAGGGAGTTGGCGGACGCGACATTTGAAGGTCAGAAGCGCCAAACTGAGGGATCAGGTTGAGGCAGGAGACCTACACGTCGAACATGTTACAGGCGACCGGCAGATTGCGGATCTGGCTACAAAGATGCATCCGAAGATGAGGCTGTGGGAGCTCCTTACGTTGTGGGGCTTCAAGGATTTGCCAAGCGAAGCGGTGGAGGCCCTAGAAGCCAAGAGTGCCTATCTGGCGATGTTGGTGCTTGCTTTCATCGTGTCTCCGGTGGAACCTGGAGACGAGATTGGAGAGAAGAGCAGACTTCAGTCCGTGGGCATCGATGAGCTAGTGATGGTTACCTTGCTGGTGTGCATTGCTGCAGTGGCCCTGTGGGAAACAGCCAAGTGGATCTTCAAATGGATGGTCAGATTCTGCCGGGAGACCCCAAAGCAGAAGCGCTTGAGGAAGTTGAGAGAGACCGCTAAACAAGCGGCCGAGGAGGAGGTGGACCGTGTTTTTTCCACCAGACCAGAAGAGACCCCTAGATTCCCCTCCTCAGCAATGGCCTCAAGCTCCGCTTCATCGAGCCATGATCTACCTCCTGAACCGCATCCGATTCCACGACCTCGCGTGAATAAGAGAATCATCGATCCCACTCCGGAACCGATGTCTCGAGGCGAAGAGTTTGAACTCCTCCCGGAGAAGAGCTACTACAAGACTAATTCTACGAGGTCAAAGATGCACACGGATCCGCATTGTCATGGCTTGCGAAACTCTGGTGATGTGTATGCAGTTGAGTACTGTACGTATTGCCAACGGACCACACCGCTGTACACAAGAAGGAGTCGATCCCTTCAGCCAGCCCGCGAGATCGTATTAGTGGGCTACGTGGAACCTCTGTGTGTGCGAGGAGTGTTGCATGTCAATTAAAAAGATCGTGGAGCAGTCTTTGCACAACGACCCTTGAGTACCAGCAGCCTTCGAGTGTGATTGGTGTGGCAATGCCCCTCCAATCAAGGAGGAGTGTTGAAGGCTATGCAGTCATGTGTGATACAGTTGCCGCGCGAGATGGTTCGAAGGGCCTGTGTTCACTCTTGCAAGGCAGTGCATGTCTTAAGTCTTAAGGCATATGCAAGCCGCATGAGCAGCAGTCAGGACTTTCACTTGCTGTCGAGAAAACAAATTCGGTGCCGGCTTGCCATGTTTGCCCCTCTGCTTTAAGCGGAACTGAGAAGATCAAAGGCCGTAAGCCCGGACGTGGAAGTGCAGATTTACATCTTCCTAGCCTTCTTGCTCTTGCTACTCTTGTTCTTCTTATGGACCTGTTCCTGATGCCTGCCATGTTTAGGCGCTTCACCCCACGTTTGCGGTCGGTCATCTGTGCTCATGGTGCTTCGTGTGACCAAGAGCATATTTAATTACAAGAGTGTTGCCAACGCCTACATGCTGGCAAGTCTTGCGCCACCTGCTAACCGCTACTCACCGGGATTCAACTAATTTCCAGAGAGTTTCCGGGAACAAGCCTGCAGCGTCAAGGCTGCAAACCAAGAAGGGCTGCATGAACTGCTGCATGAATCTTCATATGTCATACTCACCCTTCCTCCAGCCTCCAACTCCCTGCAGCTCACGACTGGCAACTTGGGTATGCGTGCTCTTGTCGTCGGATGCTCTCGCCAACAGACAAACTCATTTCGAACATGGACTCTCTGGATATCAGACTAGACCCTGCAAGGGCACAGAGAGCAAGTCAATTTGTAGTTCTAGTGCCTGATCTGCTTTCGTTGTTACGGCTCCGTTGTGGTGGTCGCCCGAAAACTCCGCAGAATGTAGTACGTATTCATTGTGTGGCGATGCTATCTTTTGGGGGATCACTGTCTCCCCATCATCACCTCACTTCGTTCTGTTGTTGTCATCGCTTCTGTAGCAGCACTAGTTCCACGATCGCGCTTCGTACGGTGGCAACGATCACTACGTTTCATACTACGTAATGATTGCTACTGTGCCAGGTGCTACGATCTTCACGAGTACTGCAGGTCATGATTTTTGACATCAGAAGTTGCGCCCATGTTGCCATGGTAGCTTGCATTATGATTTGCACCTCAATGATCCAGAGGCTCAGATTTGGGCATGCGAATGCCACTCAGGCCGAGTCATCACGGGCTTGGGCCTCATCTCAGAAGTGGAGTCAGAGAGAGGTTGCAAGGTAGAATTAAGAAGGATTAATTGCACGAGGGGACTCAAGATGCAGCGCGCTCGTGTCGATGTCTCTGAGCTGCCGCAGCTCAACACGTGAATAAGCTGGGCTAAGCTACGGACCAGGTCCTTGCGGAGCTTGGCTTCAGCCTTCACGTATGTCAACTGACATGTCAAGAGCTTCGAATGCATGAGGAGACATGGTATGGCTGGACTCAGGTTCATGGTCTTGTAAGAACGTTTGTACATCACTAAAAAGGCCCCAACCTGCCTGGACTGACAGCCACCTATCCAAGTATGATTCACAAAGCCCTAAGCCCTGTAAACCGTAACTCTTTTGTCCCTATGCCCCACGCTCGAAACCTAAAACACTAAACCTGAACCTTAAGACTCAAAGGCACCTTTTGCGATGTCATCGCTAGTTGCTAAAATGGGAGCCTTCGCACTGGAGGTCAGCCGCTTTTCCAATTTAGTTGTGGCACCTACTCGGGTAAAAAGCCGATGCCTGGACTGTTTAATGCCTTTGCTGCACTCGCTTCATCCTGCCTTCTCGGCCTCCAAAACTGCTTTGAGCTTTTGCAACTCGTCATCGGCTTACGAGGACAAAGACTTCACGGCCGGCATACAGAAACATCGACGGATTGGATCACAGCTCTGCACCTTCTGCTGGTCTCAGCTGCTTCGCTGCGAGTCTTGCAGCCTTACGCTCTTTGCATCGCCGATTACAAGCTCCAACTTCCAAAACGCTTCAAAAAAAACAGCATTGTGCAGACGCACTAAGTACAGTGTGCTGGTTATAACACTAATCCGTCCTTGAATTGGAGAGATTGTGAAAGATAGAATCGTTCTCGAACCTTTCGTGTCGTCCACGATGCAGCTGGGTCTCAATCTGCATCTAGCAACCAGGAAAAGTTTCAAGGATTGCCAATTCTGCCATGCTCTGCATGCCGGATTCTACACAAACGGGACAGCTCGGACCACACTTCACTCGTTTCTTAATGGCCAAGAGCTTCAGCTTTGGCAGCCGTTCTACTCTTGTCAGCAACAGGCAGCCTCTGCGCTTTGTTTCGTCACAGTCGAGCACACCAAAGTCCAAAAGTCCAATTCGCTGGAAAAAAAAACTTCAGATCTGTTAGTGCTCGCCAGAAATGGCCGTTAACGAGACAGACAATCCACGGGTGCAAATTCTGTGGTGGAGCCGGTAGTCATTCTTGCCAAACAGTCAGGCAAGAGTGTAGACCGTGGGAAACGCCTGGTGCGCGTCAGCCGGCAGTGCACAGAACTTCCAAGTTAGCGGGTCTCCCAAGACAGAGTGTGAGCAATGGCAAGAGTTCTGTCTTGTGCGGGAGACGGAACGTTAAAACCCAAACGCGCCTTGAGGCACACTTCTAGGTTTAGTAAAAGGAGGTGCAAGCCGACTGACTGACTACGTCACGCAAGGCTACAGCAGTGAAAGCTAACAGCACTTTTACACCTTTCGTTGCAACCAACTGTTCACCACGCGCTTGTCACGCAGTGCAAGTCTTGAGCCAAGTGAAACGGGGCGCAGACAGAGACTTCAGCACACTCACTTCCGAGGTAAGTCCTAAGGACTCCTAACGGCTTCTCTGCACTGGCAACTCTGCTACACGGCCCAGGTGTTCCCCGGACTTCGTCTAGAAGTCCGTTCTCATAGCAAACAAACTGAAAACACTCTGATGTTCATCATGCTTCAGGAAAGTTCAGGGAAACACCACTTTCGTGAAAACTCGTGAGGAAAAACTCCGGTTGGACACGCTTCTGGTAATGATCACTTTCACCGCAAGGTGAGACAGGAAGCGTGAGCGCAGCGACCGACAGACAGACAACTTTTCCCTACTCCTACCGTTCACAACTACACCTAAGGTTCTCTAAAACTCACTAAAGGAGAAAACAGAAAGTGTTCCTGACCTTGGCGAGACACAGGGGCACCATTATAGGATTGAAAATCATTCCAGTGGCGCTTGTCCACGGCCAGAGGCCTGTCCGAAAAGCTGCACCGAATTAAGTGGTATGCACAAACCTAGTCCTGCACAGACCCTGGGCGAAGTCAAAAAGACCTCAGCCCCAAGAAAGCATTCTGTCAGAGCCCTACTGTACTGGCAAGGAGAGTGACAAGACTCCTCAAGCCCATTTGGAAAGACAAACCCTGACAGGTGCTCAAGCCGAACAGTGAGAGGTGAAAGCTGTACAACCTAACTGACACTACCCTCAGTCTGGCACTCAGCTTGCAGTGACCTCAGCCCTGAGGCGAGGTCACTCAGTGAAGCTAGGCGAGGCGGCATGCCGTAAAGTGCCTAGCCTCAAGCCCTCACAGCCCAGGGGTTCCTCAACCTCACCTTGCACAGAGCAGCGCCCCTCAATTCGGTACCTTTAGCGCGGGGCCCACGCACTCCCCTCAACAAGGCGCAGGGAGCGACGCTTTCCCTTCAACTCAACTTCGTGCTGGCGCAGGGAACAACGCCCTGCTATGCTCTCTGCGAGTGGAGACTTTGAAGCCCGAAGACTGCTCCCAGTAAACCTGCTGACTGCTCACTAGGGAAAGGGCAAAACTTTGAGGCCCGCACAGCAGGGGACCTTCCCTACCTGAGGGAAAGGAACCAGGCTGTTCCCTGGGAAGCCTCTGACTGCTTCAAGGGAAGGGGCCAAACTGGCAATCTGGACTGCAGATCACAGACTACACAAATGCAAAAACCAAAGCCTATCACCCTTACATCCTCAGCCCTAAGGCGAGGAGTGCAAGAGCGACTGCGGAAAGGCACCTCGCTGCCTCAACTTGCCCAGTGAGGAGGTACGAGACGATCCCTGTCAGCTGCCAGGTGAGACCCATGGCGTGCCTATAAGAACACCCAGAAAACTAATTACTGGGCGAAGGCGGGCAAACCAAGGCAAGGGGAGGGAGCCTACTCAGCCTGTGCGGCCATCCACTGTCAGCAAGCAGACAGCATGGCGGAGAAACTATCCCTAAAACCAGCCCTAAACCCAAGGCCAGCAGAAGAGCAGTCACAGAGTCAGGGAAGACTGCTCACTGCTGCTAGCGCGCGAGCCTGCTGGGAGGCCACATACATCCCAACAGAGGGCCCAAACCTACCTCAGCCTGCAGGCGAGGCAAACAACTAAGGGCATCCTAAACCCCTAAAGGCGAAAGTCCTCTGCACACGGGCAGCTGGCCGAGAACTAACTAGGCTATGCAGGATCACACGCCGGCGCGTGTCCTCACCAAGTGCAGTCAGCAAGCAGGAAGCTGCACACCTAGTGCCTAAAACAACTCACCACCAGCCAAAAGTAGGCGAAACCACGCCGGGAGCGAGCAGGAAGCCACACAGAGTCCCTGCGCCCAGCAGCGACAGCTGCCTACAACAGACGGGGACGTGCTGCAGGGCATAATAAGAGCATGCCTCAAAAGAATCGAGGCGCGGGTTTAGGATGCAGCAAAACCCCTCATGGCACCTGCAAAGGCATGAAAGGGAACAAGGGCTAGCACAACCCTACAAAGAACCCCAGGCAATTGCAGTTGCTGATGCTCAGCAAAAGCCCACGAGTGGTCCAGACTGAACCTTCTGCATGACACCACACATGGGAAGGCCAGCCTGTCATGAGTGCGCGTGCCACGTCCAGGCCGGGAAAGCAACCCACTGACCAGCGAGGCATAAAACAAAGCCGCTTCGAGCACACAGTCCTCAGCCCTAAGGCGAGGACTAGGGCCTGCTAACTGGAAAAGAAGCGGCAAAACGGGCATCGTCCAAAGGGCAAAGAGGAACAGGTTTCCTACAAAGGTGCTTGAAAGACCGGCAGCCACAGTGAAGACCAACGCCCCTAGAGGTAAGTACTGCTCAGCCTGTTCGCCTACAGGAGAACTCCCTTCCGCGAGGAGGGCCGGCCAAAACTTGTCGCAAGAAATTGCACTGCAAAATTCAAGCCAAACCGACCAAACCATGCAAAATCAAGAAAATCACATGGAAGTGTCACACCATGGCAACTACTGCTCTTCGGCTTGAGCCGGAACTGCACCTACCCCGCCCCTGCTGCACAGGCAGCCTACGAGGAAACAAGCGGTTAGGTTCGAGCCTGTTAAGGACCCACCCGTAGTTACGGCCTCAAGGCTGGCGGCCACGACGGCACTGGAGGCTTGAGCACTCATGGCCTTGAGCCAGGATTGAAAATCAACTCCCCCTCATGAACCTGTCGTCGAGAAAAGGTACCGGTCCAGTGGCTGCTGTTGCGTATTGGGCTCGTAGATCTTCTCACGGTCCACGATAGTTTTATGGCTCTTCCAAAAGTGGCTGCGGCTGTACAAAGAGGCGTCAGCACCTACCAAGCACTCAAAGCCCTAAGAGCTGTGTGAGCAAAAGCTTCGGGGTAGTGCTGGGTGTTCTTCAGAACGAACATCTTACTATGCTCGTGGTTTCCAGGGCACTTTAATTTATCCATGCAGTGAATGAGAACATGATTGTTCGAGCACAACCTCCAAACCTTCTTCACAGGAAGTGCGTCCATTCCAACCATGCCGCAAGCACAACCATGCACAAGAGCGGTCTCATGCGGATTGATCTTAAGGAATGACTTCGTAGCGGACCATCCCCAGTAAGCACAACGTTGCGGCCACTCAATGACCCAAGTTGCCGAATCAGATGTGTTGACTAGCCTCAAGAAGCTCTTCCAGAGCTTTCGGTGGACTGTGAAAAGTCCTTTCATCCTTTCATCATAGTGATCTGCAGATCGGGCTTGGTGATACCGCTGCCAAGGCGAACCACCGGTACAGGGCGTCGAAGCCCACACAACAACATGCATGTTCCGACGGTGCGCCGAACGAAGCGCATGCTCAATGAGCTCGATGGTCTCCGGAAGAGTCCCATCCGTTTCTTCCGTCACGGGAATAGCATGGATGCCATAGTGGCTAGCAAGCTTAGTCAACCAGGCTTCTCCAGAGGTGCAGAACTCGACCATCACAATGTAATGCGGTGTCTGCAACCGACAACGACCAACCAACACACTCCAAGGATCATCGACGCTTGCAGAAAACAGACCTTTGAACGCGGCAAACACAAGGCAACGGACCGGGGGCGCATCACCTCGAAGATAGTCACTACGGGTGAGACGTTCCTCAAGACACAACTGTCCTATATGATACCAAGTTTGCCCGACACTCAAGTTCTTTGTTTGCAAGTCGGCGACGTTATCCGTTCCTGGGACGTGTGTAACCAGGATCTCGCCGTTCTCAACCTTATCCTGCAAGTAGCTTTTTTTTTTTGACTTTGAACCGCGGGACAAGTAGCTGTCCACCTGCGAGCCCGAGGTGCACTCACTTGGTACACCGCAGGAGAGCTGCTTTCAGCTCAAAAGCGCTACACTCGTGATCCGAATTTTCGGATCACGACGTGAACCTACCCAAAACTACGGACTGCAAAAGCACTTGCTGTGTTGTTGTGACAAGAGGTAGTTGTCAGAAGACAGTCACCTGCTTTCGCACCCAGCGCTAGGTGCTGGCCACAACGAGCGAAGCTCAAGCTGAAGAGTCCTCTGGTGCAAGTACGCTGTAAAAACCGTGGGCCGAAAGGTCAGCCTCCACAGTTGTGCTACAAGAGTGTTGTGGCGCAGCAGGCAGCCACTACCGAGCAGTGAGGTTACACTCGAGTTAAGTAGAGAACATAGCAGTTGGCTTGAATCTCATGCCTGATTTTGGCATTTGCAAGAGTGGCGGGTTTGCCGTCGTCTGCATACCAGAGTTTGTTGCCTTCGTCCAGCAAGGCAGCTCGGTAATGGCCCTCCGTAGGAGTGTTTCCCAAGTGAACCGCGACGGCTTGCAGCTTATATGCGACATTGCATACACGAGTGTCCGATGCAACAAAGCTAGGAATTTGCACCACTTCATCGTCAAGCCTTAAGAGGGTGTGAAGTTTACCATGCGGGCCGTATCGCGAAAGCTGCAAAGCTATGCACTCAGGAGGATGCCACAGCGCATGGACCTGGGCTTGGGCAGTCCATGAGTTCACAAGTTCTTGCACCGTAGCGCCAGCAACCAGGGGCACCGACAAAGGCAGGGGAGAGGTGTCTCCCAGGTATCGCACCTCTCCTTCAGTGGTGCGTGCTTGCCATACTCCACTCAAAGCGTTCATATTGGCTCCCACCTGGAAGGATTTGAGAAACTCAGCTGCGTCGTGCTGCAGTCCCGGGGCCCTCCAGTGATGAAGCAGTTGCTTGAACGGCCAAAGATCCCAAAGCATAAAGGGTTTAGGCATCCTTAGCAGAGCCTCGAGAGAGGCTATCAAAGCTCGTGGCAGGAGATCCTGCCGGCACTGATAGTGTGACCATAACAGGCACAACGTGGTGCAATTGGAATAGCAAACGTTGGACTGGTTCAAAAGTCGGGCCTTCAGAACGTGTTGCCTGTTCACCTGAGCTTTGGGTTGAGGGTGACGCGTGGCATTAGGGGCATTAGGGGCATTAGGGGCAGGAAGGGCGGTTGGGCATGAAACGGCTAGGGATTTAGGCACTTTCGTGAGTGCTTTAGCAGCTGCTGAGTCCGCGACTGGGCTGCTGGAAGCTGCCGAGCCAGAGCATTGGCCAGTGGGCTCCGAGCGAGGCGTTCTGGTTTGATCGCCATGCCCAGAACTTGGCAACTGGCATTGGAGCACAGGGTTTGCAATGCTGCGTGTAGCTGGTGTGAGGGCGCCGAGCGGTTGGCAATCGAGCACAGGAATGTAATGGACTGTCCCTTCAGTTCGGCTGCTAGTGGACGCGTCGGGCAGAAGCGCGTGATCAGCTCCGCGTCCTGGCTCAAACGCACGATGTGATCTACTGACTCCCTGACCTCCTGCATGTTCAGCGACTTCTTCTCGGTGTCCGGGATCAGCCGTCCTCCTGTCTCCTCGTTGGCCTCCCAGCGGAGGAAGGCCCAGTGTCCGTCCTTCAAATAACCCAGCTTCGTCATCAAGGACTGGATCTCGGCTGTGAGGAGCGCCGGGGTGAGGCGACGCTGAAACTCCTTCCAAAGGTGGAGCCACAGATGATGCCGCAGGGAGGTGCGAGCCAAGCCCTGATCTCGATCCGTTCTCCATGTCTCGGCAGCTTGATGGAGGCTCTCGGGGAGGCCGCCCGGCAATCCCACCCGCAGCCAAAGCACGAACGATGTGTCGAGCTGGAGTGCCTTGATGCTGTCCTCGTGGCGCATTGCCAGTCTGATCAGCTGTTCGCACAGCTGGCGAAGGTCCAGCAGCTCCTGCTGTTCGTCCTTGGTGAGCTGCTTCTTGCCGCGGCCCTTGTCCTTTCCCTTTTCCCTTTCCCTTTCCCTTGCCCTTTGGTTGTGTCTGGGTCTTCAGCTGTTTGGCCGGTGTCTGGTCGTTCTCCGAAGCCGACGGCAATGGGCGGCTCAGCTTGGGTGCCGGCTGGTTTGCCATGAACCTGGAGTACAGCTCCCACTCCTGACTGTCCTCCTGCTCCATCTCGGTTGCGGTCATCCTCAGCTGAACCTGAGTGCATAGGAGGGCAGTCGGAGTTGATAGATTCAAGGCTGGCATAGATGGACTGCCAGAGCACGTGGCAGCCTACGGCATGTCGACTGGGGGCAGAACGATATTGCTTGCCACAAAAGCGACAAGGGTTGCCCACCGCTATGCCTTTGGCTGCTGCCTCTGTTTGCTCGAGCCGGCTGTGCAAGGTCTTGTGCTTGGCTCTGAAATGCACCTTCACTCTAGAGGAGTCGGCAGCCCAAAGGCGACACTCAGGGCAGTGATGTTCCATGCGCGCATGCAAAGATTGTAAACCCGTGATGTGTTTCCAGTCACGTTTGGCAACAGTCTCTAGGGTAGCTATGGCCGGTTCATCAACCAATCTGGCGCAGAAGTCGGGGGTAGCCTGGGCAGCGGGCGGTGTTTCCAGGGTGGGTGCAGGCACATCGGAACTCCCATCCCGACACGAATGTCCTAGCAGATGGGTACTCTCAACTTGCACCGGGTGTGCTGGAACTGCATCGGCAGAGTCAGCTGGACGCTTCGGGCAATTATCGAAGAGTATGTGCGAATTAAAATTGCGCCAGCCATTGAATTCTTTAAGACAATAGCGGCATGTAGGGACCCCACCTAAGGAATGTTCCACCTGGTTCTGCTGCTGGGTGGCTCGCCTGACTGTGCCACGTTTGATGGCTCCATGCTTCTGGGCTCTGTGAGTTTGCAAAGTGGCTGCTGTGGCAAAGGTGCAGGGACAATCCGGACACGCAAAGGGGCGGGTCACTTCGCCTACCTCAACGAGCTTGGCCGGCACTCTTGCTGGGCTGAGCTTCCGACTTTGTCCTGAGAAGTGTGTGCGATTCACCGGCACCGGGGGTGCCTGCGTGGCCTGCTCTGTGTCAGCCGAAGTTTCGTTCGCTGGTGGCGGCTGGGGCTGTGAATGAACAGGCTCGTCTGGGGATCTCGCCAAGGAGGCTAGAAGAAGGTGATGCCATTGGCGTGTACGTTCTAGCTGCAGGGCCTCAGACAGAGCTTCGAATCGATCTTTGTTAGCTTGGGCTTCTGCACGCAGAAGTGACTCAGGGTGGAACCGGAGCTCAGCGAACAGCTCCAGGTTAGTTTTGTGAGTTTCGTGTCCCAGGCTGTGCGTGATGATTCGGAGCTGTCTGGCGGCAACTCCTTGCACTCTCTGCAGTGACTTGGGCTCCAGCGGCAGGGTGGAGAGGCCGTATCGCAATGAAGGCCACACGATCGCTCGCCACAGCCGGATGCGATTGTGCATGCTGAGGCTGTGGCGCCCACAGAGCACCTGTCGCAGCCGTGCGAAGACCTGGGTGGCACGCTTGCATCGATAGGCTACCGAATGGTGCTCGAACGCCCCATATCCAATGATCATGCCTAAGTAGGTGTGTCTGCGAACGATGGGAAAAGACAGGTCTGTGGCCAATCGTAGCCTGGGCTGCCCCTGCTCCCGAAAACGAAGTTTTCCGAGAATTTGCGAGGCTTTGGGGCCATCGACCTGCAGCAGGATCACACTCTTGGTCGGGCTGACCCGAAACCCATGATGTTGGAGTACCCTGACCATCCTACGAATCTGCTCGAGTCCATCTTGGAGTGCCTCCGGGGATGTGATGCGCCACTGGCCAATCACGTCGTCGGCGAACATTGTGATGACTTGCGACGCGTCGGGGCCTAGAGCTTCCAGGAGACGATGATAGACAAAGGTGGTCGCAGCAGCCCAGAGTGACGGGGAAAGGGGACATCCCTGTCTCACACCCCGGGCTGTGTGGCAAGTTGCAACATCTCCCCCGTGATCGATTTCAAGCACAATCTGCGCATGAAGGGTGACAATCTGGGTGATCATATCCTCTGGGGCTCCGGCTGCCCTCAATGCGGCAACAATCACCCAACGAGGTATGGAGTCGAAGGCCTGAGCAACGTCCAGTGAGAAGCTTATCCCACCAGTGCACGGGTGCTGGACAGTGCGGTCCTGGCGGCGCTGGACCATGCGTGCTCGCACTGGGGCCTTTGCGCGAACAGCAAAGAAGTGCGAGTAGACGCGGTGAAGAGCTTCGGCAGTTGAGCGCCCATGACAGTACGCGAATTGTGGCGACGAGGCTAGGTACGGGAGTAGGAATGGCGCAAGGAGCTCATTCAGCATCGAGGCGTGCGCTTTGTTGGCCGGGTGAATGAGGCTGATCGGCCGTGCGTCGGCCGGTTGTTGTGCACGGCGCCCTGGCTTGGGAACCAAGCAGAGGGCAACTTGTCTGAGCTCAATCGGGAGTCTCCAGGGCACCTCGGCATAGGAATCGTTGAGGATGCGGCTGAGCATGGGGCCCAAAGTCGTGGCACCAAGCTTCCACAGTATCCCTGGGGCGGCTTTCGGGTGTGCGGCTTTCTGTGCTGGGAGCCGGGCCAGGGCTGTTGTGCAACCAGCGGGTGTGAACAGGGGCTCCTGGCATGGCAGGACACGGTGGGGCTGTGCCTCAGGAGCCCGATAGAGATCACGAAAATGGGCCAGCAATGTTTCACGTTCTGCTTGGGGTCCCTGCATGTGTCCCTCCGGAGTGCGAACATGAAGCCTCAAGTTGACCTTCTTGGGTGCAAGGCGCCTTACCACCGCATAAACCTTGGAAAGGTGGCCCTTGCCGGCAGCAGTTTCGGCCTGCTCCACTTGGTCCAGAAGGAACTGTCGCTTACGGTGCCTGCGGGCTGCACCTGCGGCACGTTCGAGCTCACTCAGCCGAACTGAGGTTCGCCAGTGGGCAAGTTGACCATGCAGGCTGGTGTCCTCGGCCAGTCGCCGCTTCTCTGCCCTGAGTTCCCATATGCGAGGTGCCGTATGAAGCTGTGGTGCGCCTGCCTGCTCATTCTTGTCTCGGCTTTGCTTGTTGCCGGCTGTTGCCGGACAAAGCTGTAGCCACACATCCTGGAGGGTACGATCAATGTCCTGGATTGAAGCGTTTGGGGGCAGGATGGCACGGAGGTGGGCCTCGAAGGTGGCCTGTAGAGCAGGGTTCGCCCCCAACTCAGCCACGACCTTGTGGGGGCGCACAGCAGGGGGTCTTCGTGCAGTGAGGTTCCAGGGGCACCAGTTCAGAGGCAGAGAGCCTTGCAAGGGCAGGTGTTTCATACCAAGTCGGGCCGCACCGACCGGCCAGTCTGCAATGGTGGCAGCTTGACGGCTGGTTTTGTCACTGTGGGCCGAGCGGGCAATGATGTAGTCGATTTGGGATTGGGTGCCGTTGCTCTCATTGATGAATGTGCTGCCTGGGCTTGGCCCGAACGTGTTCAGAGCCAGCAGGCCAAAGGTCTCCAAGGTGTTGGTGAGCTCGGGCACATCAAGATGAGGGCCCGGGCTCGGTGGGACGCCCGTTCCGACCACACCTCCTTTCGGCAGAAGCTGTGTGTTGAGATCGCCCAGCACGCACAGCACATTTCTCTGGGGTATCCCCTTGAGGGCCGAGCTGAGTTTGTGCAGAAAACCCGCCCGTCGATTGAGGCAGTCAGCCCACCAGTCGCCGGGGTTATCCCTTTTTCGGTGATACCAAGCATATTGATACACATGCAGAACATCAAGTGGCTGGTGCCCCTTCGAGGGGAAGATGCGAATATGTTGCAGCCTGCCGGGTACGGTAGGAGTGTGCCTAATCGCGGTTTCAGGGGCAAAGGTCTTAGCCACGCACACGAGTAGCCCGGCCTCCTTGTTCTGGCCGCTCCCATGGTGGATGTATGTCCACCCAGCGTCGCTCCATTGGCGATCTTCTCGCCAGTAGGTTTCCTGAACACAGAGAATATCGAACGTTTGGGCATTGAGCTGCATCCATGCCTGGAGCTCGGTCCAGATTAGCCCTGTAAGGCCGCTGGAGTTCCACGTCACAAATCGGCATCTCCTTTCCGGGGCTTGAGGCCTACGGCGTGGGTGCTTCGAGGGTTGCGGCTGGGTCTGTGCATCCTTGAGGGCATCGGTGGTCGAGGTCCGAGGCACTTGCAAGTGAGCTGATGTCAGGACCTGGCCGCGATAGTACGCAAATCCGTGTCGTGCTGCTATGGTTTGGGCTTTTCGTAGCGCTTGCTTGCGGTGATGCAATCGGGCAAATGGACCTGGCTTCGCCTTGGCATCAACTGGTGCGAAACCTGAGGGGGCTTCAGAACTCGCGGTCCCGAGTTCAACCCTCGCGTCTGTGGGTTCATGTTGGATCTTCTCAACTAAGTGTGCTGTCCCACCCCCGGACTTGGGACCGGGGCGGGTTGAGATAAAGCTCTGTGCTGTAGCGGTGGCCTGCTCATGCGGGCCTGAGTGTCGGTACCAAGCTATTGTCCTGTGATCTGGCACTTCGGTTGCTCCGGCTTCAGCTGCTGAGGTCGAGGCTGCCGACGGCTTGTGTGTTGCACTCGGCGGTGCCAGTAATCCCGGCGGGGGTCTCACCATCCTGGCATAGATCCTGAGAAGCAGTTCGTCTGGATCAGCATCATCCGGTGGACTTCGGCTGCAGTGTAGGGCATCGGCTGCCTTGGGCACTCCGGCGCTAGGCCTATGCGGGTCAAGGGCCAAAGGTCCTGTGCTGCAACCGTGGCTGTGGTGCACAGGCTGTGGCAGTGTAGCCGGTGTATGGGCCGCAGCCCTGCGATCGTCAAAGCACGAGCTTGCTCCAGGCATGTGACTTTCAGGCCGCGGCGGCAGAGAATCTGTCGAGGGCGGCGCGCACTCATGTGGCCTGCAGGTCGCCGGGTCAGGGCTTAAGGAATTCAAGGCCAAAGTAGAGCGCCAGGGCTGGTGCATCGGTTGAGGCAAGCTCTGCTGCGTCCATCTATGCAAGTGTGCATCCAGCTGGCCTGACGGAGGCCTGGCATAAGCATGTGCCGGGTCATGTGCAGAGGGCCACGGGCTGACAGCAGTCAGCAGGCCTGAAGGCCAGGTTGCGGGCCGAGCTCGCAGAGCCGATCCCCCTCCCCCAGAATAACCCGAAAGACCCGAAGTGCAGTGAACAACTGGAGGCTCGGGCAGCTGCTCCCAGCCAGGAGGTCCGGTGTCAAAGTAGTTCGGATACCTGTCGGCGGGCCAAGGAAAATGAGCTGCTAGGGGGTCACAGGCAAGAGCAGGTAACAACTGTTGTGTCCAATGAGGCTGTGCTGACACAAACGGCGCGGGCCAGGCAAACAGGCTGTAGGCAGGTGGCTCCAGATCAAAAGTCCTGTGGGCTGGCAGCGTGGATCCTGGCACTGACGAGCGAGACTCAGGCTGTGACGGCAAAGACTCCGCACGCGGCAGTGTCCGATCATCCGTCCTGCAAGCGAGGGGGTTAGAGGTTAAGGTCGGCCCGGGTGGCACAGCTCGGCTGCGATGCTCAGGCGGATGCGCATGTGCATGTGAGGGCGTGGGCTCTGCAGGCTCACTGGTTGCAGGTGCAATGGGTTGAGGCCTGGCACAGTCAAAATCGAAGGCAAAATCATGCGCAAGGCTCTGGGCTGTTGATTCCAGGGTCAGGCCTGGCGGCAGAGTCGCCATTGATGCACCGTGGGTGTCAGCATCTCCACTGGCTGCTATCCAAGGCAGGGCTGAGGCGATGTTGCAATCAACAGGCGGTGCTGGAGCAAAGGGCACAAAAGGCGGTGCTTCAGCTGACAACTGGCTAGGCCCAGGCTCGAGCGAGGCTCGATCGGCCTCCATCTTCGGTGTGCCACGGCACGCCAGCAAGCAGGGAAAGATCAGCCACAGTTGAAAATCTGCCACTAAATGCGAGCAAATCCCTATGGAAATCAAGCACAAAATCAGATTGGCAAAAGGCAACCGGCAGGATCTCATAGTCTCAGGTGGCCTGTTTGCAGGCACGAGATCAGTGGAGCTCCGAGCTCCCTCTCTGCTTCCTCTGTCAGTGTAGGAAAATTCCTGGTGGCGTACGCAATCAGCAAAAGACCGCTGGGCCGAGGCAAAATTTCCAAAGCTGAAACGAAGAAGTTGGCTGCACTCAAGGGCCGCCACAAGTTGCTAGCGAGACGGGCCGCGTAAGCCGAGTGTCCCTGAGCCTGATCAATGACCTGATCGAGTGCAATGGCTTTCAGATGCAGCAGCTCCGTGGCAGAAGCTGAGAGAGCCCGGGCAGCCGGGGCGACGCACAATGGCACTACCAGCACCGGTTGGTGCTATCTGCCGCTACCCCGCCCCTACACCTTGCAAAGGCCGAACGAACAGGGCGAAGAGGAAACCAGAGGAGGGGGAAACCCCGGGTGCCCTGAACAAAAACCAGCCCAGGCCCAAGCAAGGGCCCACCGCTACTTTTCCTTGAACCGAGACGCTTCCTGCAAGTAGCAAAGACGAAGGTCCACGTGACGCATCCTTCTCAGGAAGCCGGACATCATACTGCTTGGCGAGCGGAAGAGCTGTCCGTAGGCAGGTATAGGGGTTGCGCAACGCTTTCGAAAAGGTGGCCCAAAAGCTGCCCCAATCCTACAAGCTCGCGCGCCATCTCAACCATAGCGAAAAGCTCAGACTCCGCACTGGAGAGTGCTACGATAGGCTGGAGCCTCGAGTAAGTCTTGATACAATTCCCATTCAGGTAAATCACTCCTCCGCTGGTGCTCTTCCGTCCAGTAGAGCGCTCAGAGGCCCAATTAGCGTCGCTGAATCCAACGAGGGTTGCAGTCCCAGGTTGAGCTTTGGAGTCCTTCTGAAAGACCTGAACAAGATCGGGAACCTCCAAAAGCCAACGGAGCACTTTACGCATACAATCCTCATGCACAGCGCGCGGACAGGCTTGACCTCTAGACAGCATGGAGTGAAAATAACACAAATCCCCCCTGGTTTGCACAAGCCAGCCTAGTTTCCCTAGGGTGCTTCTAAAGCGGCTCGCGGCTTCAGGGGAGAGCTCTTCGGAGGGCTTCTCGGGGTCTTCCTTGTCAAGGATCGATCGGAGGTCTGGTGGTGCAGTGCAGGGCTTCATCTTCCTGCGGTTCTCCTGGCTCCACCCAAAAGCCTCGAAGATCGAATCGACGTATTCTTTCTTCACAGCCAACAAGATCTCATGGCCACGCTTGATTATCTCACGGCCTAGGAATCCGATCCTGCCGTCCTCATCCAAGCGTCCAGTCAACTTGACCTTAAGACGGCCCATGAGGAAGTCTAGAAGCTGTTGGTTTGCCTCTTTCGTTCTTGTGGCTAGCAAGATGTCGTCGACGTACACAAGACAAAGCACAAGGATGTCTCCCCAATACCCTTTGTACAACGTAGGTTCAATAAGAGAAGGAAACAATCCCAACTCAGCAAGAAGTCCAGCAAGATGCTTCTGCCACGAAAGGCCTGCCGATCTCAAGCCATATATGGCTTTCTCCAGGATGACGTAAACCTTAGAGCCATCAAGGTTCTGAAAGCATCCCGGCAACTCAAGCACGGTATCAAGAACCAACTTGGCATACAAGAAGGCAGTCGAAACGTCAAGTCCCCAAAGGACAAGCGTATCCTGGACAACACGACAGATGAAAGCCTTGAAGGCCTCCACAGAAGCAGTCTGGCTCGCAATGCCCAAGTCAAGCGCCGAAGGTTGATTGAAAGCAAAGTCTTTTGCAACAAGGCGCGCACGCACAATGTGCTGATCGTCAACATCAACCTTGTCAGTGAAGACAAAACGCGACTTAATGATCTTGGCACCTGTCTCCTGGCAGTGGGTCTTAATCTCATCATAGGTGCGGGCGTTGCCGACACCCAAGTTGTGCATAGCAGACACCTCTTTCTGCATGCCAACCCACGTTTTCTCAGGATCCAAAGGCAAGCCACTGACATCATCAACCACAGAAGTGGGCTTGATGACCCACACCTCCCGATCACCGAAAGGCATGGCTACCCCCTCATCGGGGTTACTGTGCTGAGCGGGTGCTTTTCTCTTAAGCTGAGCAGCAAACAAGCCGACCTCACCGTAATCAACAGGACTCAGGTGATGCTTCTGGTCCGGAATCACTGAGAACATGAACTGAGGCATGCTCGTACTGTCAAGGACATCCGGGACCTGAGCAACATCCATGGGCACAGTGTAGTCGTCCATATCAACCTGATCCATCTCAACGTCCCCACCAGGGAGATACTCCTGAGGGAGCTCAGAGTCTTGGGCTGCTTGTGAGGGTTCGGGCACCAGGTGCTGCAGATCCTCAGGAACAGGAGACCCAGGAAGACTGGGCTCGTAGTCCAAGCTCTCTTCTTCAAACTCCACAACTTCAGGGTTCGGGTTGATTTTTACTTGAGGCTTTTCAGGGGCTTGTTGCTGTTCAGGATTGTCAAGGTCACCGAGCGTATCCCTGATGTAATCACGAAAGCGAACTTTGCAACGCCTAGAGTGGAAGCGCGATCTACCTAAGCATCCCGGACAACGTGCCGTTTTGTTGTTTTCAAGCCATTCAGGCGCCGGTTGCGGCAACGGGATTGCTTTCCTCGGTAGGGCCACCCCTGGTAGGCTTTCATAATCAGGCTCATCAGGATTAGCCTCGGCGATAGTGGGTAACAAGTTCGACGAGAACGTCACTGGGTAGGCCATCTTGAGAGCCCGGGCGACGCATCTTTTCATAGACCCATTTGAGAGTCTGATCATGCAGTGATGCCCTTGCCCACCAATCACGGGGCCGAGATAGGCACCAATGTCGTATCGACCATCAACTTGTGATGCAAGGTGTTCTGGGGGCTGAATGTACATGATGCAAGCGAAAGGAAACAACAAGTGAGGCGTGTGACTCTCACCCAAAGCTCGCTGCAAAGGACTCAACAGTTGACCTTGTGACGTTCCAAACCGGTTGTGTGAAGCAGCCGCATGGCTGTGAAGCAATTCCATCGCTTCCTCATTAGCCAACAGTTTCAAACCACTCACACCCTTAGCATGAAGCTCGTTGGCCAAAGCTGTTTCTTTAAGCGTTCGGATCGCTCTCTCAGCTACCGGGGCGTGTCTGCTAGGAGAGGTTTTGGTAGAAACCGAACTCCCACCTGTAACCTCAACAACCTCGGCTGCTATGGCTGCTAAAAGCGGTTCCCCGTCATGTACAACATGAACTTCTTTGAGACCGAATGATTTGAGGAATTTGACTAGCTTCCCCACGGTGACTTTTCGGTAATCTCCTGCATAGGTAGCAGCTGTGCCTACACAATACGTCGGTACGTGTACCACAGCGATCAAACGGATGCCTCGATACCAGTATTGATCCATCTGCACCTCAAGTGGGTCGACACTTTTGCGTGTTCGGGCGGGTGAGAGCCCTTTAGATCTTACACAGCTAGGACAGCCACCCCAATAGGGGGTATGACCCTGACGTTGGTGGCGCAATCTAGCTTCGGCACCGATGTTTTCGGGGAGAGCTTCTTCAGGGTCTACCGGGGGTTTGGTGTTGTTCGGGGTGGTTCTCTCTAACTCTTCACGGTCATCACCATCATCATCAAAAAGCTGCTCTAGCTCTTCAACACCAATGGCACCACCCACATCACCTGAATCAAGCAATGGGCGACCGACCGACATGCACGCTGAACTACCTACTGGCACGCAGGCTGCACGACCTACCATGCAAGCAAGCTAGACTACCTACCGGAACACAAGCTGGGCAACCTACCTGCACGCAAGCTAGACTACCTACCGGAACACAAGCTGGGCAACCTACCTGCACGCAAGCTGGACTACCTAGCTGAACACACGCTGGGCAACCTACCGGCAGCACTTCTCTGACAGCGGCACTCTGCAAGAGAACTTCACGAACTCTCTCTTTTGGCTGCTGCTCAAGAGCGGCTAAAGTTACAGGTCGCTGTCGCTGCTGATTGCCTCGACCTCTTCGAGGTCTATAAGCGGAGGAGGCAAAGGTGCCGGTTTCACTGCCGTTGCCAAACTGGTCGGCGGCGCCACAAATCGTTCCTCTTCCGTGGGCATCTCGATGGTGTAGTGAACGCCCACCACTGCACGTGGCTTTGGCGCATGCTTGGGTGCCGGCATCAGCTTCTTTGTTATAGGCCTTGGTGTGGCTGGCGGCGGCATGAACGACGGCCTTGATGTTGGAAATGGCGCCCGGAGAGAAGGCGCTGCTGTGGGCGTTGGCATCGGCGCTGAACTCGGCGCCACTGGTACTGTACTCGGCCTCGGTGTTGTGGTCGGTCGGGCCGGATAGGGCCTGTAGCGGTAATCCATGGGGATCTGCGGGGGCACGTGCATCTGCATGGGCACCGGAATCTGCATAGGAACCTGCATCTGCATTGTTGCTGGCACCGACCTTTGAGCTGGAACTCGAGGAGGCTCCGGCGTATTCTCCACCAACGGTGGCGCCGGCGGTGGCGCCGGTGGTCTCGGGGCCTTCCCCTTCTCCTTTGAGGCTGCTGCTTTTGCAAGGGACGCTCTGCGGGCGAAGGTCGCGGCATCCTCCGTGTCCATGAAGCCGAGGCGCACTCCTTCTATGGCCGAAAAAGGCATGTGGCGCGTCGGCACCACAGGATCCACCGTCGCCACCGGAGGTGTTGTTGTTGTTACCGGCGTTGCCACAGGGGCCGGCGTTGCCACAGGAGCCGGCGTTGTCAAAGGAGCCGGCGTTGTTGTAGTAGCGCCCTTCGGCGGCTTTGGAATCGCTGCCTTCGGACCCTTCGGCGGCTTTGGAACCGCTGCTTTCGGAACCTTTGGAGCGGCAGCCTTCGGAGCGGCCCTCGGTGGAGGTGGTGCTGTCCAGATGTTGGGCGGCGCTGGCGCGGCCTTTGGCGGACTCTTTGGCGGACTCTTTGGCGGTGTGGTTGGCCCCTTTGGTGGTGTAATCGGAGACTTCGGTGGTGTGGCTGGCGGCTGGCCCCTTTGGGGGCGTACTTGGCACCATATCTGTTGAGCCTGGGGCCTTCGGTGGAGTCACAGGCTGCTGTGCCCCACGTATCGCGGATAACACCCCCTGCCTCCTTTCGCTGGCTCGCTGCCTGAACTGGGCTAGATCCGCAATTTTCTCCTGCATAACGGCGCCCTGGGAGCTGGCTGCGGGCGCACCCGAGCCAGGAGCAATGTTGGAGGCTGTGGTGCTCGACGTTGGTCTCCACTTGCCCCAACACTCGTCCTCGTCCGTCTCCTCCTCCTGTGCTTCCACGCTCATAGGGGCCGTGCTCGGCTCCGGCACGGGAGGCATAGGAGTTGTATCCGGCTCTGGCATGGGTGGCTTGAGAGGAGCCACTTTCCCATACACAGGAGTAGTCACGACCGGGCTGTCTGGAGAGTCTTGCCTGGCCAGTGCCTTGGCGCCAGCCTTCGTAAGAGCGCCGCGGGGAGAAGTCTCCGATCCTGGCAGAATCAACGGACTTGGCGGCTCCACCGGGCTGCTTTCGAAAAGGCTCGCAAAACTCATCGGCGGACTCTCTTCCACCTCTGCTGTCGGCAAGTCCGGCTCTGTGAGGTGAGGAGACAATTCCGGGGAAGAGACCGGAGTCGGCAGCGCCACGTCGTTGGAGAGCTCCGTCTGCTCCGCCGGCAACCTTTGAACCCGGAAGGTCGAGTTCTCCATGTCCTGGTCCATCTCGTGGTCGGACCCAGCCATCGTCCCTTACAGGTTCTACTGGGCCTTCAGAGCAAGAGTGGGCTAGGTGAGACGAAGCGACCGACCGACCAACACGCGCTCCTACGGTTTCAAGCCCTACTCCTACACCTACAGGGTGAGACGGGACAACAGAACTCACGCTTCCCTTCTCAACCGACTGCACGGAACCATCAGTAGAATCAGGCTCAACGTAGGTACAAGCTTTCAGCCACGACGTGTTGGCATACAATTCTGTCTCAAAGCGCAGACCACCCGGAGGATAGGCAACATGTAACTGAGGATCATAGTCATAATGAAAGATCCTAAAGCCTAAAGACTGCAAGATGCCTGAGCTAAGGATGCTTATCGAATTGGGGGCAATATACGCTTCCAGCTGCACTCGAATCTCTCTGTAAGCTTGGGTTCCAGAGGGCCCCGCTTCGAAACAAGGGAACCAAAGCTCTAGCAACCCACACCTAGTTATCTCCATAGTCTGGTCGTTGGCAACACTTACAAAGAGAGGCTCAACCTCAAGCTCTCGGATCAGCTTCGCAGTCACTCCAAGCATGTCTTGCGAAACAAGGTGAACACTCCCACCGCTATCAATCAAGAGATACGAGGGGTCGTCCCTAGTGACTGCAGGAAGTGCCAAAGTTGGAAAAGCAAGGCACTCTGAAGACCGATCCCGAAGCTGAGGCTGCGGCGCGGAAGCAAGGCTCAAAGCAATCACTGCTACGGCTACGCAAGCATACGTGAAACATGACTGCCGTGGGCTACTCAAGCATGCAACCAACCGACAAATCAAGCATCCTACCATGCAAAACATGAAAAACGTGAAAATCAAGGCAGTCATGGTGAAAAACTGTCCCCTCTCAGGCATTGCTTCAGAAATCTGCCCTGCCGCGGGCAACAGTGACGACATAAGGAGGGCCGCTTTGCCAATCTTCCCGGCACCCTTTGGAGCAGTGGGAGCTGGCGCCGCAGTCGAGGAAGGTGCAGGAGGGGCCACCTTGGGAGCGGCACTCTCTGTTGCCGCCGCTGCTGTCGCAGCAGCCTTCTCATCGGCAATCCTCTTCCTGCACTCGTTGGCCCAATGGCCCGGCTTGTGGCAGTAATTGCAGGTGCCCGGCTTCTTCTTCCCAGGAGCCGGCGTCGAAGATCGGGCCCTTCCGCCCTTCTTGCCACCCTTGCCTTTGTCCTTTCCCTTTCCTCCTTTGTCCTTGCCTTTGCCTTTATCACCATGCTTGCCTTGGTCCTTTTCCATGACCTTTTCCTTTGGGCTCGCCACCCTTGGGCTCACCCTTTTCAGAACGGTCACCACCAAAAGCTGCAAAGCCCTTGGCGTTCGAGGCTTCCTTGTGAAAGTTCAAAACACGAAGCTGCTCATCATAGAAAACCAAACCGCGCTCAAGCTGCTCCAACGTTGTCAAAGACCCATGCAACAAAAGGTACTTCTTGCAATCATCATGAAGGTGCTTCAAGATGCAGCTGATAACATCAGCCTGCTGCAGTTCAAGGTCTGGGTACTTGTTGGCAACGAGCGTGCGGTAGCGAGCAAAATCAGAAATCATATGGCGAAAAATATCCAATGGCCGTCTCAAGTGCTTTGGTGGCGCGATCAAGAGAGCCTGCTCTCTGAGCGCCTGTCCCTCCACACGAGACCTAACAGACAGTTCTTTGTTCAACTCACGCCAGAGGTCGTACCCTGCAGCGGCACCGCCTTGACTCAACTCGACAAGCTTGGCTATGTCAACTCCTCGCTGAAAACCAGCGAGAGCCTGCTTCAAGAGGTACCACAGCTTAGTGGAACGAGCGGCCTTCCCCTTTGAGAGGCTGATCTGCTGAACCTGAACACCGCTCTCCACAGCTTCTTGCAGTTCCTCCGCGTAGCGGTCGTCTAAAAGACACAGCCAGGAGGTCAGTTCTTCGCGGTAAGCGGTCCACGTGGAGATTTCCTCATGGCGCGATCTCATCTTGTCTGCTGCCAACTTTGGCAGGGACGGAATGTAGTTTTCCGCCCTGTTGCTGCGCAAGCCTGTGTCCACATCCATCTTCACAACACCATCAGAGTCAACTCTGAAGGAGCCCAGAGCTGCAGCAGGCGTCTCTTGGGACGAACTCGCAGCAACGGGTGCTGCACTTGCGGCCGAACTTGCAGCATTCGCACTCGCAACGGCGAGCGTCTTCACCATCTCGGTGAGCTGCGAAATCTGGCCCTGCTGAGCTCGGATCTGTTCATCCTGGGCTTGCAACATCTGCCTGAAAAGGTTGACAGTGTTGTCTTCTGGACTAGGCACAGTTGCCTGCTGCGGATTCCCTCCTCCGTGAGGGAAAGTCGGTTGCGTTCCAAACTGAGGCTGCTGCTGCTGCTGAAAACCCTGCTGCAAAGGAACCTGTTGAGGCACCTGTGGAAAAGGCACCTGAGGCACTTGACCTGCACTCACAAGAGGTCTGGGTCTACTCACAGGCCGGTGTGCTGTCGGACTGTTCCGAGCAGGGAGGGACCTTCCACGAGTCCGCGAGCCAGGTGCACTCAACTCTCGAGGGGTTGAGGGAAAGCCAGAAGAAACTCCACTGGCACGACTAGCACTTCGCCCTGAACTCCGTCCTCTTGGGGAACGGTCGCGGCTAGGCTCGGCTCGTGGGTCCATGGCTCTGAGGAGCAACCTTGAGCTCCGCTACCACGTTAAAACCCAAACGCGCCTTGAGGCACACTTCTAGGTTTAGTAAAAGGAGGTGCAAGCCGACTGACTGACTACGTCACGCAGGGCTACAGCAGTGAAAGCTAACAGCCCTTTTACACCTTTCGTTGCAACCAACTGTTCACCACGCGCTTGTCACGCAGTGCAAGTCTTGAGCCAAGTGAAACGCGCAGACAGAGACTTCAGCACACTCACTTCCAAGGTAAGTCCTAAGGACTCCTAACGGCTTCTCTGCACTGGCAACTCTGCTACACGGCCCAGGTGTTCCCCGGACTTCGTCTAGAAGTCCGTTCTCATAGCAAACAAACTGAAAACACTCTGATGTTCATCATGCTTCAGGAAAGTTCAGGGAAACACCACTCTTCGTGAAAACTCGTGAGGAAAAACTCCGGTTGGACACGCTTCTAGTAATGATCACTTTCACCGCAAGGTGAGACAGGAAGCGTGAGCGCAGCGACCGACAGACAGACAACCCCCACTCCTACCGTTCACAAGGTTCTCTAAAACTCACAAAGGAGAAAACAGAAAGTGTTCCTGACCTTGGCGAGACATAGGGGCACCATTAGGATTGAAAATCAACTCGGAACGTTGGCCGGCCTCTCGCACATGCCAAGAAGCAAGAAAGAGAAAGCCGTGCAGATCAGAAAACGGACATCGACGTATGTCGACGTGCTGGCAGCCCACGACGCAACCAAGTCAGAGCACCGTGCAAGTGACCAGGCAAGAGTGTAGAATATGGAAACCTCAACGACGTATGTCGTCGGTCCCAGGTCGCATTGAGGGGGAAAAGGAAAAGCGTTTTCGAAAGGCAAAAAAGGGAAGGAAAATCCTCGCAGTGGGTGCAAGGATGGTCGAAAAAGGTGAAGGCGCCCATCAGGGTGAGAACCCGATGGCGAAGGCTGCACCCAGGCCTGAAAAGCCACCAAGCGTTGTGACATTATGGAGGTCAATGGGGTGAGGTGCCAGCTTGGTACACAGAGCTCTGGGAGAATGGGTGTTCGAGTGTCCCTTTGGACCAAATGGATCTCCAACCTTTGGTGGAATCGTCTGGTGATGATGTGGGGGAAAACAAGAAGAGCTTTGAGAAGCTCAGCCACCCGAATTATGACGTGTATGAGCATGGGATGCCAATGCCTGGCAAAGTGATGGTTGTCTTGGATATGAGGTCCCAGTCTGGTGGAAAGTCTGTCATCTGGGAGACTGCCATGAATGGAGGTTGCATCTACGTTGAGATGAGCCCTAGGTTGAGTGGTTTGGCAGTGGTCATGTTTGTGCAGTAGAGTGGGCACCAGGACCAAGGGATATTGCGCATGTTGGATCTGCTTACACAGCCCATTTTGGGAGTGGAGACATGCACGAAGGGTGATCTGGAGACCACTTCCCATCCTCTCTAGGTGTGCCGATGGAAAGAGCATGCTCAGAAAGGCAACGTGGTGTTCACTACTATGTTGGCCAAGGTGTGTTGGATGTCTAATTTGACATGCCAAACAATTTTTTTTTCGACTCGAAGGTTAAAGACCTTGGGAAGCCGTTGCCTTTGTGGGTTTACTTTGCCTACTCCAACAATGATGTGGTGAAAGGAAAGTTTGAGTGTGGATTGCGACCACATGGCGGTGAAGCTTCCAACAGGGTGCTTGAGAGCATCCGGGAGCCTGTGATCTGGCAGTGACTGCACGTGGCATGTTGCCTCGGACTACGCCAGCCGGTTCAATATGAACCTACCGTGCATCCTGTGGGAGCACATCTGGAAGTTTTTGGGTCGAAACACTCAGAAGCTGGTGCATGTTCAGCTCAGTGTGGAGCAAGCCGTGTTGGCGGTTGTAGCTGCTCGCGACTGGAGCTTGAAGCTGAGAGAAAGAGGAAGAGGCGCGAGGAACTGGATGCTGCTGAGAAGGAAGCTGCAAAGAAGACTAGGTTGGAGCAACTCTCCCCAAGTTCTCCGCCTGCTCCTCTGGTGTTTGATGGTGCGATGATCGCACAGATCGCTGAGATGGTGAAGGCAAGCCTCAGTGAGTGATTTGGAGAAGCTTTTGGATGAGAAGAAGGCATCTGCGTCTGGCAGTGCTCAGGGATCTGAGTCCAGTGCTGCTCAGCAAGATCAGCAGATAGGCCAAAGGGTTGCTGAGTTGGAGCAGATGAGGGATGCGGCGAAAGATCGTCGATCCCAGGTGGTTGAAAAGGCCTCTGAGAAAGCCGAGGCAAAGGGTGCAGCTCCTCGTGAGATGGTGTAGCTGCTTGCATGGCCTGACTCTTTTTGCGAGCCCTTGCCTTTGCAATCAGTGCATGAGTTTTCTGGAAAGGCCTGCCTGAGGCCCTGAAGCCCTTTGGGTTCTGGAGCAGTTGTCACTCGACAACGGTGCTGGACGTTTTTCTGCAGAAGCTACTCGCTGCCTCTGGTGAAGCTACCTCTGGTGAAGAGTGGAACCTTGCAGGACGATCTTCGTGGTCTTTTCAGACCCCTACTTTGACTCGGGTGACTTGGCGGCTTTTCTACCCCGACTTGGTGTACTGAGAAGTGGTCGAGAAGAGGAACTGAGAGTTTCTGAACGGCCCGCTCTAATTAGTTGCTACGTGTTTGTCACCACGAACTTTTGGTCCCTAGCTGGTCCAAGACACTCCTGTGCGAACGGTACAGGTTTGCAAGCCTCTTTGAGCAAAGATCGCCTGTGTGTGTGTGTGGTTGTTTGGGTGTGGCGAGTACGCACCAAGGGAATGTGGCCTATGGGCATCCCCCTAGTGCTGAAGTGCCATCACTGGTGCTTTGTTGTCTTCTGCGAAGATCTTTGAGGAAGCCCTCAGCAAAATGCGGGGGGTGTAAGATCATGAGTGCTAGACGCTTGTGAAAAGTACTTCTGCTAGTGAAGTGTTTTGTGAAGTGTTTTGCTTCGGGAACGGTTTCAAGGTTTGGATGGGAATCTTGATGATCCCATGGTTTGTCGAAACCTTCCGGGTACATTTGAGAATCTTCGATCTCAAAGTGTACCTTTGGTGCTGTTGAGGACTCCTTGATGGATCCTCAGTGGTATGTTTATATCCCACAAGATTTACTCCGTAAATCTCTGTGTGGTTAGAGCCCAATACGCTATAATTCATTTGTTTGAATTCGTTTCCACACTTACGTGTGAACTCTGACGCACTCCGTGACGTTTGGCTCAAGTTGAGTGAAAAAGACTTGCAGCTGTCCGCTGTGCCCGTAGGGACTTGTTTCCAAGGGAAAAGGTCTAGGAGGGACCTTAAGTTTTTCACGCTTTCTGGCTCAGAGTGGCACGCACACCGTCCTGCCATCCTGATCTTCTGTGTGGACAGACAACAAAGGACTGGCTTGCACCGCACAGTACAGCGGTTTATGCAAGGACTTCGCGCCCACCCCAACAAAAGGCCTCCAGGATGAGCTTCGACAACAAGCTGGTCTACAGCAATTCCACGGCTGCTAGCTGTCAGATATGAGGCATGTGCAGCTGGTGCATAAGCTCACGAGTCTGCGACCTCCTCTGGCGGTTTTCGACTCGCGCGAGATGTAGTCTTGGTTTCAGCGCAACCCTTGCGCTTGCGTGGCCCACCGTGCGTGTGGGAAGCTGGGCTCCGCTAGCGGATCGATTTCGGTGCCCTTGCGAACTGGGAAGCTGGGCACCTGCTAGTCATACGGGCGTGGAGTGATGCAGCATTCCTTGGCTCTGAGTAGCCGGAATGCTCTGCACTGCTCTGTGTTCACCTGTGAAGCAAGTGCCTGCCAGGTGCCATCCTTGAGCGCATAAACGTGGCTAACAAGCTAGGGCAGCTAGGGGCAGAAAGGGCTCTTTGTTGCCAGCAATGATGCATCGTTTCCGATCAACGCTGAGTATCTGCGGGCACATGGACAGAGAAGCGTTTGGTTTCTGAGCTGAGGGCTCGCAGCGTCTCAACTTACAGTGGGTAGGTCGGGTTGCGGGCCATGACCACGCTCCCTGACGTTCATGTGGAACGCTTGCTGTTCCATGCTTATATTCTTGGCGGCTCTGAGGCCTTGTCCCCTCATTATACACGGCTTCTTTGCTGGCAGCAATTCTTGCTCTGTTAGCGCATCGTGCGTGGGCATCCCACCCCAGCCTGGGCCCGGCAATTCTGCTGTGGCCCAAGAGGGAAGAGAGGGGGCGAAGGAGACTCGCTCCGCCATGTGGTCCGGCTGGGCGCTGGGTATGCCCGACTACATCTTTGGTCAGCTTGTGAGGCTGCCACTCACTCTGTGGCAAGTCCATGCGCGAGAGGACAAACTGTGCCTTTCTGTCCGACGGCACACTTCAAAGATCAGCTGAATGTCGCCCTGCGGACAGCTGGAGGCGGCTTCGTTTTGTTGCTGGGTGGCGCATCAGCGGCACTGTTTTGGGCCAGCCTGCCATGGCTACGGGCACCTCCTTAAGAGATTGGACAACTTGCCCCCAGAGGTGGATACTGCGCAGTGCCGAGCCTTTCTGCCACTCGTTAATGACAATCATGAATTGTACTTGGCATTCCAGCAGCTGCACCTGTTCCGTTTCCCGGTCTTCAGCAATTCACCGCCTATGCAGGTCATGCAGGCACTCTTCCCTAAGGCGGAACTTACTGCGACAGGCTTGGCAAGCCTTCGGGAAGCACTGCCCAACGCCCTCATGGCTGAATTAACAGCACTTCAGCCGCCTACGGTGGCGGCAATGTGCCACCTGAAACCGTCGAACTACACCACCTCGCAGCGGAGGGAGGTTCGACTTGCGGGCTCCCAGAGCCGGTTGCCAAAGTTCTGGTGCGACATCCCCTTCCTCGGGTGGTTGATTTTCTCTACTTCCACCTCTTCAGCAAAGGGGCCACCCTGGCTGACTCTACAGAGGAGGGACGCCGCGAGCCGCACCGACAGGCTGCTTCTAGGGAGCACTTAGCAGGTAGTAGGGAGTTCCAGGACCTTTCTGTCACCGTTACGGCGACGACCTGGGCGATTGTCCTAGCTGACCACATCTTTCGATGTACGCTGTAATGTCTTGCTCAAGTTCAGAGAACTGCTTCGACACACGTCCTGAGGACAGTTCACCGGCTATCCATGCGTCTAACCGAGGAAGCAGTTCTGAGTCTTGCAAGTGGGGAGGAGGGCGGCTGGATCGCACCTGTTTGGTTTTCAGTCTTCTGCAGCGGCCAGCAGGCGGCCGATGAAGGCCGACACGATCATGTGGGTGTACGAATTGCGGTGGCTTTTTCACGGTGCGCGAGCTCTGCCCCCTTCAGTGGCAAATCGGAGCACGTCTCCGGCGTGCTTGGGACAAGGAAGTCGCTGGGCTTGAGATGAGACCCCCTGCGCAATTGAGTCTACAGCCTGCAGGTTTGCTGGCGGGTGCTTGGCACGGGTCCGGCAGTGGAACCAGCAGGACGGCTACGACATTCAGGCCGCGCTTGCAGTTTGGCTTACACGAGGTACTGGGTCGCTTCGCATTGTCTCGCCAGCGCATAGAGCTTCTGGCTGCCGCGCACATGCGTGGCCGGCTCCATGACTCGGCAATGCAATGGCAGCCCTTTCGCGGCTCCTTGTCCGCGGCATTCCTTGAGCCTGTAGAGGGAGAGGCCCTCCACGTCTGACGCCTATTCGGGCCCCGTAAACGTAACTGCGCCCTGTGCCGGCGAGCTGTCGTCAAAAACAGATACTAAAGAGGCGGTTGCCTCCATGAGCGGCGGATAATCATGAGTGTGCCACTGCCGATGGAATTCACGGATAACATCATTTTCGCTGACATCTCGCCGCGCCCATGGAGGCGGCAGTCCCATGTTGTCGAGCCACGGAACGCCTCTACGACGCCTTTAAAGAGCCGCACCTATGCAGCATCCTTTATAGAGCTGAGCTGAGATTGGGAACCGAGTACTGAAATGACAGTAGATAGCCACGACGTGAAATGGGCGGTAGCTTCGCTTCCTGGCTGCTTCTTTCTAGCACACATCGCGCGCTTCCTTCGACATCGTTTGAGTGTGCTGGTTGGCGGTGCAGCTGAAGTGTCCTCCTTCCGCTTCGGTGATGCTCACACCTTATCCTGGCAGGCTTGGCAGCCGCGGGCTATGACAGGCATACAGGACGGTTGTGCGACGGGCAGTCAGCGCAGACGCAGACGTTCTCCTTCCCAGGAAAGAACAATGCAGGCCATCAGCCAGCCCTACCTGCTCTCGGAAACGCCGAGCAGGTTGGCACCCCAAAGTTACGGGTCGTACTGGTCGCGCGTCACAGATTTGTCCGCAAAGTCACACCTCACAATGCGGCCTTCCATGCGGTAGTACCCGAGTTCCAGAGGATGATTTGCTTCGGACTTGGCAGCCAAACAGCCAAGGCAGAATGTCGTACCCGTTGAACCAATATGATTGTCCCTGCTCTCATCTCCCGCCAGCCGATCCGTGTCACGGAAAACCTTAAAGGACCTGTAGGTGTGAGTATGACTCCGGATTGTCAACCAAGCAGCGAAGTGCAGAGAAGAGGAACCGGCATTAGCGCACTGCAGTTCTGTAGGGCCGACCTGCGGCGCCCTGGCACCTCAAGAGCCATCACTAGGAAGCTGCCGTCTCTAGCCAGCGTCGAAGTCACGCTCGCCTGGGATGCATGCTGGGTTTGGGCCGCAATTTCGTCCACAAGAAGCCACCACCAGACCTGGAGTCTGGCAGCTCGCGCCACGAGAGGTCGTAAGCTTTATCGTCCGGAAGGGGTTGCAATGGTTCACAGAACTCAGCCAGTGCCGCACTGATGGTGAGAAGCGGATTGGCACACAGTTGCAAGGCTTCGATTACATAGCAGCATCTGAGGCGCAGCGCAAAGTTGCAGATATCACATCCGAACTGATCGACGTTGATACGCAACGACTCCGCCATCAAGGACATGGGCAGCGTCAGTAGCGTGCCACAGTCCGTGAGGGAGGGAAGGATGTATCTCAAGGGGCATGAGGGTGCGCCACTTCCCTGGGCGGAGCCGACGTCGCCCGCTCCAGCCAGTCCTTCAGAATCTCTCGTTGTGCTGTAAAGTGGAAGAGTCATCTGTGGGCGCAACAGTGCTTATAAGTTCTGTAAGGGTAGAGCGGTGTTGAGCAGCAACTTTGTCATGTCCTTCCATGATACGGGCTTGAAGACATGGATACAGTCCGTGCTGTAAAGCTCATCCGCAAAGGCAGGGCTACAAGCTTGTCCACATACCACACGGATCCAGTGCGCCTCTTTTTCACAAAGCCGCAGCTTTTGGGACGCTATGGACGCCAGGAGTAGACTTTCCTGGACGCCCTGAATGATGAGCCTTTGGCGGACGCAGCAGACTGGCGGCCGCCACGGTACAGGGCGGCACGTGAACCAGGAGTCGCATTCTCCCCGAGACATTGGGCACCGTCTGCATGGAACGAGTGCCGTGGCTATTTTCGGCCGTCGTGAGGTGGGGACCAGATTCATCGCTGCTGGCTGAGAGAGGCTGGCTTTCGTTGCCACTTCTTCGGTATTTGCTGGAGACCTGCGACACGGCAACCCTCGCTATAACTCGCTCCTCGACACTCTTTTTCATTTACTTGGTGGCTTGCCCTGGCCGTCTGACCATGTTTCTTGCGAGCCATTGCGCGACCCTTCTTGGTGCGGACCCAATACGGGAAGTGGGGCCAGTGAGCGTGTAGGTAGTGCTGGCACTTTAATTCGTGCTGAACGACTTCGCCGGCTAAGTCTGCTAACTCGTTTCACCTTGTGCAGTAAGTTGATGCTTAGTTTTCTTCTCTTATATTCTCTTGTTTATTATTGGGACCGAGCGCAGCAGCCGCTGTCACCGAGGCCCAGTCACACCAAAAAAAGAGGGTTTTCCGTGGTCCACAGCGTTCCATGGATTGGAAAACTTTACGTTCTCCAGCTTCCACAGAGGATTGTTGCCGATGGTCACGCTTTTTGGGCGTGTTTCTTCCCGAAAGTTTTGATCTTTTCGCTTGGCCGTGATGAACGCGCTACTTTGGCTCCCACGAGACCCCATGGACATTCAGCCATTGCGCGCACCATGTTTTACGGTGAGCGGGGTCTATTCATGCAAATTGGACGGCCATTTTGCTTGTGTAGCCAACATGGGGAAGGCCATTGCGCGCACTATGGTTCACAGTGTGCAGGGTCTGGGTATGCATGGGGCCATTGCACTTTCCAGGCTTTACAGAGAGCACGGCCGTGAGAGCGAGCATTGAAGCTGAACGACTCTTGTTGGCTACCCACACATCGCAGCTTGTTTCACCTGTTGTCTTGTCGTGTAGGTTGCTTTGCTGGCTGGGCTTCTTGCAAAAGCTGCTGCTGCAGTCGCTGGGGCCCGCCCACGCCAAAAAAACTGTGTGGCTTGAAACCTTCGTGGGCGTGCGTTGTGGGCCGTGCTTTGGGCTGCGACGCGACACACAGAGCGTGCATCATGCACCGAAGGACGTGCTTCCTGCAGTATACGTATTGTGGCAAGGTGTTTCAAATGACATCAATCTTGCAATGTTGATGTCAAGCCACCATGCCAACCCGCCGAGGCGTGTCACTTATACAACAGCAAGTGGACGCGGGGGAGTGGGCCTCTGCACGCTCGTCGCGGAAAGTTGTGGAGCGGTCGGGTCAGCAACACACATGTAGAGCGCCCCTCAATCTTACGGCTGCTCCGGCACTCGCACAGCACACAATGCTGACATGCATAATACAAGGGCATATACTTTCCCATTTTCTATACATGTATATACTCACAGAGGCACACTGACATATGCTCCACACAATGTGAGCAAACCTTGCATACGTCAATAGATTCCCGCTCGGGAGGGCCACAGTGGTGCTTACTTGTTGGCACTGGATCCGAAGATTTCCTCCATTGAGGCCGGGGACAGCTTGGGTTTCGACCGGTGGACCAGCGTGCGTTTCTCACACGTTTGGTGCGGTCGGGTCAGCAAAAGCATCGATCTCAGAGACAGGTGCAGGCACACACATGCAGTGCAACATGCAGGGCACGTGACATGAAAAGGTTTTCAATCGGACAAAGCAATGTGTGAAGGCGTACACTTCGATGTTTTACTGCTGTTTTACACATTCGCAATTTGTGACTTGTTGTTTCGTACTTGGTGGCATCATATGTGTTTAACATTTGACTCGAGCTTATTTTGCAGGCGCGTGCAAGCTTTCAAAAGACGCTCGTTTCAGGTAATTAAAAGCAGTCTTGGAAATTTGTTTTTTTGAAAACGGTCGAATAGGATGTTGCAAGATGCTGTCTGTATCGATGTTTTGGAATCAACACACCAGCCGCAAGTACTTGCGTGAAGGTTGCCGTCGAAACCCATGGCTACGGACTCGACGGTGTTCATGATCTGCAGCCAGTTGAACCGCTGGAATTGAACCACAAGACTGGATTCACGGAAAGGCCATCAACGCTAAATAATAGAAGCTCTGAAAACCCAAACAGCAGCTGCAGGCCGGGACCTTGCACGTGTTTCGCTTCCCCTTGTTATGCGGTCCTTGTCATTGAAACTGCTTTGCTAGTGTTGTGTTGCCTTCCTACGTGCTCTGTCTCCCTCTGTCTCCCGCTTTCCCTCTTTGTACCTCCTTGCACCCAGGCGTCGTCGCCAGCTATCGCGAGCAGCAAAATTGCAACGTTTGCGAACGTTTTTGACAGTCAGCACACCTGAGCTCGCATGGTGGATTCGGCTGCCGGCGTGGAGGACTTCGGGAGGAAAGTATACAGTGGCGTTTCGGTTGTTTCATTGCTTGGGTTTAAACGTGTTTCCGTGCAGTTCGGTCGAAACCGTGGTACAGCCTGCAACAGCGGCAGGGACATATCCCAGATCCGTAAAGCTGCAAACAGACCAAACAGAGCGTCATCAAGTCCGGAAAGTGGTTTAGATTGATTGTAGTCCAAGTTCTCATAGCTGACTCATGATTGTGCAGGTAAAGTTAACTAGCAAAGTTTGTGTCAACATCAGCTGAAGTCTTCACGGGTTGTCGGCTTTTCCTCTGGTTGTCGTTCTGACCCTTGTTGCTGTTACCGTTGTGCCAGGGAGTTGAAGGCGGCTTGAAGCTGCCAACCGCGACAGCCCGGCCGTGCCTGGGCGACGTTCAGCGCAACCTCGACGACACAGAAAGTTGAGGAATGTCGTGAAACAGAGTTTACAGTATCTTCTCATGACTGACAAATCTAATGCTCCTGCAGAACTGGCTTCAAGCTGAGTTTACCGAGTTTCAGGTTTCAAAGTTCGATTCCGGGGTTTCAGAATTGTGCTCTTGCTTGGTGGAAGCAGTTTGTTTTGAGGTTTCGGACCCTCGGCCACAGAGCCAGGGTACCTCAGGAATCAGAATTCTCCATGGTTTGCAGGCTTTCGTAGTGTGGTGGATGGGTTGCTTGGCAACATGAAACCGTGTTCCAGATGAAGCTTGTGCGGACACACATAACAACGTGCGTTCGAGGTCCAGGATGTACACTAAAGTATGGGCAACAGCCGAACCTCTGCGCTCCTGGAGCAAGTGCGGTGATGCGCCAACACCTGGCTGAAAGGAGACTGCCAGCTCGTGCATCCGTTGGATAAAGCACGACTCATCCCTTTCGACTTTCGTAGACGAATCGGCATCTCCGTAAACCCTGACGTGCATACCAGACTACCCAAAGCCTCTGAAGATTGCATGAACGTTAGCAGTCCTGTTCGAGGCCGTTGAACTGCACCCCCCTGGCGGACGATGGTCAGGTGCAGGATTCCAGATGTCTGGATTCCAGATGTCTGGCCTTTGAAAAGATGTCAGAGGTTCTGCAGCGTGTCCAAAGGCATGCCTACACTTCTAAACTGTTGGGACCCACTTGCAACATCAGAAATCACTGGGGACATCGCCAGGTGGAAATCGCATTGATGGCCACGGAGCACCCTGCCATCACAGCCGGGGCCTCTTCTAGGTTCGTTTTATGAGAACAGGTTGGCAGCGGCCTGTCAGGCGAACAAGTGTTGCTTTCACACAACTTCATGTTGCAATTCGTACTTTGGCCGTCTTGAGGAATTCGGAAAAATGGCCTTCGAGCACATGAAGGACGCTTCGTGCCTGGAAGAATTGAACCTCAGAGAGCATATCTCTTAAGCTGGTGTGAGACCCGATCAGCCGTACTTGTAGCTGCACTCGGGGGAGGAAGACTGGCATGGGCCAAGCAAGACTTTAACGAAGGGGACAACTACGCAGTGTCACGACATGACAGGTCCCCAGAGACCTCGTTCGCTTAAGCAGTCATTTCCTGCTTGTGCACGTTGAGCGCACATGCCGGCAGGACAGGTTTGACGTAGAGTTTTAGAGCAAGGTGAACCGGTGCCCAAGCGCCCAAGCAACGAAGCCAGGCCCTTGCACATCAGCACCCTCAAAACATTACATCGCAAAAGCAAATTTCTGCTGGCGAGGCGCATGTGTGTACTGTTTCGGGGGGCACCCGCCAACCCAGAAGACCGTAAAAAGAGAAGAGGTGAATGTGGGGATAGGGCTGAAGTGTCAACTATAGACGCTGGACCTTGTTCTGTTCTGGCTCTGACGTCGGAGAGGAAGCCAATGCGCTTCTTGCGACTTGCGCGCCGTGGCAGGAGGGATCGGTCGAGCTGTTTCAAGGTTCGTCTCTGATCATGTCCTTTCACATGGTAATATCGCAAGCGATGACTACCAGAAGCACCGCTCAGCATTGCGAGTTCTCGCCGCAGGAGCTCGGCGACTTCCCACCCGGAGCGCTCGAGACATACCGGCCCCGTTGCGAGAAGTCGGACTTTCAGTAGATGGCTTTCACATGTTTTCGGGATGGTTCAGACTGGCTGGCTAGAGCGCAACATTGGGCTAGGGAAGAGTCTGGAGCAAGTCATCAGGCATGAACGGGGCTTGGGTGGTGCCGGTGGTGCACCAGCGATCCCGAGAAAGCAGCTATCGGACATTCGTGCACGGCGCTCCCGAACGCTGCAGGGCGCCAGGTAGAGATCTCTGTGATCACTGCTCCAAGGTCCGCCAAAGCTTTTGCGGCCTCGCTGCTGAAGCAGCTCGAGCAGCTAGCAGCTAGACGTCAAGGTGGTCGCACTTGTATTTCGGTGCGTAACTGTTAGTGTGCTCGTATCGACCCAGCTACGTGTTGCGAGCAGAGGATTCCATCGATTTGGATGATCTGAAGCCCGACTGGGGAGACAAGGACAGACCGTCTCAGGCTTTGGAATGTAAAGGACTGGCTCCAAAGGGCTTTTCGGATCGCACCACACAAAGAGCTGGAATGTCCTTTCTGTCCTTTGCTCACCGGCTAGACCAACAGCACGTCCATGAAGAGCACATGTATAGCTACTCCACTACATCGACCAAATGCCACGGTGGTGGCCCCCGTTTTGGAGGAGACGGTGCGGATGGCCAGACGATCTGCCATTGCATTTGCGCAGCAGCTGCTCTGTCCGATCCAGCAGGTTTGCACGTCCAAGAGCTCGTTTTGATTCGGTCAAGCGTGCGTATCGTGCTCCAGAGCGGCTGGTCAGTAGGTGAACATAGTAGTATATAGCGGCCATGGTTCCTGGTCGATGCCGTTGTGTTGGAGTTACAACATTGGATGTAGCGTGTAAGGATTTGATTGCCCCCAAGCTGTGATCAAACAAGCCTTCTGCAGTATTGCAAAGGGTTGATGTAAAGATGGGAGTGTAAGGGAATCCCTTGCTCCGAGAGTCTAGCGAAGCTTCTGCTGGACAGCTCACCCCGAACAGCAAGGTATGTCAGACTCCCGCGTAAGAGTTCTACAGAGCAGGGGTGCTTGGCATGAGATCATGCCTCAAACTGGAAAGGACTGCTTGGAACTCTCCAGAAGGACCATAGGGTCTATGCAAGATGTGCGGAATTTCAGAGGGGACCTTCGTTGGCTTTGTCTCTACCCCAATGCGTTCGTAATAAAAAGACCAGGGACATTTCTAAATCCAAAACACGCATCGCGACGGCTGTAAGCTCCAAGCTCGCCGATCCTGCTTGTATGTGTTCCGGGCACTCCTGGGGTGCACTGTTCTGAGGATTCTCGACCGCCTGGATGGAATCCAGGCAATGGCGAAACACACATGATTCGGGTTGGCGGGACTGCGGTTTGGAGTAACGTCAAGAGTAAGGCAAGATTGATTGAGCGGGGGTGGAGTCGTGAAATGGGGCAGGGAGACCCATGGGATGTGAGGCAACTTCGCGGCCTGATGTTGAACAATGCTGTGCGAGAGGTGCTTCTGGCAGCCGTCGCGGAGAAGATCCGTAAGGTCTTTTGCACGGCATTGGCGGTTCATGGTGTGGATGTTCAGGTGGCACATGGGCGGGCAGAATTCCAAGCCCATTCAGCCCTTCTGGATTAATGAGGACCGCACACCGAAAGGGCGGTACATCCATGCATCCGGCATCACAAATTGGGCTCTCGTCTGAGGAAAGATCCTCTTCCGCTGCACTGCAACCCGGGGAGGAGGAGGTCAGCCTGCAGGACGGTGGCTTCAGGGCTGAGATTTCCGAACTTTCCGTTCTATTTTTGCCGCCCCGTCGATCTCTAAGCACTAGAAATATCCAGTCTGATGTTGAGACGGAGAAGGCTTGTGCGATTGCCGCAGAACATACAGTTTTTCTCAGACGGCATGCGTCTTGTAGCGAAGGCACCGACCATACAGACGAGCTCCAAATATGTGGTTGATGTGACCGAACTCGCAGCCTTCAGCCGCACATTCTACTCTCCAGAATCTCGTCCGAGACTTCCAGGTTCGGTCCTGGCACAGCTAATCGAGCAGCTAGGTTTTCGGACCTTAGACTTGCAAAAAACGCCCACGCATCCTTCGAAAGGACAAATACCGGGACGTGTTCCTTGCAAGTGCTTCATCTGCAGCTTGGCTTGGCATGAGTTCCCTGCCGACGAGGGACTGACAGGTGGTGCCTTGTGAAAGCTGTCTTGAGACAAACGTTTAGGATGTCCTGCGCAATGGAGTTCTTGGGCTTCGTTTTCCTGGGCTGGACCCGGCAAGGCTTTAGTCTCGGCCTTTGGTGCTCCGACCTGACAGGCTCTGCCACCAGCCAAACGCCGGCGAACACAGCCGGCCACAAAGGCCGAGGTGGAGGCGGCTTGTGGATACTGTTTTTCTCTTAATGATTTGCAGATGTGTGACAGCTTCGATACATACTTATTAATATGTTTTTGTTTTTATATGTACATACATGATTACATAATGAATAATGAATATGTGTATATATACATATATATATATATATGTAGCACATATAGAACATGTATATATATGTACATATATGTCCTATGTATGTATGTACACACATACATACATACATACGTACCTCAGCACTGTCAACGCCGGTCCGTTTCCGTGGCGCTGCACACGCACCCGCTTCTTGCAACATTCGTCAACATGTCCAGGGACATTTGTAGCTTCGCGGAGGGCGCACTTGTTCCGATACTGTCTGGCCTGGGAGCTTGCCTGGGCCTACAGTGCCTACAGGGCCTGAAGAACAATTTCGGACTATTATCGCTTGTTGAACATTTCACATTTTTTGACTTCTTTGGATTGTGTTGGATTTCCTGTAGATTTCGTGACAGCTGTTTGTCTCGGCTGCCAAGAATGACTTGTTTGACATGATGTATGTCTTGCATTTGTGGGAATTTGTTAGTTGTGGAGGTGGTATGAGGGGCGGTCTCTGTGCTTCGAAGCAGTGTGGGACATCAGTCCAGGATTCATATTGCGAGTAAGCTGAACATCAAAGGACTTGCCTTGGCCAGCAGCCCTGACTGAATTGGACAGTGAACAATTACTCTTGTTGCTGTAGTGCCGACCGCCTTGTTTTCTGCCTTGGCTGATAATCCCGTTCATCCAAACACCAGTTCTGATCGGACTTCTTTCGGCTTCCTTTGGCATCATGCGCACGTTTTCGCTCAGGGATGCTCAGGATCGATGATGGCTAGTAGAGAGACTCGTTTGCTAAACTTTCCGTGCATCGGGCACGATGCCAGGGTTCTGGTGGCACAAGAGCTTGGGTGTGTTGAGGCTGAGAGTGCGATTCTGTTCGCAACTGTGGACCCTCCACCTTAACACAGCCCCGCCATGTGGTCCTAAACGGAGGCCTTACTGAAGCGCATCCGTGCGAAGACGAAGCAGGAAATCTTGCGGCAGCCGAACAAGGCACCCGGCAGCAGTCAGGATTGAAAGAGTTCCGAAACCGAAAAACTCCTAAACCCTAGAGCCCTAGACCACAACTTCCTAAGCCCTGAAACACAGATATGCTAAAGTTCCTGCAGAGGCGTACTACCGTCGCCTCGTCAGTCTGGCGAATGTGGGGGAGCTCCCGCAGACGCCTGCTCTTTGCAAGGCCAAGCTTCTGACTGAGTGTGACTGCTTCGTGACGCTGTTGTCGTTCGTATAAGCAGTCTGATGGGTATACTTTATTAGAATGTTTATTTGTAATTTTAGCATTTGTATTATTGTCATTGTTGCTACTATTGTTGTTCGTATGATCCGTACCATGATTATTTGCATTTTTTGTTTTTTGGACAAATACATGTAAATAATGCAAAATACAGCGCGAAAGTCCTGGAAAAGCGCACTCCCAGGCTCCACCTTTTTGCATTATCGGTAGTATTACTATTCTTCTTCTGACTATTAGCATTAATATTCTGCTGTTGTTGTTGTTGTGGCGACGAGTATTACTTGCCTTCATCTTCATCATCATCATCATCATCATCATCATCATCATGACAAGCATCGTCATCATCATCGTCATCATCATCACCATACCATTGTGCAAAACCGCTGTACATGCCAGTGTTTTGGGCGTGCTCGTGCAAGGCATGAGTGCTTGTGACCTTCCGTCTTTTGGTCCGTCTATACTCACACTAGTGTGGTCGCAAAGTGTGGTGGTTTCAGAAACGGATAGCGGACATGCTATTGAGTGCCACGAGAACGGAAAATGTACTCGACAGACTGGTGCGAAGTTATGCAAGTTGTGTGCGCGCCTTCCGGCTTAGGGTTTAAGGCTTTTCATTATATTCGGTCTTTAAGGCTTTCTCCTTCCTTTGCTCCGAATTTGAATGGTAGGCCTCCTGCACGTTTCGCGTGTGGATTTGGACTTACGGTCCCGGGTTTGGGGCTTGTTCTTTGCGCATCTTGCGTGGCGGATAGATCCTGTGCGGGGCTTGGGAGGGCCTAGTCGGTTTCGCGCGAATGTCAAGCTGTGGGCCCAAAACTGTGTTGGATCGCGATTTCGGGTTTCCTAGACACCAGCGGCAAACAGCCCACAAGGGAACGGGTGAGAAGCATGCCGACTTAGAGACCATCAAACATATTTGAAACGGTGAAAACACGCGAGTTCAGACCCAAGGCCTCGGCGAATTTAGGGTTTAGGGCTTGTGGCCATTTCTTGGTTAGGGCTTAGGGGGTGCAGGCTTTGGGGCTCAAGACTCCGGAGTCAAGGAGCACACGGCCAGGTTATAGTTTACTGTTTAGGGCTTAGGGGTTTGGGGGTGTCATTTTGGGCCTTTCCGTGTTCAATGTGTGTGTGTGTGTGTGCGTTGGGGTGTGACGAGTTTGCGGTGCCGGGACAGGGTTTTGTACGGCTTTTTCGGATAGGCTATATGTGTATGTGTGTGTCCATCCTCTTCAATCTGCGTGCATGCACCTTTTAGCTCGTCTGCTTGGGGTGTGTAGACCATCCAACTCGCATCAGATTGCCAGGAGGGCGTCTAGTGTAGGCCCAGCCTCTAGGGGAGAAGTGGGTGCTTGATCCTGCATGGCACAAGTTGAGTGAGCTTGTTTCAGAGTGTCTGTGGTTTTCCGACCAGGTATGTAGGTCAAAAGCGATTTGCCACCGTCGTTTGCTTGTAGCTTGTTCCCGTAGGGCCAGTTAAGATCGAGTTTAAAACTCTTCTTTTGGACCTTGAGTTCAGCCGCCCCGAGTCCCGTGGGAACATGTTCCGCTTTCGAAGACTCTGAGGCCGTCAGAAGCCGTAAGTGAACTTTCCACAGAGGACAGACACACCCATGGCTTCGCCAGGAGGCTGTGGAGTGCGTGGTGAGTGCAGCTGTTTGTGCCGTCGAGTCTGCGCCATCTGGGAAGGCACTCCAGCCATTTTGGTCTCGGGTTTGGCGGTTCAGTGGAGTGTTGCCGGGTAGGTTGGTGATCGTGGTGGCGCGAAAGGCTCGTAGATAGGTTCTTCAATATTGTGCATGAGAGTCAGTGCTTAGATGTCAGACAGAAGTAGGACGAGCCAGCTGTTCCGAAACCTAGACACGAAACAGCCTCTACCCGGAAAGCGGAAATCGGATTTGCCTAAAGTGGTTGTGGAGGTGCTTGGCAAGCTTTTTCACTCCCTCCAACAGCTGCAGGCCCTGGGGTCTCGAATTTCAGAGCTTGTGGCTGCTTGCTATGGGTGGAAACTGCGAATGTGTTGTACTCATTTACTTCTTCGAATCCGTGTGGCTACGTTCTGCGGCGCGCAGAATCTGGAGCTTAGGGTTTAGGGTATGTTTGTGCCCCTGATCTGCGAGCTTTGCAAAAAAGCCAAGCTTCATTGGCCGTTGTGCGCAGGAGTTGAGTCCGACAGCCTCGTGGATGAATTAATTAGGCCGTCCTCTGAAGCCGCTGCAACCGCCGTACGTCATGCCATGCCATGCCAACAAGCCCTAAGAGAACCGCAATCAGCTGAGTGGTTCACATGGCATGGATCAGAAAGAGATTGCCACCCTTTAAGATTGGATGGGCTTCAAAAGGTGAGACGGGCAAAGGAGGCGACTCAAAGCGAAGAACGACGAGACCAAGCAAGGAAGGGAAGCGAAAGCTGAATTTCAGCTGTGCGAGTGGAAGAACCTGCACACGTCGGACACGCAGCCAGTTCGTCTTCATGGACACTCTTTTCCACTGACTACAAGAAACCAGGCCACACCACGTTGACACTAGCGGATGTGGCTTCTATGGCTTGTGCAGAAGTGAATGAATCCCTTTTCGTCAAGCAGACTCATCAACGGGTCGAAACACGAGTCACAGTCCCGCAGCATGGCAATCACTCCGTCCAATCAGAAGTCTACCAAAGCCCTTCATCCCCATCACGTTGCGAAACCACTCGCGGAGGGCAGGTGGGAGCCTTCCATGGTGCACCCCCCCGCAATGTATCCAACACTACGCTATGTGTGAGTCAACTCGTGACGAACCCTGGATCTCCGAAAAAGCTGGCTGTGCAGCTGCAGAAACGGGTTCCTGCATTTCTATATGGGCTAGAACTTCCTGTCTTCTGATCTGATCTTTTCGAGTGTAGGTTTGGAGGAAGAGGAAGCTCGGGAAGGTGTGCTTTTGGGATTTGACGGTGTTGGTGTTCTGGCCGGCTTTGGTGGGTGGCTTTCGGTCGAAAGGTGGCTAACAATGGCTGACAGATCCCAACCCCTGGCGATCACAGTGGCCTAGGAGTTGCCTGGGATCCTTCTCGACATGGCAGATGCAGTGAGAAGTTTGCCGTGAGGAGGATACAGCTGTGGACCCGCGAAAAGGCTTGACTTCACTGCGCTCGTACGATGCCCCATGATACGTAAAGTTTCGGAGGCAAAGAGGTTAAGGATGTGGGCTTAGGGTGTAAAACGGTGAAATGCACAACAGTTCAGATGCCTTTTTGGCAGACACGGCTGCTCGTCACGATGAACTTGACTATTGAATGCTAAATCAAGTCATGCTCGTGCGCTTATGTAGAGGGTTTCCTATGCGCAGGGCTCGTAAACTCATGTCCCAAAGAAGGCGTGAGCCTAGACCGCAAACCAATTGAATCCCTCAGGCCAGGCCCACTCCAAATTTGGGAGTCTGGGTTTCCGAATTATTGAGGTTTGGGCGGTTTTGGTCAGGGCTTGGGCTCTTTTGGTTTGGCCTGCCAATGATTCGGCTCGACGGCTGGGTTTCAGATGGTTCTGTCAGCTATGTTGCGTGGCTTGTCGCCTCAGCCACAACCCGGTTCAGTTTCGGCTCAGCAAGTAGTGCTGCAGTTGTCCCTTCACGAGAAGGCTTGAGAAGGGGACTGTTGTCAGAAAGTGAGGGCTCTTGTCTTGCGAGATTCTTGCAGACTGGTGAGAACTCTCGGGTCCTTGGGGTTCAGACTTCGAGTGTGGAGTGGAACAGCGGTTGTTGCTGTAAGGGAGGTCGTACTCTGAGCCCCTTATTATCTTCGGAAGCCATATGGGCCTTTACGCATGTTTTGAGTTGCGGGGTTGCATATTCGATGGTTGGTTACGTGATAGTCCGATGCAGAAGGTCTGTTGTTTTGGTACCTTCCGGCTTTCGATATCTTAGGAAATATGGTTTCCGGGTTTCGGGTTTCCGGGTGTATATAGACGCCTGAGACTTTGATGTCGAAGACAGTGGTTAGCTTCGGCAGAAGTCCTTGTCCAACGCAGACCTAAAGAGCTTCGGAGCCTCCGCTGAGAATGGAAGTTCGGCAGCCAGAACACTGGAAGCCAATACAGTGGCCATTTTGAAGGCCGCCCCCGGGCAGATTTCGGAGTGGGAAAGTGCTAAGGTTGTGGAGTGTCGCATGCTGATTATCTTACATAGTTGCAATACGTTCCGATTGGATTGCCTTTTGTAAAAAGTGCAGGTTTTGCCTCCTGCTCCTCCTCCTACTACTACTCCCACTACTCCTAGCTGCTCCTGCTAAGCAGCACCGCTGCTGTTTTCCTGCTACACTATCGACGAGAAAACCCGAAACATTCAAGAGCAGATGCCTTACGTTCTCCAACTAAGACAGATACAGCGTTGCTTGTGCAAGCCACGTATGCAAGATCCCATGTGCGCTCCAACCCCGGATCCTTCCAGGAGTGGCTGAATGGCTTCTCCGTGACAGAGGGCATGTGAGTGCACGCATGATTGGGAAAAGACTTGAGCCATCTTTGGCAGGGGTTTCTTACAAGATCGTGCGATGTCTTTGCACTCAAGCTGTTGAGTGTCCACACGGACTTTACTTGGCAATCTTGGAGCATTTTTTTCGCCATACCGCAGCCAGGCTTCGGTCCAAACTGTCTGTCACATGAACTTCCGGTGAATTCCTCAGGGAAGTTCGAAACTCGGGCAGCCAGCTTGGGCATGTTGCGTAACGTACGAGGACTACACTTTGGGAGACAGTCTTGGCCTCTTGTTGATACAGGGGCAAACGAAATAATTTAAGGCTTTGTCTTGCATGTTTTGGCAGCAATGTTTTGGTGAGCACCTTTTTCGAGCCTCCTCGAGCCGGACACCGCAACTCCTGAGTTTTGAATCTTAGAAGCTCCGACCAAGCTCACAGCCGCAAACTTGGCATCCTTAATGACGCTGTTTGCCGCTGGATGGAACTTTAACTGCACGGGATGGAATCACATCGAGCTCATGCGCATGAGCTCGCAGGCTTGGGGGGTTGGCAGCTTCCGACTCGGGACCTCAGTCTTCAGTTTTGCTGTTTGTGGTTTGTGGTACTTGAGTGCATCCTTTCAAACTGGTGTTCGCTTTCAGTTTTTCTGGGTTCGTTAGGGAGTTTGCCGTGTGGGCTCGGGGGTTTGCTTAGGTACGGTTCACGCAGGTCTGTGGTTAGAGCGGTTTGGAATGTCCTGGGCATGATTGTGAGCAGAGCGGCTCCTCCCGTGGGCACGCTTCTCTGGGATTCTCTGGGGGTGGCTACTCACTGCTCTTTTTATGCTTGCGGAGGGCAGTTGCTGTGCTCCGGTCACGGGGCGGCGAGTGACCAAGTTTTCTGCCACTGCGGGGGGTTCTCGAAACGACGCCCCACTACCGAGACGGGCATGTGCAGCGTGCTGTTCAAGCCAGGAGAGGGGGATGTGGGGATGGGTGATGCCCTCGTGGCCATAGCAAGGAAAAGAAGTTTCAACCTGTGCAAGTCTCAGCTTCACAGAGGTGCAGCTTGCTCCGTCTTGTAGCGTTTTCTTTTGCGGGAGGCAGCTCCGTTGATGCAACTCTGTCGTGGACATAGTTCGCTTCACCGGAGCTTGGTTGAAGGGCTCTGGGCGCAGCTTGTCGGAGCAGTTTCAAGATTTCCAGGGAGCCTTTAATCAGATCTTGGAGTTCAGGCTTAGGCACATCGCGTGAACTTCCAACTTGGATGGAGCAGAATTGGTGGTGCAGCGTGCGGCAAACACGAAGCCATACTTCAATGCTAATGATGACCTTCAAAGATACCAGGTCTGACCGAACTGCAAATGTGTTGCTTGGCAGGCCTAGTTTGGAGAACTCTTGGAGATTTGTTTGTGCTCAGAAGTTTTGCTATCCCTCGACATGCAGAGATGTTTTGCCCTCACTCTGTTTTTTCTTACAAAGACGGTTCTGTGAGCTTCCGAGCTTTCCATTCAGTGGGATCTGCGGTCCGAGACCCCCTGCATTACCTATCCTCCAGCTCGCGTGGACACTAATCAGATCGCAAGTGAGATCATATCATCCTGCGTTTTGGTGCTGGCAACGGTGAATGGACCTCGAACCTCGCATCGAGAGTCTCGTTCAAACAAGAAGAAGATGAAAACCCTGGCCTGGAAACCCAGACTGGGAGCGGCTCTTAAATCCAGGTACTGCTCGCCGCAGCTTGGCCTTTGCCAGACTCGGCAGCTTGACGCTTGCTTTCGGATGGATGTCGGAGTTGTTCTCATCCTTTTTTGAAGTGCCCCTTCCTAGAAGCTTGAACAGCTTCCGACAGCCAGCCAGCAGACATCTTGCAGCCATACATTCTGACCAATAATTTCCATCGATTGAACAAACCGAATAGGTTCTTCGACCATAGGTCAGGTGGAAGAGAAGAAGCCGCCTAAAGCGATCTAGGCTTAACAAATAATTTGAAAGGCGAAGCTTAAGAACTAGGGTGGGGTGTGTTTCAATCTATAAGACATACATCACACCATTACACGCTGTGGGGAAGGCAAGGGAACATCTTTGACTGTTCTTGAGATCAATCTCGCGACGAGTTGGGGTCCAGGAGATGCTGGTGAAACGTGCCAGCCGTCGCTTGGAAGAGCGAACCAAAGAGGTACGATGGGTGGGCCAAGTTCCAACCCCAAAACCAGAAATCCCAAATCCCTAAAGCGCATAACACCAAGCCACCAAGCCCCCAAGCCCCCAAGCACGTAAACCCTAAAAGCCCAAAGTGAGGTTCGGGTTCGCACCCAAAGAAAGCACCTCCGAACGCAAAACTTCCGAGATTGGCAGGGTAAAAGTGGAGGAGAGTACTGCAGGAGCAACGAAATCGCACGTTTTGAGCACACTCTGAAGTCGACGTAATGCATCAGAATCAGGTCAAGTTTGCGATTTGGTTTGGAACAGCTTAGTAAACGGGGACGTCATCGAATCAGGGTTCGCTCACAAGGTAGAACTCACCTTCATCATCATCGTCATCATCATTATCATCAGGATCAATTGGATCGTCAGCATCAGCATCGAACTCGTTTTCGTCGTGGAAACCGTGGCCATCATCAACGCCTCCATCATCATTACCTTCTCCATCACTAAAATCCTGCACCATCACTACGATCAATGTCACGGCCACGGCCGTCATGACCGTAATAGTGCGTAATCATTGCATCGTCCTCATCACGTGGTGGGCTTGTTTTACGGTGCGAGCTTAAACTTGGGTTGTGCGTCGTGCAACTTTAAGGGTCGGGCGACAGGTGTACTTCAAGTTGAGGACCGAGAGTGCAGGGCGGAATTTCCAGTTGTTGGCGCGGGTTTTTTTGGCCCTGATCTTGCACGTGCGTCAAGCATTTCATGCTCTCTTGTATTGTTTTCTAGTGTTGTGCTTTATCGTGTCTTGTATCATGTGGCCTTCTGGGGTTCTCAGTGTAAACAGATGGTCAGATAAACAAGGTCAAGTAGATTTCTATTTGCACCTCAGGGGCGCTGTGGTCGTGCCTACTGTTGGCGGCCGTTTCAAGGTTTTGAGGGTTTGGCTTTTGAAGGTGCATGCTGTGATGCACTGAGCCCACACCTGCAAACGATTAAATCAAGCGCCTGAATCCTGAGTCTCTAGTGACTCGAGTGTGTCCCGGGAGATCTTGAGCAGGTCAGCTTGCAGTTGACAAGGACGCAGAGGGATCCAAAGCTGAAGTGTTGGAACAAAAACGGGGAGGCTTCTTGTGGTTCAATTTTTTGCTGACAAGCCGAGCGTCTAGAGGTTGCAGAGCTTACTGGCTCAGGTTCACGTAGGGCCAAGGTTCGGGAATTCTGGGGGGTGAAAAGGTGAAGGTTTGGGATGTGCTTGCCCATGCATCTCACCAACATGTCTCCACTGCATCCCCATCAATTTATGTAGACTCCCGCTTTTCGGCTAAACCTGTTGAGTTTTCTTCGAGCCTCATGCCCACGAGATGTCAATGGATCCTGCCGAGTGTAGCCATGCAGCTGTAGCCGAATCTCAGATGCCAAAGCCTGCCCTAGAGCCTTAAGCATCCAGATTCAAAAGACTGCAGACTCGCCCGCATTTTGGAGGAACTCTCGCTTCACAGCGAAGTTTGTGGCAGTGGTGTCGGATTCCTTCCATCTGGTTTGGAAAGACTCAGGCTGTGCCGACTTTGTCATATCCATGAAGGCCCGGGCCCACTGAACTTGAACTCTTGTTTTGCCTAAAAGTCTCAAGAACTCTTCTGGGGACAAGTAGGTGAAGGCCCCATCTGCTGCCATTGCTAGTGCTATTACATCTGTCATTTCTATTCTTATCGCTACCTTCCTCCTGCTTCTAGAACAACTACAGCAACAACAACAACAACTACTACTACTGCTCTACTACTACTACTACTACTACTACTACTACTACTACTACTACTACTACTACTACTGCGGCCTTCCGAGTTCTCTTCAGGGAGCTGCCAAGAGAGCAGTGCAGCCACTGAGCTGCCGGACAAAAGTCTGTCCCCCATACGTCGGACGTGAATCTTCGCGAGACGAGTGCAATGCAAATACTACTACTACTACTACTACTACTACTACTACTACTACCACCATTGCTACTGCGACTCCTGCTCCTACTGCTACTCCTACTCCTACTGCTACTGCTAGTGCCACTCCTACTCCTACTGCTACTGCCACCGCTGCCGCTACCGCTACTGCTACTGCTACTGCTTACCGGACCAACGACGCGACGTTGGCCATGACGGCTACTACCACCACGGAACATGTTTGATATGTTTTGCTTGTTCGGCGTGATTTGTTGGTGGTGCTTGCGGTGCTTGCCTCTCTGCCTCTACATCCAGGTCTCCGACATGTGGTCGAGCGCTGGTGGCTTCCTGGAGTGCATGCGGGATCTCACGGAGGCCTCCCAGAGGCGGTGGCTCTTGATGTGCAGGTATGCTGCGGTGGAGAATAGCTTCATGATACCGCGGTGGAAGTTTGCTTGGGAGGCGGATGGGGGAGTGTACGGCGAAGGGTACGCCAAACACCTATCACATCGAGCTTATGCCCTGCTCCAAATGCTGAAAAAGATGTCTGCGAATTCGCGCCCGGATGAGCCGTTGCTCATGGTGGAGCTGGGTGTCTGCATGGCTGCGACGTCAGAAGCACTGTTGAAGCGAATGCCTGGCTTGCGGATGATTCTCGTTGATCGGGTCATCTTTCCCGCGGCCAAGCAGCGCACACAAGCTTACGCAAATCGCACAACGTGGATCAATGACCTCGGTGCGGTGGCATCAAGCAAGGCTGGCTCATATTTCCTGCAGTACGCTCGGGTGCTTCGAGAGTTTTGGGCCTGGTCACTGCTGAAACTTTGACACATGACTGTGCCTAGAATCATCGTTATATTCGAGAATGTCGGCATACTTCGGTAAAGGGTGAATGCTGCTGACAAAGAACGAGTTGCTTATGGAGGGGAGTCTCGGGTGCCACTCAGCCTTTGAAGTCCCGAGCTGCTCCCAAAGTCCAAGACTACGCTGCTAGATGACATCTGTATCGGTCGATGACGAATCCTGGGCCCCTGTTAACATCCATTCAGCACTCCATCCCCGGAGAGAGCTCGTCAAAGCAATAAGCTCAAGCAGGTGGCAGATGGATCTGCAGACCTCGTCTTCATAGATGCAGCCCACGACTATGAGTCTGTCCAGGCGCTGGTTTGCATTTGGAAATTTTGGTGCGGGATATGTTTGTCTCGAGTTCAGTCTCAGCATACGAGGTTCCATGATTGAACTGTGTCCTGGCAGTCTGGAGATGAGTCGCATGCGCCAATCCCAAATTCCGAAGATCAGTAAGCTTAGTTCTCATTCAATCAGAGGGTATGCAGTGTCGAGACGGCGCCTCCATGCCACGGTGTAGTGACACTACAGCCCGCCGCACAATCTCATGCTCAATTTGTGTACCTAGTACAGCAAGGATCCGATGCTGAGGACACTTCGAGGCGTGAGTTCAAGGGCTTAAGGTTGCTGCAATCCTTCGTCAGGAAGACCTCCTGCATTGGGCGTCAAAAGTGCGTCCTGGGGGCATTCTCGCCGGCCACGACTACCTCACCGCCTCACCAGGCTTGCTTTCCGTGTTACATGCACGGCTTTGAGGAACACAGATGTTTTGCCTGTGGAGGTTTTAAAGATCTTATGTAGCGTGTGGGTTCATTTCTTCCAGGAGCCGTGTAGTGACGGCAAGTCAGGGTGGTCGTTTTCTGTCCCGCGCGTCCATGCACGTCGTCTCTTTTGTCAGATTTGGCCATTGCTCTGTGTTCCTGTGTGTGTGTGTGTGACAACCCTGTATCCAAGGGCCTTCTCCTCACGCTCTGCAGCCGTTTCCTACTTACGCTTTACATATAACCGAACTTGAGTACAGAGTACACAGCAGGGGGGCAGCGAGCATTTCTGGATTGCGCTGCCTAACAAAGACCGTCCAGATTTGCTGTGATATGAAGAAGGGACGCCTTCTTCACGTACCTGCACAATTGCTTGTGACATCCTGGTCTTCGCTGTATATGGTTCGTCATCGTATTGGTGCATATTCCTTGTCTGGATGGCCTGGGGCTAAGCCGAGGACCCCGCACAGAACCTTGTCAGTGCGAGTGAAGCCATTCTTCAGTGCGAGCGTTTGCAATCGTTGGTCCTGGTCTTGTCCTTCGGCACGTTGGGGTTCAGGCTGGCGTTGTGGTTTAGCCAGGCAGGTTGAGGTGTCAGCTACAGACTTTCTGCACTTCCTCTTTGCAGCTGTTGTCCATGAAGCTACCTGTCCAAAGTCTCTGATGTGTGGTCGCTTGAGACCTGGACATCAGGTGGTCCGTCGCATACCGAAACCTTCCTTAGCATTCAGTGTGTAGTCCTCCGGGACGGTGGTGTATGCCTCGGTGCTGCACTCAGATCCTCCAAGTTCGGAGGCGCCAAATTCAGTGTCAGCGCTTAGATCAGTTCAATGAGGAGAGCAGTGAAGCCACACGGCCTAACCGCCTCTTATGGCACCCACAAATTCGGCTCCATGCCTACCAAAACGCGATTGCAGCCAAAGCAGCTTCAAGCACTCACACCCAAGGACTCAGGCAGGAAGAGTTTTGACCGTAACGTTCTAGTGGTTTTTCCCTGTAGTAGTTGCTGTTGTAGGCTGTGCATTGCTTTTCTGCATTCGCCATGCTTCCTCGTCCCCGTCCATCCTGTGCACCTGGACTCCGGACGACTGCACCCTCTCGCTCACGATCTCGGCCACGCCCGAGGTCTGCGTCCTCATCGTCTTCCTCTTCCTCTTCGTCGTCAACGCCGGCGGCACCTACGACCCGGACTGCGGCACCTCAACGTTCTACTTTGACTGGCCGAATCGCTGACCCCTTGCAGCCTCCACGACCTATCGATATGGCAGCTCCAAGCACTCTTCCTGATCTTTCTCCTCTACCTGCGAGCCCGTTTTGGCCTGGTCTACTTCCTACTGGCTCAGCCCCGCCTTCCTCCAGCAACGACCAGTCGGTGCCTGCCGATGCCTCTGTTCCTACCTCGCTGCCGGATCCGTCTACCACCCCTACGGCATCCTTGACGTCTCCACCTACAGCATCTTCGACCTCAGCAGCTCCCTTCAGCTCCGCTTGCACGTTGGCAACCTTACGCCAGTGTTTGGCCACGGCAGGCCAGCTTGACACCTATTTGCAATCCGATTACTCTACACGGCTGGGCTCCCTCAAGGCGGTGCACTGGGATCGAGTGTATACTGCATTGCTGCAACACAGGCCCTACTTCAAAGCGCTCCCTCATCGCCGACAATGTCAACGGGAGTTACTTTTGGAGGGACGCCATTTTGAAGTGCCTTTCACCCTAGCGGATCCGATACTCACAGTGATGCATCTGTTGGTACATGCCGGATACCATCCTCACAGTGTCCAGTTCAAGTTTACACACGTCGAGGCCCCCCAACATCAACCAGACCAAGCAGGCAGACCGATGCTGATGGTCTCGCTTCCCTTCCCGGCAGCGGCACAGCGTATTAGCGGGGCACCTGCCGTCGCGTATTTCGGTCACAACACGGACCTTCAGGCGGCTTTTGGCATCCTTAAAGAAGGCTGCATCCGCCCCAGCAATTTCGACCCCCTTGACGCCTCTTGGCTACCGAGTCCTGCCTTTTACTCTCGCGCTTCTGTCCACAGTCTCAGCGGAGCCTTACGGGCTGCAGCCAAGTTCGGAGGATGGGGCTCTCCCCGTCCGATTTGTGTATATGGCCGAATCCCCATTTGCTATCTCGACATAGCCAATGCCGCGCCTGCCGACACACCGTCTTCAGTGCTCCCCAACACTCCCGCGGCCTATCACCTGAAGAGCGACAGTGGGGGCACCGTCCCCGAAAACGCGGCGAACTACTTCGTCTCCATCCTACACGGCAACGACAACCGTTGGGGCGTGCACTCCACGCTTGCACAACCAGAAGGCATCGCCGTGTTCATGTGAGAGGACCCACAAAATGTGTGCGTGACTTGAGGTGCGGTATTGCTGGTCTCTTTGTTGTTGCAGCTTTATTCCTCTTTATCCCGCAGCCGTTTTGCTGAAACCTTTACAGCACATCATGGCCTCCTCCGCCTTCACTTCCGAATATTTGCAGCTGTTCTTGGTGTTTTTCGAGTCGCTGTCTGACAACCAACTGCTCCAGGTACGTGACGTATTGCTACGAGCCCACCAGAATCGACCGACTTTGACTCCTTTGACTCCGGTGACTACGACATCTACTCCACCGCCTCCGGATGGTCCTCCACCTGCCACAGTACCGATCACCTCCAGTGACCCAGGCCCTTATTCTGGTCAAGCCGCCTATGACTCTCCCGGACCTCAGGTACTTCCTGGCGGCAGTGTGGCCCCTCCGGCCCCTATGGGACCACCACCGGTTCCTCCTTATGCGGATGAAGAACGTTCTCGCGCTGACGACCGGGATCGTGATCGTCATCGCCGTCGACGTCGTTCGGCATCCCCACTTCCTCCTGACCCTCTGCCTGCTGGACCTTCTCCTCCGATTCCATCAACCCCGGGACATTCTGATGCCATCCCGATCGGCCACACAGTTCCACCTCCGGCTGTCTCCAAGCACACCGGACGACCTCTTGCACCGAAGGTGGATGCCGATGGCACTTTGACTTACGTCCAGGTCAAAGCGCGACCGCAACTTCCTCCTCCACGCACCACAACGGCGACCACCGGCAGATCCCGTAGTCGGCGTCGCCGCCGCGACCGTGCTGACCGAGACCGTGATGATCGTGATGATCATGACCGTTCCCGAGGTGCACGTGATGTTCCCCATCGCGATCGAGACCGTGATCGACATCGGCGTGATCTGAGGTCCACTGACGCCACCAGCGGAGACCAGCAGCGTCCACCCCTGACCTTGTACTCAGTCGCCCGGAACTGAGCAAAACATGTGCCATCGCCGACTCTGCTCCTCCTTCCTTGGATGTTCCGCAGCCATTTTCTACATTACTCCACAGTCCTGCCCTTCCCTGGTGCCATACATGTCTCTCCGACGCTCTGCTCCTCTTTCGTCCTCTGCCTCCTCTTCCTGCACGACCTTGTCGTCATCCACTTCGGCAACTATCTTGGAGTACTTGGACGTATTGACTGATCCTTTCATTCTCTTCCGGGTGTTCTTACCACTCTTGGAACTTCGTCTACGCACTGCTCTCGTCCCTCCGGACTCGATGATGGACACTGCTTCTTCCCGTGCACCCGCCCCGGACTCCACTTTACGGTGTCTCTTTCCCATTGCTGAACTACATGGCCAGGCTCTGGCGTTCCGGACGGAACGCGACTATCACCTTCACTATGCCCTCGCCGAGATCACATTCCATCCCGGTGTCGTTGCTTCTTTGATGATGACATGCTCGCGAGCATATTACGCAGTACGAGCCCTTCTTCGTGATCGTGGACTTCAATATGCCTTCTACGTGGAACGCACACCCGATCTTCCACGGTCACATTCTTCTCGACCGTGCCTCTCCATCTTCCATCCGTTTTGTCCACAACAAGTCCGCGGCATGGCGTTACACCGTGGAATTCAGCATTGGGTCTTCATTCCTTCCAGCTACCAGGAGTTGCCTCTGATCCGGCTCGGACGTTTCTCATGATGCGCGCTCAGGACCTGGACAAAGGGACTATTTGCTGCTGCAGCAGTTCTTAAGCGAGCTCACTTCCCGCAGCCGTTTTATACTTTGGCTCCTTTCGCCTGCTTCCTCACGCCTCCTCCCCTTCTTCCTCCTCCTTATGCCCCCACACCGCTCTCGCACTCCACCTTCCCGACGACATCGTCTACCTGGACGTGATGAACCTTCTCGAACACCGACGGGTACCACACTCTGACAGCCGGGTGCACTCCACTCCTCCACCTCATGATGATCCATCCCACTATTCTTCCTCCGGTGCACCTCCTGCTCGACGTGAACCTCGCCGTGATCGCCGAGACCATCCTTCCGCTCGAGATCACCGCCTACTCCAGGAACGCTACGAAGACATCCATCCGCTCGGCGCCAACTGGGAAACCACCGACCTCTTCCTTGACGGTTTCCCTTTACCGCGCAATGTCGTAGACACTGCCTTTACCAGGCGTCTCGGCATCGCCGAAATGCCTATTCATCTCGTACCTGTTGTGTCGCTCACCCCGAATGCGGGGCAAGCATGGATCGTCCGCCTGCTGGCTGCTGGCCGCCCTCTTGTGATCGAAATTTTCAGGACGCGACAGGAAGCGCTTTTGGCTTCATTCATTATTCGGACGCTCCGCAAGTCCTCGGACCAATACGACATCTCTGATGTCCTTAAGCAATTACACGACAACCACACCGTTGCTACCGAAGGCCCACGCGACCTTACCATATGGGCGTATCGCGCTCAGCTCTTGCAACACGTGGCGGACAAGGTTGCTGCGACTATTAATGATCTACTACCCCACGGTGAAGTTGCAGCCGGAGGACGACCTGGACTTCTTGAACAAATTCAACGATTGCAGCAGGAGAACGACCAGCTAAGGTTGCTTGCCGCTGGCACAGGCGCCGAGACCTTACCTCATCCACTTGCAGAACCGAACCCTCCACCAGACGCTGCCACCAGACTCCGGGACTCCTTCTCCAAGTTCGAACGACTTGATCGCCGCGCTGTCCTTGCATCCAACTCCCCCAAATCCGCCTCTACCACCGATGTGAAGAAATGGCTCGACGGTCTCATCAAGCTCCATCGCGAATCCTACACACCGAAGCTCACCGAGTTACAGGGCATCTTGAAAGAGGCCGCTTCGGGTGTCCTGCCGCCCCTCGACAAAACCCTTGTGGATCGGGGATTGTCTGTCACTTTGGCTTCCAAGTTGTCGGAGGTCAACCAGCAAAAGCTATTGGCGATGACTGCGGTCCTCTCCACTTTCCAGCCAGCAGCTGTTCCTGCCACTGCTCCCAGCACATGAGCGTGTTCGTTCCTCACTATATTTCAGCTGGCACATGGTACAAACTGTTGCCATCGCGGGGGTGGCTGCATTCGAACGGAAATAGTTTGCAGCGTTGCAATGCCTGCCTGGACGTTGATTCACATGTTCGCGCCTTCCGCAGCCGTTTCCTTAGGGTTTTTTGACATTAATACCATGCCGCTCCAGCTCTCCGTACTCCCTTGCGGATTTGTGCACCAGCTCTTGGACTACCACCAGAACTTGTTCGCGTACGCCGTGGCCGCGACTCACCCCCCTATTGATGGCAGTCCAGGAAATTCTATTCGGCAGACTACACGACATCCCGATGACGTCATGATCCGTGATCGCCTGGCCGAGCTCATTGACCGTCACACTAACCTCTTCTACGGGTTCTTTCGCGTTGGAGACAACTATTATCATGGCCTATTTGTTCTCACCTTCGACATCGGCGTCATATCGGCACTTTCGGCCACCAACCGCCATCTCAATGATGCACTCGCCATCTACCTCCTCGCTCGCTCCATGACCACAGTTGCCCTTCTACACGCGGATCGTTCTGAACCTCCTGATCTTCGTCGTAGGCGTCTTCCACTTGGCTCGGAGTTCTCCAGCATTGTGCGGTTCTCCTCATTGACGTACCGCTTGGGTATTCCCTCCTATTTGACTGAGTTCGATTGCACGGAGGTCCCCCGCAGTCGTCTGTTCCGATTACGACTCCATGCCTTTGGCACCGCCCTGCAGAGCAGACACCTACAGGACACCTCCTGGAGCGGATGATCGTGTGACACAAAGAGTCCTTACTTGCTCTTCCTTTTCATCACTGACCTCCTACAATTTGAGTTGTTACCCGATGTCCTCTACCCGCAGCCGTTTCAGTTACTTCGTTTACCCTTCATCCACTTGCTCGTCACACCATGGCGAACTTGGCACCGGAGACGCTGGTGGACCTTCCTACTACCTCTGAATACCGCGAATGGGTGGCAGCGGCTAGAGAATCTCGCAGGGATCGCGCTACACCGACTCCATCGACCACCTATGTCTCCCTGTCCTCTGGAGACAACCGTACGAATTGCACCTTCACCGACGTCCCGGTCAATTTTTGGCTTTCCCCCTTCATCTTGATGCGAGGCTGGTTGGTTCCGTTCTCCTCGACCTCACCGCGACCGCACATCCACCAGATTATGCACGAGGTGATGACGGAGGCCTGTAACATGTATTATGAGGTTGTCCAGATCGCGGAAAATTCTTACCATGGGTTGTTCGAGATCGTACTCGACTTGTATCTCACCACGCAGCTCCTCCGGGTCAACCGCATCATGAACTACGAAGTCATTCATTTCTTGCACGGGCGCAACATCACACACTTCATCACTCGGGACGTTCATCAACCTCGACCCGCTCAACTACTACCAGGTGAACCCACTCCCCGTATGCGAGGACCCTTTCTGCCTCCACGCACCCTACCCATCGGCACCACCTACGCTGACCTGGTCCGGTTTTCAGATGCGGTTCTGACGTTGATGATCCCTCATGAAATTCACACTTGGGAGGCCATGGAGCTGTTGCAAACCCAGCTACGGTGTCTACGCGCCCGCTCCTATCTGTTGTTGGGACAATGCCTTCATTACCACCGCCGCGTGTTCTTCACCACAGCTTCCGCCATTGATATGGATCCATGACGTCGTGTTCCGCATTCTGGCCTTCATGCACTCTTCCTGACTGCCCGTACGGAAAAGATCACATGCCCGATGCCCTATTGTATTCGTGTTGCACCCCTTGTTCTGATTTATGGATCCCGCAGCCGTTTCTCCTATTGTTTACAACACGGCCGGGCCCTTCTTCACGCCGAGCTCTATGAAACGATCAGCCGCCGTCGCCGGGCTACCCATTCCACCTAATCTTATACGTCTTCGCGTTCTGATCCCGGCATGGTTCCTTTGTTGTGACCTACCCGATGGCGGCGGACATGCGGAGTGGTTGGATTTTCATGTGTGGAGCGACATGCTCATTGACCATGTGAAACAACGACTCTCGCAACTCCTTCATCAACGCCATGGACGTTATCTGCACCCATCTCACTTTCAGTTGCTCCAGGGCGACCGCCACCTCTCCTACATGAGAAGTACCACTGCGATTGCCACCGTCAAGGACGCTGAAATCCTCCGAGAAGCACCCGCCTGTGGCAGTCTACTTGAGGCCCGCCGGACGACCTGGCAACCGGCCATTGAACTACCTCAAGGTGCCACACCGACTTGGGGACGTTGACGGCAAAACAGACTGCTGCCGTCCTCTGTGCCGTGTTCCTCGTTCTTTCATGGATACATGCCGCAGCCGTTTTCGATCATCATCATGAGTGTCCCCTTCCCCATTGCCTCGCTCGCGCACATCACCTCGTACTTACAGTACATCGATGTGATCTTGGAGTTACACGACGATGCTGAAGATTCCCCAGAAGCACATGACAACTTGCCTTTGTGGGTGACCAGGTCTTGCGATCTGATTACCAGCTCCATGCGAAGAGCCCGGCTTCAATGCTGCACACCGCGATTGATCCGACATGGATACCATGAAGCAGTTTTTCGCGTCTCCCTGCAACATGTGAGTTTATTCATTTGTCAGACAACGGCAGCTGTTTGTTCGGAATGGTGCTGCGTTCTGCGTGATCGTCTCGATGCCACTGAACATTTGCAGCTGCACCTCGCCCGCATCCCGCAAGCTGCTCTACGGCAGGGCGCTCCGTGCAAACTTTTCTACTTTGATGACGAGGAAGGCGTGGAAACGACCATTTCCATCCTACGAGCTGCCCTACCAGTTCGTCGCATACGTTTTCAGCCCTTCATTTGATTCACTCCATACCGCCCTGACGTCAGAAAACCGTCCGACACTGCGATCCTCGGTTAGCCATGTTTGCTCCTCTTCCCTTTTCCGTCCGCAGCCGTTTACATTCGGGACGTTTCCTGTCCCCACCTATGCCCATGGTCCATGAGCGGTGCCGGTCTCGCACTCCACGTCGACAACATTCTGTACGTGCGGAAGGCACTCCTCGTGCACGAGTACGAGGCGGCAGACAAGCTCAGACCAGTCGACTTATTGATTTCCTACATCAGGGCCCACTTCACCCGCTTTATCGCCGCTTTGCCAATGGCCAGTCGGTGTACCCGCTTGCTTTCGAGTCCACTGATGCCTTACTTCTCGTTAACGAGGTCATACGACAATTGGCAGAAGGTTCTTCGTTCTCACCAGCACATTTTCCTGCCTTACGTGACGATGACGTTGCCCGCCGCCTACGACATGAACTTTTCCCTTCATCATCATCCTCTACCTCTTCCGCATTCCGACCAGCTATGGGTTTCAATCATCCGCGAGGATCACAGACATCCGGCGGTCTGCCACTCCGAACAACCCCGGCCTCATCTTCGCGACGTTCCACCACCAGTACATCCACAACCCCATCTACATCTTCAACCTTACGGATTCCACCGCCCCCTCTCGATGCCACTTTCTCCCACCGTCCGGATACCACACGCAGGATGTCACCACTTCGAGTACATTATACTTGTCCTTCCTCATGTGACACGTCCCATCCACCTTGGACTCCGACATCTTCCTCTACAGGTACAACTTCATCGACCGGGACGTCCCTTACCACACCCACCGGCTGGACCAAAGATTCGGACCTCAAGATTGATGGATTGACAACAACATTACGACAAGCTTTGCCATCGATTTCCGACTCTCGCATCCACGAGTGGCTGACCAGCAGATACGCACTGACACGCGTTCAGGTTGCTCACACCTTACAAACGTCCGCTCTCCGACTCCTCTTCTGCCTGGAGATCTTCAGCTTTGACCACTTTTTCGCTGAGGATTTGGGGGACGACGATGACGAGGTTCCACAATTTCCTCCGCGACCCCCAGTACGTCACCACCTACCGCCTCACCCACACAGACTTCTTGGATCTTTTCTGGACTTTTACATTGCGGCATCGCCGATCATACGACAAGTTCTTCCACATCACGTTTTTGGACGTCTTTCCTGGGTACGCGCTCTGTGGTTCCTACAACTTCATCGCCTACGGTTCGCCACTACTACCAACCATCGCGGTCTCCAGGATTTATTCTTCAACTTGGACGTACAGCGGTACACTCTACGACATCATCTAGAGTCTAGCGTTGTCTACATCAAAGTCTCCCACAAACACCCCGGATGGTACATCGGCTCCACCATCCACACGATCACCGACCGGGAAGTTAGCCGCCGGTCAAAATACAATCAACTTTGTTCCGGCACGCAAGCGTTCTTCGAGCCTGCCCTACGCATCTGGCACGCGGCCGGTACATATGACCATCATCTACCGATTACTCTACAGCACCGACCTACTGAGGAACAAGTCCGCGCCTTGGAACAAGCTCTGATTGCTACATATCACCCACACTTGAATGCCCCTTTCGTGTACACGTTTCTACGAAAATTGGGAGTGCAACTGGAAGTACCCATGGTCGTCACCTTCTTGGAAGGTGGCAACGGAGCTCGTCTTCTACGCGCTCATCATCGGTACACACACTACCGGGATCTACCGGAACTCCTTGGCACTCGCTCCCTCATCGAGCAACGGGAGACCCTCGCCACAATCATACAATATGTCGGCAGCAATGGCATTCTCAAGTTCTTCTCACAACGAGTTCTGCGTCGGAATAGCACTCCGATCGCCTACCTCTACTTACTCGTCCGCTTCCTTGTTTTTGTGGATGAACCACATCAGACACGTGCCCTACAAGCCTTACGTCTGGCCCTTCGCTACAAAGGAGGGGATATTCCGCCTCGTCACCGATTACTTCCTCTTCCTCAGTTGGCTCATGACTTTTTACGACAAGCTCAACATTGGTTGGACAGCTATATACTTCATCACCGAGAATGGTTCCCGCCTCACCACCTACCGCGATACACCATTACCGAGAGAAAGGCCCCTACACTCGGTCAAACCTTGTTCAACCACCACGCATGGTTGCGACAGTGGGACCCAGAGAAACCCTTTCTTTGCTGTTGTCAACAACTTCCAGGACAACGCACACCCTCAGATCATGTAGCAGCTCCGGCCGATGTCGTCCTGAACGAATCCATCTATCGGGAGAACATGAGCGACGGCCGATGGTTGACCAAATCACAATTTCGCAGGTATACAGTGGCCCCTATGAACCGATGGTTCAAGCTGTGGCGACAACCTGACCAATCCCTACTTCGCTGGCAAGTTTTTGTCTCACACCAATGGCGACTACACGGACAAACTCTACGGATGCGACCTGACGGCAGACAGTTACGTGAACTCAAGAACTTACGGGAAAGCTCTGAGCACATCGTGATTTCCCCCATTGATCATGGCCCGCATTTGGCGTATGGATTCTGTCCTCAACAATACTTCGACATCCTGACCAAGACCTTTCTGGATCCGGCAGTTTTCTGGCGACGAGACACCAACCCGATGCAGCTGTCGGAACGTATACAACGAGCTATCAAACGACACGTTCCTACACGCTATCACTGGGCCCTGGCACCCAAAGAATCTTTGCCGTACGCCTACGTGCTCCCCAAGCCCTCCAAACAATTCTTGAAGGGTCGCCCGATTGTCAGCTATTCCAACACGTGGTGTGCCACGCTCGCGAAATTTCTTTCCACCGCAGTCCTACAGATGCTACAGACGGTCGTTCCACCTCAGTTCGTTTCCCCTACTGTCCACTCCATCATCCAGACGTTCATACATGCCTTCCGCAACAACCCGGTCACGGTGGAACTTCAGCTACTTCAACAAGATCTTTCTGGTTTCTTCACTTTCGTTCCACATGATCGCATTTACCACTCGATCTCGTCGTTGACAGACATGTTCGCTCGCCACCAACAGATTCCCTTGGACTCTGACATACAGATCACGATGCGGGACCGCAATTCACTTGGTCGCCTATTTCGAGGCCGATATCGAAAAGCCGGTTCACATTACAAACCTCTATGCCTTCGTGATTTACCTTCATTGGTTATGTTCTTGCTACGTCACTCTTTTTTCACAGTTGGCACGGAAATTTTGGTGCAACATCGCGGTGCCTCCATGGGCTCACCCATGGCCCCCTCAATGTGCGGAGCGACCGCAGCCCTGTGGGAAGCCACTTTCCACCAACTCATCCGCGATCAGTTGCTGACTTCTCGTTATTTCTGTTCCTCACGCTATGTGGACAATCGTTGCCTCCTTCGGATTTGGGATGGGGAGCTGGAATCCCTGGACGACTGCCAACGACACCACTCCCGCCGAGGTTACGATCCTTTCTCTTCATCCTCTACGTCATCGTCTGGTTGGTTTCAAGAGGTATACCTACATCCACATTTCTATGGCCTTCCCTTGGAATTGGAGCACGTTCCGGGACAAGAACTGTTGGGCACCGTCGTGGACACCGCACAACGTTCCATCCGACTTGTCCTCCCACGGAACAGTATCTCTTTGCGCTCTCCGTGTTCAGTCTCTTCGACACGCAGGAACACTCAGGGACTCACCACGCGGATTTATCTCATTTGCAGATTATCCTGGCCCAAAGCCGTCATTGCACCTCAAGTTCGTGAACTTATTCATCTATATCGTGAACGAGGTTTCTCTGAACGCTCACTGGAAGACGCATCCCGATCCGTACTTCGTCGCTTTGGACTACGTTGGCGACAGGTCAGTGAACCCCCGGAAAACTTGCTCCCTTGCGTTTATTGAATCTGCGCCACTTCATTCCATTGAGTTAATCGCAGGCATTTTAGGTCAAGTTACCACCAGAGCCCCTAGTCATGGCCGGTTCTTCACCCGATTCCTATCTCTTGGACGACGTCACCTGGACACCAGACCCGGACATGGACTCAGACCTGGACGCCTCCTCCGCACACGATGCTGGTCTACTTCCCACAGGTTCAGATGTTGACGGGGACCCCACGCCTCATCGCACCCTTCCACTTTCTCCCTCTCCTCTCCCAGGAAAACGACCCAGCAAACGCCGTCGACGACATCGCCACCATACTACCTCCTCTTCTTCCACATCGTCTCGACCTTCCAAAACCACGTCAACCTCGTCGTCGACATCCTCATCGTCCTCATCCTCTTCTTCGTGCTCCACTACGGAACTACAAGCAATGGACCCGCCTACCTCCTCGTCCCGTCCAAAGAAACGTTCACGGGAGACACCTTCCGGGACCAGCACTACCACTCCAGCGACGGGACCTTCACTCACCACGACTAATCGTCCCTCAGCAACAGTGGACGCTCCCCCTCGCATCCGAATCCCTCCCCGAGGACATGGTTATACATTACATCAAGTACACCGCAGCAAGTCGGGCACTACACATTCCACCGTTTCATTCCATGGAGATGCCGCAGAACGTCGCCGACAACAGTGGCTCCGACAATGGCGCCAGTGCACTCCTGCCTCACCGTACTATCAGGACGTGCAGAACTGCATCAGACATCGCGCCCGCATTATGTTGGACATCATCGCTCATGAACGAGGAGGACCCACTGCAGCTACGGACAATTTACGGATACGACGTCGCTATGACCTACCCGAAGACCAACTCATTCCTTTGGCACTCATCTACCGGGAATGCACTACTCGCAGACGACGGTCTGTCCGCGACATTCTGATTACCTGATTCCAACAAGAACCCGCTCTGGAAAACATGCCTTGGCATCTCCGTTTCGTCAGTTCCACACCCGCAGCCTTTTTACCGTAGCTTTTCTGTCCAAACGCAGTTGTTTCCTTCCTTCACCCACGAATGGCTTCCTTCTCTGACATCCTCCCCATGATCCTCTCCTATTTCGAGATGCAGACTATGATACAATTGGATCCCCGTCATTGCCAGCGTCCACACACTGATGACCGCCACACCACCCGCTCTGCCTTCTCCATCTTGACCGCACATCACGCTGATTGTTCCTGGCATCAATATGGCGTTTGGCAACAGTTCCTCACTGCCCTCCAAGATCACAAGATGAGCGCCCACAATTTCTTTGGCTTCCACCACGACAACACGGTGTTCACGATCTATCATTATCAGCCCTCGGTCATCGTACACTGCAATCGACTGTGTTGGCGAGCCCACGTCCAGCTACGTTCTGCATCACGACTTTGCCTACGTGTCCGCATTCGAGATCCTACCCTAGCACAGTGGCGACCTACTTCGTCCGGACCCTGGATTACCACATGCTGGTGTTCAGCGCATTGCCTTTCCTTTCCTTTTCCAAATGGACATCTACGACTTCACGCCGCCACTCGCCTCCTCCACCCATCACAACGGACAATCCTTACTGGCAACAGGAACAACAACGACATGGTCTGCTCCCACCTCTGAGACGGTGAAGCTTCGGAGGACACTGACAGAAAATTTTTGAGACAAAGAACCTCGCGTGTGCATCTTGGCCGTGGTCTATTTGATCTACCGCAGCCTTTTCAGCACTATTTGGTTAGTCCTCCGCCTCTCCTTTCCTTCCTTTCTTCGCCTCTGCACTCATGGCTCCGCAACTACTCGATATTCCTTTGGAATGGTGGTTTGACTTCTTGGTGGAGCTCCGAGTATGGCAAGTTCGTCCAATGACCTCACCCGATCTCCAGATCCCCAGTACCCTCCTTGATCCACGCTTTGTCATATCACAGCACCGATTCACGACCTCTCAGAACCGCTTCTACCTCGACACCCTTCATGGACTTTGTCAACTCAATCCTTCCTTCCAACGACTCGATTACTATGACCCGAACATCTGCGGTTACCAGTACAGCATGTTCACAACCGCACCATCTCCACGCGTACTTCACGCGTTACTTCTCGCTGATCGTCGACTACATTACACAATGAGCCAGATGATACTTCGTCATCGTTGGCAACTTTGCCTTGGTCTACTGGCACCTAAAGTCTACGCTCGTCACGTTGATCGACGTCAATATCAAAGGCATGAATTGCCAACTCCTCTCCGAGAAGTTCTCCACCGACTTTCCTTGCACCGCTGCCAGATCCTCCAAGTTCACCCGACGGCTCTACCTGCTCTACATGCTCACCGTCCTCGTCTGATTAACTCACCCCGCTACGGCGGGGTGTGTGTGTGACAACCCTGTATCCAAGGGCCTTCTCCTCACGCTCTGCAGCCGTTTCCTACTTACGCTTTACATATAACCGAACTTGAGTACAGAGTACACAGCAGGGGGGCAGCGAGCATTTCTGGATTGAGCTGCCTAACAAAGACCGTCCAGATTTGCTGTGATATGAAGAAGGGACGCCTTCTTCACGTACCTGCACAATTGCTTGTGACATCCTGGTCTTCGCTGTATATGGTTCGTCATCGTATTGGTGCATATTCCTTGTCTGGATGGCCTGGGGCTAAGCCGAGGACCCCGCACAGAACCTTGTCAGTGCGAGTGAAGCCATTCTTCAGTGCGAGCGTTTGCAATCGTTGGTCCTGGTCTTGTCCTTCGGCACGTTGGGGTTCAGGCTGGCGTTGTGGTTTAGCCAGGCAGGTTGAGGTGTCAGCTACAGACTTTCTGCACTTCCTCTTTGCAGCTGTTGTCCATGAAGCTACCTGTCCAAAGTCTCTGATGTGTGGTCGCTTGAGACCTGGACATCAGGTGGTCCGTCGCATACCGAAACCTTCCTTAGCATTCAGTGTGTGTGTCTGTGTGTGTCGTGTCGTGAAGTCATACCTGCAGTCGGAGTGGATCCATCCGCATTGCGTTCACGAAGATGGGCCCGCATGCTATTTCGTGGCCCGACGTTGGAACACAAGGGAAAGAACGAGCTACGAAGAGGCTGAGCTCCTGATTCAACCTTTGTCGGCTGGAAATGTCGGAAACGTAGGCAGCTCCTCAAACCAGCAGAGGGTTGTCCGAGTGACGGCACACATCGTCCAGTCTGTCAGCCTGTCAGACGCGGTTCTTTCGCTCCAATTCCAACACTTTATTGCCAGTCTCTGGATGAAGGCGGCCAGCAGTGGCCGAGTTGTGTTCCTTGCTTTGCCGTTTGCATCACCGGTGAAGCCCGCCGCGCCCGAAAAAACTGCACTCCGTCAGCTGCCTTGTGGTCCTCTGGAGGAATCCAGTAGCGAAGCATGTGCGGTGTCTAGGGAGAACTCCCCTGCCAACCTACAGAGGCTCCTTCGATTAGCTGTGGCAAAGACTACGCTGCCTCACAGCAAGATTTCAGGGTCATAGCCACATGCGGTGGTGAAGATAAGACGATCGATCGACTTGCCTGCCAAGAACTCCTGCGCCTCGTCCTGGGCTCGCGACCATCCCAAGGTTTTGCAGTTTGGGGCTGGTGCCGCCGGGGCAAAACACTCACCTCTCGTAGGAGTTACTCTTCCGATGCGCAGTTGAGATGCGTGGCATTGACATGTGTGGCAGGGGTCGTAAAAGCTGTGAACGAGTTCGTGCTGAAGCATGATGCGCTGCTTTGGCTCCTTGACTGGATTGGGATTCGGAAAGAAGACAGGGCTGGCTCTCCGTGCGATTCTTCATAAACAGGTGCAGTGGATTAAGGCTTCAATGCACATCGACAGCTTCTGCACATGAATCGTTTTGCTGTCTTTGACCGTCGTCTCGCGCCTATGCAACAGGTTGACCAGAGACAGCTGGTGGGTGCATCGCACTGAGCATGCCTGGAAAAGATCGTGCACGACGAGCTTGCAGGGTCGCCTGTGACCCTTGCACGCCAGAGGTAGGCTGTCGCAATCCCTGGACGGCTTGGATACTAGTCGCCTGGTGAGTCCCCAACCAACAGTGCAAAGTCTGTCTAGACCTAGTTGAGCATTTTCCCTGCTTGGGGTAGAGAGTGTAGCTTCGCTTGCTCGAAGAATCATGGGGAGGGTTCGTTTCGGAAATTAGTGGGCCTCAAGTTTGCTGGCTCCCTTGGAAGTTCGATCTGTTTTCTCGGGAGGGGTGGGTTGAGCATGAGTTCCAAGGTCCAAGTCGACACATGGCATGAGCACGAGCTTGCGTGAATCCGCCAGATTTTGAGCAGCTCAACTTGGTGGGTTTACTGGTTCTTTTTTCAGCTGTGGCCGGCTGTTTGCGCTCGACATGTCGAAGCCGCGGCAGCCAAATGACGCCATGGCAGCCCCCATCGCCCCCATCGTTCTCGATGAGGACGCATATCGACAATAAAGCCCGCATTGCAACGTCCTGAAAGTCACCCCGATCAGGATACCTGGACCTGCGACAATCCCAACATCGTGATGGTGAAGATGCCCGAGATGTCCCACATTCCGGAGGGAGAGCGCCCGGTTGTCATGCTAAAACTGCCTGATGGCACCATGGCAGACATCCAAACGATGAGCCTTGGCTACACTTGCCTGCATTGGGTGTGAACCCAGGCAAAACTTTCCACCAGCCCCCTTGACTCAGGAACCTTCCGAGCAATGTCAAAAGGCTGCTCAGCGACATCGACATGGACAGAGACTTGCCCAATAGATCTTCACAGGCTTTAGGGAGGGACTTAAGCAGGTTAGGATGAAAGGTTAAGGCTTGAGATTTAGGGTTTGAGGGTGTCGAAATTCCAGGGTTTCAGGTTCCTGTAACCACCAAAGTCGAAAGCTTCTAGACCCCAGGCCATGAAACGCACCAGACAGTGACCTCTGCTCTTCGAGTTCGGTCAGCTCAGAGCACTCACTGAGAGCATCGAGCAATGGCATCACCGTGGGACCAATGACAACGAGCAATTATGATAAGAATGGGGGTCCCCCCCCACGCCCTGCGCTTCATGCCCCTTTGTGTGTGGGTGTCCGAAGTCCGCACTAGCGAGGAGACGGAGTGGTGGATGACCCGAATGTGGATCACGTGGCTCCTCAGCTGCTGAACCGTAAGGCTCAGGATATGCAAGCTTAGTTAAGCCCTAGACGCTGCCTCCAAACGAATGTATTTCAAATCTTCGACTGCCAATCAACCCCTTCAGGATTCTTGTCGGTGCTTAGGAACTGCGGCTCACTTAAGGCTCGCACGAATCCGTAGAATCTTTGCCTGCACACTCTGTGGCACAAGAGCAACTAGGTTAAGATGCTGGAGATGATGCGCGAGGAATTTGGCTGTGAGAAGGGTCACGTGGCACAAGAGGAGATGGACAAAGCGCTGATACTGCTCCTTGCTTGCGCTGGCAGTTGCGCGGTGCTTCTGATGAGGTAAAGTCTGTGCTGCGCGGGATCCTGATACTTTGGTCATGCATAGGGTAGATGCAAGAGCTGCGATGGTCCCTTCCTGTGCCAAGTTCGGCTTCGGACTGGGAGACCTCATCAGGGCTACAGGAACTAAGAAAACTCCCAGTTCAGTCGCCTGTTCAACGTTTGCACATCTGAACGAACTTAGATTCCAGAGCGAGTTGCTGCTCTTGGATCGGTGCAGCTAGTAGCACCTGTCTGACCTATCTTCTGCGACAAAGGATGACGAATCTCTTGCGCCAGAAGCGCGAGAACTCGGCAGACATGAGCCGCTCAGCATCTCTTGCGTCAGATCTCCTGCAATCCTAAAGCCGGAAGCTCAAGCCGGCATCGCAAAGCTCGCAATTCCAAGCTCCCATCCTCAGGGCTTCAAATCTGCATGACGTGCCCGCACGAACAAGGCTTCTGCAGTAGCAATGTAGTCAATCTTTTGCTTGAGGCCCCGAGCTGCCAAGCCTGCTAACCACAAAAGAGCCTCCATGAGCAGCTGGTGTTTAGCACCCTTGGGCCTTGGACATCTGGGGGAAATTCGCTTCCAAGACCAGGTTCTGGCAATCGGTCGGTCCTACATCTGGTTTCACTTGAAGACTTCGAACCCTTTGCTTATTTGTTGCGGCCGCTGCGCAGCCCAAGGCTATCGCCATCTGAGCCCCTGCATTCAGGCGTGGACAGCAACAACCACTGAAGGGTCACTGGAATTTATTGCTATTATTGCAGGCAAGTAAACCTGAGAACATCTGAGCTCTCATGGCAACGCAGGACGTGATGAAGGAGTGGGATATCGACGGCGACGGAACGGTGGCTCTTCACGAGCTCACAGAGGCTCCCGTGCCGGAGTTTGCTCGAAGTCAGTCGGATTACAGTTGTTTCTTAGTGTCCCAAGCTCGATAAAAGTCGGTTTCAAAAGAAGAAGGGTGCCGGCCGCCGGCCTGGCGTAGGGTTCAGCTGAGCTTGCGAAGGCCGCCCACGCCTACAAGAAGGTCAAGAAAGAAGGCTGGGATCCACGCTTGGGCTGTTAGGTTCTAAGCTGGACATGGTAAGGCGTGTGTGCTTGATTTGCAGGTTGAGGATACTCCAGACCTCTGTAGTGTGAAAGAACAAACTATTCTTTGCAAAGGTTCGTGGTTCTATGGGGTCAAGGATCGCTGTTGCAAATCTGGGGCACAGGGTCCCTAGTAGCGGCAGCAGGACAGAGGGAGGACGCTATCGAGATGTCCCTCTCCCGAGCGTTCCCAGGCCGCCGGATGAGGAGGATGATCATCGGCCTTTGCTGCGTCATCGGTGTGCTGCTGACGGGGTTCCTTGGATGATGAGGGTTGGGGAGACAAGCCGCAAACCCTACGCCTCCACTCAATACATCGGCGATGACCAACGATACTCTGGGACTTTGCCCAGATGGACAACAGTTCTTGCTGCACAGGAAATACTGAACAGGGTACTTTTCAACGCCAATGGGGGACCCTGTTTCTTGACGCTGGAGTGTTGAGAGCACACATGCGCCAGAAAAGGGTTTTGCAGGCTTGCCGCTTAACTTCGACACGCTGTTTCCGCCTGGTGGACCATAGAGTGGGCCTTGCTAGTACAAGCGGAGTATGCCTTATCCTTCAGGCCAAACACTCGGAGATACGAGGGAACAAGTGGCTCTGCCTCTAGTCCCGAAGCAGTGGTTTTCAACAGCTCCTGAGGATGTTCGTGCTCTCCTATGTGGCAGCGGACATGGCGAAGGAGAAACAGCTCAAGCCGCAGCAGTTGTGTCAGACTCTCGGAATTCCTTTCTAACCTCAGAGAATGTAAGACATGTGTCCAGCTGCTTGATGGCTTAGCTGCAGCAGGCTTGGTCCAGATTTAAAAGACTGCCCCTCCACTAGAGATTGCGGCCTTGACAGCGCCTCCCCTTCATGCCAACATGCAGGAGATGCGCAGCAGTGGCGACGGAGTGATGCGCGCACAGGGCGAGGTGGTGAAGGTGCTCGGACCGGTCACACCCAAGCTGAAATTCCCGCAAGCCGCCCACCCTGCATACCCGTTCACTTCGGGCTTGTGGCTCTCAGAACGAAGGACTATGGGGTTGGGTTTTGGGCTTCCTTTTTTGGGGCTTGGAAAATCGGCACTCCACAAATTCTGAATGCTGCCACAGAACAGCCTGAATGCAGACAAAGGGTGTCCTCAAGCCCAAGCCGCGGGGTCCTCCGGTGCAGGTTGCGAGCTCCGACTTCACGCTGGTGGATGGCCAGCTTGTGGCTCGTGGGGAACCCGATGCCCCAGCCGAGTGCGGCACTCCGAGCAAAGAAGTCCCCGTAGCTTCCAAGTTGAGGCACACCAGACACCCTCTTTGTTGAGATGCACAACTGAAGCAGACTTGACGAGTCAGATTTGGGCAGCTGTTTCCTAGTCACAAGATTGGACGACAATCTTGCAAGAAGATAACAGAGCGTGGAATGATGGTTGTTCGGACGCAGATAGGTCGAAGGTCGCCGTCAGCCATGCACTATTACGCTGAAACCACCTACCCAAGAACATGCCGGGTGTCACTGCATACACCCTCTGCAAGGCACAAAGCCCATCTTGTGCTAAGGTACCAATACCACCTGCCGTCGTCTGCGGCGCGGCGGAGGTTTTCAGGCCAGCATGCTGTGACGAAGACTGGGCTTGGTTTGGCAGGCTTTCCAGCACCAGGCGCCGGTTGAGGCCTATGATTCCTTTAGCATTCTTTCGCATCCCGACGCCTGTCCACGAACGATAGAATCTACGATCTGATGCCACTCTACAACTGTAGCACTTGTGTCTTAGAATGTCCGCGCAGAAGCCACTGCAAACGGCTCCGGCCACAAGGAGGGTGGAAGGACTCCTTGGCAGCACGCGGTGGGGAAAGTGGATCTTGAATATCCGACATTGTGCCCAGACTGGGTCGGAAACATGCCAAAGACGTCCTCCGCGCTGCTTTAGGCCTCCAAAGGGCAGAGGATCAAAACGCCCTCGCAAAACTCAAAGCCGGATTATGCGGAACTCGACACCGAGGAGTCTGCTCTCAATCGAAGCGTTCGAACTTCGACAGGCCGTTACGTGGGGCTGTCGGATGTTTCAGAAGGAATGAAGAAGTGTGAGTCACCCGTGGGGGGAACAAGTGCTACGAATCACTCCGCACTGGAGTGACTTCAGGGTGGTGTCAGAGTTCAGATTTGTTGTTAAACTGCAGTCTGACAGTCTGGGTTCGCATCCTGCGCGGAGGCTCAAGGCCTTGGACTTTCGCTGCGCGCAGCCTCTTCATCTGCCGGTCGACAAGGTGCAGTCCGAAGACATAAAAAGACCTCTCAGAGGAGGCTCCAGAGCTCCAGAAGTTCCAGAGTTGCGTCTGGAATCTCCCGCAAAGGGTCGCGAGTTTGGACTGGGATGCAGATGCAAGACAGACAGATTGCAACATCACTGCAGTGTGTATCTTCGAAACCCCATGACAGCCGCATAGCCAGGTCTGTGGCTTCCGATGTCTCGCTTTCTGCCTTGTGTGATGACCCTTTATCCTCATCGTCCGTTCGCGAACCCTGAACGGCCGTCAAAGAATCGGAAGCATTTCTTCAAGCATGAGCTCTAGCAGTCGCAAAGTCCAGAGCGGCGAACCAAGCCTTTTAAAAAGTCCGCACGAGTCCATTGCAGGTCATGTCCGCAGAGATGCGGGAGTGCAACTGCGGACTTGTCATGAACATCCACACAAAGGCCTGGATGCCCAAACCCTCGACAATCTTTCACAAGCAAGCCAAGTCCTGCAATGCGTTTCAGCCCATTGTTGTGCCTGAACCACAGAGTCTGCTTTGCAATAATGGCACAGCTAAAACAGACCATGGCTAGAGGCTGCACCGTTCAATCCTTCATGAGGAGTCCGGCCTATGAAGCTAACCCTCCAAATCCTAAACCTCCACCGCAGGAGGGCATTGTAACCCTCGACGGATGCGATGTGTACGTGGATGACCCGATGTTCGAATTCTTGGAGCAGGCCGGCTCCTTGCAGCGAGGGAATCACGTCGCCAGCAGCCTCTTGATACTCCGTCATGCGGCATTGGGCGTGCGTGCTCGTGGCGGATGTGACCAGCACCTCTGGACGGCTCCCAGCGACGGGCCTGAAGACATGACACCATCGAATGCTGGATTCGTAAGCATCCTAAAACGCGAGGCCAGCGAGCCCTCCGGATTCAAAGCACAACAGCCAGGCTCAATGTTCGGCACTGACGAAGAAAGTGAGAAAGCGACAAGCAGGCGGCCGACCTCCTCCAGGCTGGTGCCGCAATATTTGGAAAGCTTAGAAGCTGTAGCAGTCTGTGCGCAACTGGGAGTTTGGGCGGGAGGAGGGAGTTCAGGGTCGCATTTTTTTGCTACGAGGTCGGTCAAAGCACGAGGAATTCAGTTAACTTGATTCAATCACCTGGTTTAAATGTCTTGGGATATTGAGTTCTGTGCACAGATTCCAAAGCCCACCTTCTCATAGCCTGTAGTGCGTAAGCTGCGAATGGAGAAGCTGCAACAACCCTCCACACTTCGACAAAGCTGCTGATGTCAAATCATAGAGAGCCAAGCATCCGGGACACCGAAGCTTCCCCTAAACTAGCAATCCTCATGCCCGAAGCCAGGAAAACTGAACAAGAAATCCGCCATACCCAGTTTGTTTAAAGCGTTCGTATTAGCGCACCCATAGAGCGAACCCTCAAACCCTGAACTTTTGAAGCCCTCAGCATACAAGGATACAAGGGCACTTCTCCGTCTTCTTCTGTTTCTTATTGCTCTTACCAAGTATAATGATGACTCACTGTGATTCTTAATCATTCTTACTACTACTAATCCTCCTACTAATTGTCGTCAGTATGATGATGATGCGGCTGATCATGATAATGATGCCAATCATGATGATTACCAGTATGGTGATAATGATGATTGTTATTGTTATGAGCATCAAACTTGAGGGCTGAAGCCGTTACCAGGTCGCCAGGGCGGCCGACAGGGTGGTCGGCAGCTGCTAGGAGCAACGGACATCCTGGATGGCACTTTCGAGTGGTTCGAGGACCTGACTTTGGGGGTTTCAGGCGGATCGGGGCAAGCCTGAACCCTAAACCGTAAAATCGTGAAGACTGGACCCCAAACTCCAAGCCCAATGCTTTAAAACCGGACTCTACAAGCAAAACCCGGGGTTTGATGTTGTGGGGTTTGCGGGTTTTGGTTTGGAGTTAACTGTTTCAAAAGCGCAATTTGGGGTCCAGCCTTCACGATTTTAGGGTTTAGGGTTCAGGGTTGCGGGGTCGTGCCCTTCAGCCCTTAAGAGCCTGGCATGAAACCCCAACCAAGAGCATCTTTCATTCTTTTATCCCCCCGCCTGGAACAGGAAGGCGAGGAGCCCTGCGAGAGCAACCCTCTCCCCGATCCGCAGAGCATCCCGCAGAACCTTGGTTGAGGTTTTCGGGTGCTGGATTGTGTGTTTCGGGCAGAGGTGGGCGGCCCGAGGCTTGCGCAGGTTTAGGCTTCCAGGATTCACGGGCTTCAGGCTGGTTGGGAGCTGAGAGCGGGTTTTCAGCCACACCACGTGGAGATTGTTTGCCTTTCGCATCAAAATACCCACACCCCTTCTGCAAAGGTACTTTCGCGCGGAGGTTCGCATCACGGAGCTGCACCCGGAGCCCATGATGTCCTTGAAGCGTTGTATGAGCTTTCAAGATGTGTAGTCTCCGTTTCAGGATGTGGTCTTTTCGCATTTCAGAGCGGGACTTCATCGGCAGCGAGTTTCGTTTACATCGGCTCTCAAAGCCATCAACAACACCAGAAGAAGCAACCGAAATAATGCTGAAACTCTACTCGCCCTATGCCGTCAATCCTAAAATCGACCTCATACTTCCCTCAGGCAGTCTAAGCAGTCCAAGTCCGAAGCTTTTCGCAGGACCCGCAGGCCGAGGCCTTCTCCCAGTACTTCAGCGACGCCAACGGCTCCGCCCTGACACCTGCAGCGGGGGAAGTTGGGTCACGAGCATAGGGCCTATGGTGTGTAGATGGTGTGCTGAGACTGTATGCGTGCTCTTTGTGGCTTTTCAGTTGCTGGAATCGGTGTTGAAGGCGCAACGCTCCGTGGGTTGAAATTTTGCAGAGTTTCGACATTTTGGGTCTCGAAGCAATAGGCAGGTAGTCATCGAGACCATAGCAAGTCCGGAGGGTCGCTTGCCAGGACCCTGCCGGGCATTGTTTCCTACGACGGAAAGATCTACAAGACCTGGACGGACTCTTGACCGGAACTCATCCGGGGAAGACTTGAGAGTTGACCTTCCGGGTCTCCTAGTTCAACTGACTGCGCGAATAGGGTCCATCAGCATGCATGTAACACTTGTTGATGCGAATACCATGAAGTCCGGAAGAGCAACATCCCGACAAAAGCTCCGTCTAGGAAGAGGTCGTGAGGGCCTCGGACGCTGAAGTCCATCTGAAGCGCTATGCCATGCATCCTCTTCAGGCGGGCGTGTCGGGCGATTGCAAGCCTCTTTTCTCAAAGCTTCCAGTCGGACGATACTCGTAGGTTGCCCTCAGCATCCCTCAGCCCAAATAATCTGGGTACAGGCAGAGACAACCCTGTACGGAATGTATGGAATTAGCTTTCAAGCGTACTTGACTCCGCCTGAAAAGAAGCGGAAGTCTTCCACCAAAGCATGAAGCCCAAGAATCTGCACAGCCCACTAGACGTGAAATAATTGTCGGCTTTCTAGTTTAAAGGGTGTTGGACAATGAGAGCACGCTGGTCCGAAGTGTGGAGAGCCGGCTAAGTGAGACCTTCAGCATCTCTTGCATTCTTGGGTCAGTGTTGCACCGAAACTCAGCCGTGCATGCAGTTCTAACCATAGCGACAAGCGCGCATGCAAACAGTCGCTCCAAGTTCTGCCTAAGAGCAGGCCGAGCTGCACTTGATGAAGGCTTGGAGGGTTTCCGATGCTAGAACGAGGCCATGTAATCTCGAGTTTCGCAGGCTGGGGTTGTGGTTGTAGGAGCTTGATTGTGCCCAACGTGTGGGCGGGGGATTGAGGATGCACGGTTAAACATGCTGCAAGTACAGTTGGATTCAAGCCCGATGCATCGCAGTGAAAGTTAGGGTTTAACATTTCGGGAGTCTTCAAGGACGGTGATGCCTCGGATGAAGATCTTCCTAAACCCGTCGCCCAACAATGCACAAACCTAGAATGCCTTGAAGCCCTGCAACGGCTGTGCAGCTCGCCCCCCATGATCTGCGTACGCGAAACCACAGCAACACTTTGAGCTTCACACCTTTTGACTCATAGTCTAGGTCACTGGCGCATGCGATGATCCAACATGAACCTAACTAAGACCAGTAGTAAATATATGAGGGCTGGCATGAAAACGTTTATGCGGCTTTTGTGAAAGCTGCTAAAAGCGCTCAACAAAAAGCTTTGCAAAAGCCCTTTTCCGGGATGACCAGCCCGAATCCACAGTCTGCTTTGTCGTCAGGCTGGCGTCCTCGCGCAAATGGATCTCCTCGGATCTCGAGGTGGCTGATCTGTGGCCATGTGGCGTTTCGGTTCTTGTCGCGCAATTCCACGCCTCATCATGCACCTCTCTTTCTGTTTTTCTGGGAGGCTCTGTGTTATCCTAGCAGAGACCAGGCATTGGACGCTTGCTATTCGATTATTTGGTGTCAGTCGCAGCAAAACCCCAAACCGCTAAACCCCAAAATGGTAACATAATCCATTGTCTTTTGAAGGCTTCCGCTGCCAGATTGGCGACGGCGATCTCGGCACAGAGAGCTTTAATTTCTCATGGCAGCCGAGTATGGAATACCAGGCCTTTCGCTGGTTGAGGGCGGATACACTGTGGATCAGTGGAAACTTCTTGAGCTTATGTTGCGGGTGCGAGGACCAAGGTGCAGGCCTGTCCTGACTTAGCCTTCACGGTGGTCCGCGGACCAAGCAGTGGACGAATACGAGCAGCTGTAAACGAAGATTCAGACCACAGCCGCCACCCGCAATCCCTGAACCCATAGTCTGCACAACAGGGCACCGTCGCCGAGCCGGACGGCCGCATTCTACGCCATTGGAGGAGGGTTTCTGCGAGTCTTGCTCGCCTGATCTCCATGCCACATCCAAAATCAAATCCTCCACGAGATCCTGAATACCAGGACGTCCCCACACAACGAGCTTGCCAACTCGTGTGTCGCTGCTGTTCTCTGTTGGTCAATGCTGGTGATGCCCATTCAGTTTTGTGCGATACGTTTTGGTGGCCTCAATTGCTGTGGCCGCATTGGCGAAGCCATCCCGAGACCTCGATCTTCTGTCGTTGTCCTGCATATTCAGTATTTTTTATGATGTCATGATGTTTCTCAGGTGAAGCCCGCTTCGAAAGCCGTACTAGCAACTTCCGAACCGGAAGCCAACTGAAACCTTAAGCTCTCCATTTCCTGCTCTTGGAGGAACCCGGTCAAGGTAGATGAACCCAGTGAAGGCATTGACAGATCATGTTGAGTTTCACAAGAGCTACAGTAACTACAGTTGATTTCGTGAAGCAGACTTAACTTACAAGAGGACTGACGTCCTGAAGGGCCTGGACCTCTCCACGCTAACCGAGGCTCCCGATATTTGCACGCAAGCATGTTCAAGGCTCTTGGAATGCGAGATTTTTTCGTTGTGTGATGCTACAAGAGGCGGTTTCTTCTTTCTCTGGCCTTGCAGCTGACCCATTCCGACTCATATTCCGTGATGAGAAGTGCTGAGTGGTGTCCCCCTGCCATAATGATACAACATGCCACCAGGACGAGAATTTCAGCGTGGCTGTCGTGGAGGCCCGACCGGCTGTGCAAGTCGCAACCCGGAGCCCTTTCACCGGAACTCAGCGTATCGTGAATTTTCAGATCCAAGTGCCAGTCTTGGCGTCTTTGGATGTGCTGAACTCAAGCGCGAGTTACCAACAAGCAGTCGAAGTGGTTGCGTGTGCACGTTTGTGCGTGTTTGCCTGATGTATGCGAAATGGTTTTTGATCATCACCCTGATGCTGACGAGGCATCGGAGTGTGTGTGTGTGTGTGACAGCTTGAGAGAAAGCAATGCGAGAGCAGTCGACATCGCCCGGTGACCAGGAAAGCAGGTAAAGGGCTCAGGGTCACGCACAGGCGACGAGCAACAGTGCACAGAAGGAGGCTCGTCCAACATCTTCAAACCTCAAGGGTCGGCTTCGTATGCTGAAGTCATCCTGGACCCTCACACAGCATGAGAAAGCAACGTGAGCCTTGATGCCCCCCACGGTGGTGCCACGCTCAGATGAAGGGTGCAGCTGGTAGCCTCCCATCCAGGCTGTCCAACTCAGCTTGCAGCAACTAGCAAGGGCACCTTTTTGCTTTACCATCGCAGCTTTGCCAGGTTTGTGTTTTGTTCTCGGGATTGCTTTCAAGGCCGGCCTGTCCCCGAACATTATCGACTACTACGATGTCGACACGGATCCCAGTGAGGATGGTCGCCCTCTAGGGTTTGTCGGAAGTGTTGTTTCGCGCTTTAGGGTTCAGCTTCTTTTGCCTCACAGGCAGCCTCAGCTGCAGCTCCTAGCAATACCTTGGCCCGGATTTTGCAAGGAGTCTTTGAGAAGTTTCATTGTGAGCCGCTGGATTTCGTGCAATACGTTCCGGGTTCGGGGCGTGGCTCTCTCCATCCTTTGGCCCTTGGTTTTCTGCGGGCCAACAACACGAAGCCTGAAAGCTTTTCGAGTGTCCCGGCAGCTCGATCGAACCGAGTTGAGAGGCCTTCCAGTCGGGGCAGCCTTACCGGATACTGGGCATTTTCGGTAATTTTTGAGTCTTAGGACGCGGGATGAGAATGAAAGCCTTCCTACGCCTTCATTTTGGCTCCTGGGACCGCGGCCTTACGGGGTATTCGCTGTAAAACCGAGGCAAAGCCTACCCGTGCTGGCAAAGGAGAAACTGAGGAGTAGGTCGAAAGCCTTTGCCTTCTGGGTCGGACTACCGGCCTGAAGCCACATGCTCCGAGGATTCATGCATTTTCCACGGTTCCCGGCTCGACCGTGGATCGAATGACGGAGTACCTTACTATGGAGGCCATCGTCTCATACTGTTGGTGCACTTAATAAAAACAGATTCTCTCAAACCAGAGGCACCTACACGCGTGAGCCAGTTTCAACACGTACTTTGCGCGTGCTCTCCTTTTCCACACTTCATGCAGTGGCCCATGTTAGGGATTCAGCATTTGGGACAGGTTGTGGTTGCGTCAGACAGGGACCCTGCCAGCTTTGCAGCTGTGCGAGATTACTTCTCGTGTGTAAACCTTCTTGCAGTTTCCGCGAGTTTGACCATGGGGCTGAAAAACCTCGCCCAGCGCAATCTGATCCGGCATGCTCAAACCCCATTGGTGCCACCGCTTTGGCCACAACAGGTTGTAATGTCCTTGCAAACACAGGCCCTCGGCTTTCCGCTTCACCCTTGCCTTTCACCGCGAGCCCCGATGCCCCAAAGAATCCGAGATTGAGTGCGACTATGAATGAGATTGCTACTCCACCAAAAAGGCCCCAATGCCCAAATGTGGCCGCAAGGCAGTGGATGCCTCGAAGGGCCTGGCTCAGGTGTTGGAGGATCCTTTCCGCTCCCCTGCCTTGACCTTGGGGGTAGTTTTTCTGGTTTGATTTTGCTTACCCTCTCGGGGAGGACGGCTTCAAGGTATTCGTAACTTACCAGACTCTGTGCATTGTTTCTGAAACGAATCCTGGAGAGGAGCTCGGCGTCTCAAGTTTGGATGGCGACTGTGACGTGGACTCGCTGCATTTGGGCAGGATAGGGGCCGGGTATTCCGATCTTGAATCGCGCTGTGACGTAGTGCTGGGAGATTCGCGCAGCGATAGAAGATGCTGGACTTCGGAGGGTGTTGGGAGTTTAGTTGCACATATTGTTGGCATCAACAGTTTGAGGGGCATGAAGTCAGCAACGCGATGCTTGCGACAAAGGCAGGGAATTAAGCTCTTCAGAAATCCCACCAGAACGCGCTGAAGGAGGCCTGCGCTGTTGAGTGTACATGAGGTGGACGAGGACGAGGATGATGCCGATGCCACCGCTGACAACCATGCGCTTGCAGCCGAGATCCAAGGCTACCTCTCGCAAGGCCAGCTGCATGGAAGGTCTGCCGGCCACTGCAAGCCCTGGTTGCAATCTCTCCGTAATTATCAAGTTCTAGGTCTCAATTTTCATTCGGGTTTGTTTTGCCATGGGTCATGGTGTCTGGGCTTACGGCAAAGCCTGAGACGGCAGACTGTGAACCTTCTCCAAACAACTATCAAACTGCGCGGGTTGGCACATTGTATTTCCGAATCGCGCAGAAGCACTAAAACGGGTCAGAGTGTTCGGGCCTTGTGGCAGCTGGCAAACGTGAAGCTGCGCCCTGCAGCCGACGACGATGACGACATTGATGAGCCCCCAGAGATTGACCCATGGGCGGAGATGCCAAGCGCGCTGCTCTTCAACTACGAGATGTTGCAAGGGCTGGTCGAGGAGGTCACCGTGCGGAAATGTGATCCCCAGAGTTCTGCCTTGGCCTCCTCCTTTGCAAGCTGCTGGATAGTGTTGTCGAGGGCTGCTGAATTGGGGTTGTGGGCCTCGTGCCTCAGTGCTCAGGTTTGTGGTTGAAGGGCGCTCTTTACGGCAGCAGAGTTCTGTTGGCGTCACGTCGAGGGGATCCTTCACTAAGTCACTAAGCTTTCAGGAGGCTTTCCAGGCAGATGGCAGGGCTGGGTAGCTGCTCCGCAATGCTTGCAAACTTTCAGAACGGCTGTGTAGCCTCGTGTTGTGCTTGCTTGGTTGGTTGATTAGATGGACATGCTAACAATTTGCTTCGGGCATCTATCTACAGGTCTGGATATGTGTTTCCTGTTCAACCGTACATATGTGTATACTCGTGCATATCTATAACTCCACACATGTACCTATATCTAGGTATCTGCATCTACATATACACCTAGATCTGATGTTTTTCTCTGTATCTATATCTGTATTGCCGGCTTCCGCACTGCGAGGACGCTGGTAGTCCCTTCCTTGAGATCGCCACTGGCTCGTTGTACTGGACGTCTCTCTTCACCATGGCGGATAATGAGGCTGATCATACCGCACTAGCTGCTAAGGGGCACGCTGCCAAATCCAACACCTTGGAGTGGGGATTTCCAAGCCTCATTTGGAGTTTCAAGTAAGTGGGACAAGCGAGAGACCATGTTTCAGACAAGTGCGTGGTGCAGCCGCCTCCGAGTCCAGAGCTAGGCTTTACGACTTGCCGAGCAGTACTCAGTATTCCTTAATGGTCCGGGAGCCCGGGCTTCTTGCCGCAGCCTAGCCATCACTCCGAAACTCTCGCCACCCCTAGTCCACCACCTCGACAGACAAGTTAGCACCCAACCCAGGACTTGCTTCCCACCACTTTTCTAGATTCGGATTTGCCCACTACTGTACAACCCTTTTTTGGGGCCGCCCCTGCCTCCGGCTGCTGCCTCCTCCGACCGTTCCATGCAAGGGTTCTCGCTTCTTTCTTTGTCTCCATGCCATCAGTCCTGCAGTCCCAGAGCCGTCCTGTTTTGCAAACACTTGGCGGTGGTCAGTGGTCGATTTCAATTGTGGGAGCGTCCCGAGCAGAAGTGAAGCCGAGATGTGGAGGACGTCTTAAATGCTTTCGTCAATACCACCAGCGACGAACGCCGGTTGAGCGACTCAGCTGAAGCGATGCGCCAGAGAGGGTCCGAGGTTTGGCCTGGTGCAGTCTCTTTGCAAAGGTGAGACGGAGGAGGCGGACTTCAAGTGGTCAGCTCGAGACCGCGACGGCAGATGTGCCGTTGAGGTCGAGGCCAAGAGCCGGGGTCAAGATTCGTGAATTCGGATCCCGTGATCCCCATGCTTTGATTGGGAATGCCATGTTCAGCCAGGCGGATATGGACGCGCGTCCGAAATCTCGCACTTCTCAAGGCAGGACCATCAGGAAGAGCAGACCACTCATCATGAAGATGACTGCAGAGTTTGAAGGAACCTGCCAGGCAGTCACGAAACTGCAGGAAGGTCCTGGTCCTGTCGAGGTTGGTGGCATGTGCTCCGCGGTATGCCGGGCAACCAAGGTCATGACGCAGAGGTCGCGTCTGCGGTCGGTGGAAGTGGAGCCAGCAGGCGAAATGTGCCAACGCAACCGCGCGATGTGCCTTGAGAAGATGCCGCGCCGCCGTGCAACAATGGAGAGTGGCCGACTGCTCAGTGAGGAGGGGGGGCATACTCAAACTGTATGTTTGAAGTCGATCGAAAGCGCGAGTTTTCAGTGCAGGAGTCTTGTTTCTGCAAGGGGGTGTTTGAATGTTCTAGCGGCCCTCTTCTCCCTGCGGCCCCACATGCTAGAAGCGGCCAGGACAGCGATGACGAGACGATGGCAAAAATCAACGGTTTCTTCAAGCGCAAGCAGAAGCCTATACGATTTCAGTTGAAATGCAAGGTGCCTCGGCCTGTTTTGGGAGATCGCCTAGTCGCATCAGTACAGATCCGAGTCCCAGTAGTCGAGTGAGGCTTCAGCTCAGCAACCCTACGTGACCCGTCCTTCGATAACTTCAAGCGGAGTCAAGCGCTTTCCAATGCTTTCCACAGAAAAAGCAGCATCAAATGCGAGCAGGAACGGAAAGGCAGAACTTCGTGCACCCTCCGTGGTCGCAAGGCCAGAGGGATGTGCAGCATAGGGTTTGCTGTCGGCTGGAGTGGCTTAGACCTCGGACTTCAGCTTCGTCGTGTCATACACTCGCAGAAGGTGTCTTGCAGCTCCCAGAGACCGGAGCCCCCTGAGGGGTGAAGTTTCCGAAGAGACTGTAGCGCTTCCGTTCCTAAACCCTGAATCGCCCGAGGGGCGGCGCGGAGGAAGGATGCTGTCCGGCGGCCGTCCCGGCAGGGGCAAGGCACACTGCGAGTTGTGTGGGCTGGGCAGCGCCGGAGCATGGCTTCTCTGCACCCCAGAGATGTGATCGAATAAAGAGGCCATTATCTTTCGACTAGTTGGCTGTGTCGTTGGTCTTGGATTCAATGAAGCATGGAGGACTCCTCGATGATCTAAGAATCGAAGAAGTTTCAACAGCGCTTTGCCGAACTTCAAAACTGAATTGAAAACCAACCGCAAAACCCAAGACCCGAAGACATGTCCCTGACAGGCCGGAAACCCTGCGAAAGCGGGCATGAAGTGGTCTTTTACCAATGGCCAGTTTGACACGAGCTGTGGAGGAATCGTGAAGGCCAACATGTGGGCAAACGGAATTCTGGCAGCAATCAGGATTTCAGCGGCGATTCATTTGCAAGATCCTGACGGTAGCGGCTTTAGTGCCAAAGTTATTGTTGCCTCTCTCGTTGCGGTTGTCGTTGTCGTTGCTGTTGGCAGTGGCGCCGGCGGCGGCGGTGGTCGTGGTGGTGGTTGCATTGTGTTGCCGGCTGTTTGTGACAACGGCATTTTTGTTCGTTGCTGCTGCTTTCCATAGTTCCTGGCAATGATGAGAACTGGTGGTGGGTGCTCTTCCCAGAAAGGCCCGTCTACGATGTGCAAGATATTAAGATATATGCCTTCAGGAGTCTTGTGGCGTGGCCGCACTGTTGAGACGACGTTCACTAGCTTCCCCCCTCCGGGTTTCAGCAGTTTGTGTTATCGCTGCCACTTTGTTGTGTCGGGGAGGGAGCCGGCGTTGTTGGAAGGTAAAGGTATGTGCCTGGTTCATCCGTAGCGGAACCATGGCAGTCCGCAGTCTGTCGCTCGGACTGGAGAACGTTGGTATTGAGGTTGGGGGAGTTCGTTGCTGCCTGCTGCCCAGGCAAGCCAGTCCGCGATACCGCAAAAGAGACTTGGATATGATATACCTCAACGTGTACAGGTTCTGGTGTTAGTGCTGCTGAACACCCCTTCCTCCTGATGCCCTAACTTCACTTTGCGGGTCAAGCCCAAGGAGCTGGGGCCACCGTGTCGGCCAAGAAACAAGAAGGCGGTGAAGTGGCTGCGGAGGGGCGGGCAGAGGCGCTGAGCCACTCGAAGAGTGGCTGCAGCTTGTCGTAGGAAGGCAGGGAATGCCCTGCTGCATTTAGTGCAGATTTAGTATTAGGTTAAAGTTTCTGGCATCAGCCATTTTATCGAAGTGACTTTGAGATCCGAATGACGCAAGCAGCAGCTACAGCGACTACGGAACCTGTAGAAGATCCCCGACTGGCGATCCCGTTCCACACTTGACCTTTCGCTCCCTGGATGTCTGGGTTCGGTGTCGTTTCTGTTTTCGGCTCGGATTTTCTCTTGTGTGGCCGTCTTGCCGAATTCGGATTTCAAGCTCATTTGTTTAAGTCTCTGAATTTTCTCCAGAGCCTTGGAGCTCTCCCTGACTGGCGGGATTCTTCAGGCCCCGTGATTGGTCTGAACTCCAGCCATGCAAGTGCTTGCCTTGCTTTTGCAGGACTGTTCTGAATCGCAGTCGTCTCTACAGACGGTGGAAGAAAGTCTGTGAGGCTTCCCTACATGCCCTTAAACCTGCAGTCCTACACCCGAGACATCATTGAGCTAAACCAGGATGCCGCAA
>CAJNDT010004300.1:0-16430 GCA_905221615.1 Symbiodinium sp. CCMP2592 | reverse complement strand
TTTAGGGTTTAGGGTTTAGGGTTTAGGGTTAAGGTTTAGGGTTTAGGGTTTAGGGTTTTCGCTGCGAGTGCGCTGTCGACCCCTCCATGAAGTGGTTGGGGTCGGCGCATGAGCTGCAATGCCCGCCCTCCCACCCTAATTTCAAACCTTGAACGGGTTTAGGGTTGTCTACCCCCCCAACCCCCCCTAGCAAGGGGGGCTTATATGGCTTGGAAGCAACAACAACAAACAACTTTTCCACAACGCCAAAGTGACAATCTCCAGGCGCAAAGTGACAATCTCCAGGCCCCAAAGTGACAATCTCCAGGCCCCAAAGTGACAATCTCCAGGCCACAAAGTGACCCAAAGGGCCTTCTGGGTGGCTTCGGTGGGCTTGTGGCCTCTGGGGCCTTTGCAGGGTTTACGGGGGAGGACCTTCTGCAGGCTTTGTGGGGGCTGCGCGGCCTTCTGGAAACCTTCTGGACACCCTTTTGCCAACCTTCAAAACTACTTAAAACCTATTGAAACAGCTACAAAAACCAGATAAAACTTTTAAAAACCATTCTGAGCTTTAAGAACCTCGCAAAACCTGCAAAAACTTCAACCAGACCAGGCCAACTTTTCCACAACACCAAAGTAAAAAACTCCAGGCGCAAAGTGACAATCTCCAGGCCCCCAAGCGACAATCTCCAGGCCCCAGAGTGACAATCTCCAGGCCCCAAAGTGACAATCTCCAGGTCCCAAAGTGACCCAAAGGGCCTTCTGGGTGGCTTCGGTGGGCTTGTGGCCTCTGGGGCCTCTGCAGGGTTTACGGCGGAGGACCTTCTGCAGGCTTTGTGGGGGCCTGCGCTAGGCTATGGGTCCTTAATTTTAATTACGGTTAATTTTAAGCTCCGGGCCTTTAAGTTTAGGCTCCGGGTCCTTAATTTTAGGTCCGGTCCTTATTTTAAGCTCCGGTGCCTTAATTTTAGCCTGGTCCTTAATTACGGGCCCTTAATTTTAGGCTCCGGGTCCTTGATTTTAGGTCTGGCCTTGATTTTAAGCTCCGGGTTCTTAATTTTCGGCTCCGGGTCCTTAATTTTAAGGTTCTTTAAAGGCAGCAAGGAGGAATCCAGGGGTCCCCGCCCATTTGCACCAAGGTTTACCGGGGCCCAGAAATTTGGAAAATTCCTGCTGATTTTGCCTTGTTAAATTCTTTACATAAAATGTGCATTTTAATGAGGGCCAAGTGCCCAAGTCGAGGTCCCCCTCTTTCTTTTCGTGTGGCTCCACTAAACTGTGCCCTGGGGCTCCTCGGTCCAGGGCTCGGAACCGTCCCTGAGCTTAGGATCGAAAAATGGACCCTCGAGTGCTCGTGTGTGCCCAAAGGGGTCGGGGCCACATTCTGCAGCAAAACAGGGCCGTTCTTTATGTGTGCCGCCACTAAACCATCCGGTGTCCATGTGCCCAAAGCGGTCAAGGCCACATTCTGCAGCAAAACAGGGCCGTTCTTTTCGTGTGGCTCCACTAAACTCTTCCCTGCCCTCCAAAAATCTGGAAAATCGCTGCTGATTTTGCCTTGTTAAATTCTTTATATAAAATGTGCATTTTAATTAGGGCCAGGTGCCCAAGTCGAGGTCCCCCTCTTTCTTTTCGTGTGGCTCCACTAAACTCTGCCCTGGGGCTCCTCGGTCCAGGGCTCGGAACCGTCCCCGGGTCTTTAATTTAAGGCTCTTTAAAAGCAGCAAGGAGGAATCCAGGGCCGCCCGGCCATTTGCACCAAGGTTTACCGGGGCCCAGAAAGGAGGAATCCAGGGCCGCCCGGCCGGGTTGCACTGAGGTTTAGGGTTATTACTATATAGGCTGACAGTAGCGGCCTATTCACTGGAGCCGCGTGGACCTGAGGTCCAGGACCTACGGCTCGCTTTTCAGCCATCGCCTACGGTCCGGCAGGCGCCTTCCGGTCCGCCTGCTGCGGCCGACCCCATTCGCTGCGGTGGGGGGTCGGCCTTCAGTTTAGGGTTTAGGGTTTAGGGTTTTCGCTGCGAGTGCGCTGTCGACCCCTCCATTGAAGTGGTTGGGGTCGGCGCATGAGCTGCAATGCCCGCCCTCCCACCCTAATTTCAAACCTTGAACGGGTTTAGGGTTGTCTACCCCCCCAACCCCCCCTAGCAAGGGGGGCTTATATGGTTTGGCAACCAGACCAGGCCAACTTTTCCATAACGCCAAAGTGACAATCTCTAGGCACCAAAGTGACAAGACAATCTCCAGGCCCCAAAGTGACCCAAAGGGCCTTCTGGGTGGCTTCGGTGGGCTTGTGGCCTCAGGGGCCTTTGCAGGGTTTACGGGGGAGGACCTTCTGCAGGCTTTGTGGGGGCTGCGCGGCCTTCTGGAAACCTTCTGGACACCTTTTTGCTCACCTTCAAAACTACTCAAAACCTATTGAAACAGCTACAAAAACCAGATAAAACTTTTAAAAACCATTCTGAGCCTTTAAGAACCTCGCAAAACCTGCAAAAACCTCAACCAGACCAGGCCAACTTTTCCACAACACCAAAGTGAAAAACTCCAGGCGCAAAGTGACAATCTCCAGGCCCCCAAGTGACAATCTCCAGGCCCCAGAGTGACAATCTCCAGGCCCCAAAGTGACAATCTCCAGGTCCCAAAGTGACCCAAAGGGCCTTCTGGGTGGCTTCGGTGGGCTTGTGGCCTCTGGGGCCTCTGCAGGGTTTACGGCGGAGGACCTTCTGCAGGCGTTGTGGGGGCCTGCGCTAGGCTATGGGTCCTTAATTTTAATTACGGTTAATTTTAAGCTCCGGGCCTTTAAGTTTAGGCTCCGGGTCCTTAATTTTAGGTCCGGTCCTTATTTTAAGCTCCGGTGCCTTAATTTTAGCCTGGCCCTTAATTACGGGCCCTTAATTTTAGGCTCCGGGTCCTTGATTTTAGGTCTGGCCTTGATTTTAAGCTCCGGGTTCTTAATTTTCGGCTCCGGGTCCTTAATTTTAAGGTTCTTTAAAGGCAGCAAGGAGGAATCCAGGGGTCCCCGCCCATTTGCACCAAGGTTTACCGGGGCCCAGAAATCTGGAAAATTCCTGCTGATTTTGCCTTGTTAAATTCTTTATATAAAATGTGCATTTTAATGAGGGCCAAGTGCCCAAGTCGAGGTCCCCCTCTTTCTTTTCGTGTGGCTCCACTAAACTCCGCCCTGGGACTCCTCGGTCCAGGCTCGGAACCGTCCCTGAGCTTAGGATCGAAAAATGGACCCTCGAGTGCTCGTGTGTGCCCAAAGGGGTCGGGGCCACATTCTGCAGCAAAACAGGGCCGTTCTTTATGTGTGCCGCCACTAAACCATCCGGTGTCCATGTGGGCCCAAAGCGGTCAAGGCCACATTCTGCAGCAAAACAGGGCCGTTCTTTTCGTGTGGCTCCACTAAACTCTTCCCTGCCCTCCAAAAATCTGGAAAATCGCTGCTGATTTTGCCTTGTTAAATTCTTTATATAAAATGTGCATTTTAATTAGGGCCAGGTGCCCAAGTCGAGGTCCCCCTCTTTCTTTTCGTGTGGCTCCACTAAACTCTGCCCTGGGGCTCCTCGGTCCAGGGCTCGGAACCGTCCCCGGGTCTTTAATTTAAGGCTCTTTAAAAGCAGCAAGGAGGAATCCAGGGCCGCCCGGCCATTTGCACCAAGGTTTACCGGGGCCCAGAAAGGAGGAATCCAGGGCCGCCCGGCCGGGTTGCACTGAGGTTTAGGGTTATTACTATATAGGCTGACAGTAGCGGCCTATTCACTGGAGCCGCGTGGACCTGAGGTCCAGGACCTACGGCTCGCTTTTCAGCCATCGCCTACGGTCCGGCAGGCGCCTTCCGGTCCGCCGGCTGCGGCCGACCCCATTCGCTGCGGTGGGGGGTCGGCCTTCAGTTTAGGGTTTAGGGTTTAGGGTTTAGGGTTTAGGGTTTAGGGTTTTCGCTGCGAGTGCGCTGTCGACCCCTCCATGAAGTGGTTGGGGTCGGCGCATGAGCTGCAATGCCCGCCCTCCCACCCTAATTTCAAACCTTGAACGGGTTTAGGGTTGTCTACCCCCCCAACCCCCCCTAGCAAGGGGGGCTTATATGGTTTAGAAGAAGGGCTAAAGCTTTGAGCAGTGATTTGAGAAAGTGCGGCCATGAGAGGGTGTTTGTGAAGGCAATTTGCATTTAGTCATATGCGTGACATGACAATTTGCGGTCGCTTGCAGCCAAAATTGCAGAAGCGAGACAACTTCACGGTCTATGCAACCATGTTGCTTGCAGTCTGTATGGTGGGATTAGCAGGCATCAAGACATATGCATGTGTCAAATCAATCGCGAGATGCGGCACAGCACAATTGCGAGCAACCTTGTTTTGCCGCCTCGAGCGCTGTCTGTCGTGGGCGTGCACTGTGCTCTACACTGCCCGCACAACATATTGCTCGCAAAGCACGGGTGGTTGTGAATTGAATGGCGACCTGTACATTTGTCACCCGCCGATGTGAAGCGAGTCTCACTTTAGATCATTTCGCCGGGGTGAAATGATGCTCCGTGAAGATGCCCGCCAGCAGGAAGTCCTTGTAGTAACCGACCCTACTGATGGCCGTGTAGGCCGCGGCGGGAACCTTCGGGGCATCCAAGTAGACGACGACGTGAGGTAGCTCTGCACCCTGAAACTTGAGGATGGTGGACGCGTAGCCGGGCCGGACGGGATAGTAGACCAAGCCGCCCCTTTCCGGGTCCGTCCACGGCCAGACGCTGACCACATAGTCGGTGGCAGTCTTGACCAGGAGGCCGCCCGTGCCGTCGTCATACTTCAGGACGGTCGCCTCCATGCCGTTGATGAAGTCGATGTCTTTCCGCACGTTGCGTGTCAGGTAAACCTTCATGCCCTTGTAGACGGGCATGGCGGAGGGCTGCAGCTCGTCAGCCGGCTTCAGCTTGCCCTGCACGTAGTTCTCGGGGTTCGCGTCCACGTCAGCCGGCAAAGTCACAAGGGGAGCGTAGTTGGGAAAGAGGGCCTTCAAGGCAGCTGCGTTGACCGAAGCAGCACCTCGCCTGGTGCACGTGAGGATGGTCGTGTGGGGCTTGGACTTCAGGAGCTTCCGCAGCCCCTTCACCGTGGGGGGGCCAGGCGGCTTCCAAGCCATCTTCTTGCGGAGCCGTCGCAAGAGCTGGGCGCTCGGCTTGCCGGTCCTGAGTACCGCCAGGAGCTTGGCATGCTCCTTGTCCTTGCACCGGTACATCTTGTGCAGGGCGACACGGTAGCAGTACAAGGTCCACAGGCGCGAGTGCCATGGCCGCTGCTCTCCCACGCCCGCCATCTGGTACCGGTCGCCCAGCAGCGCCAATGCGGGCACGCGGTCCGCAGCTACCCAAAGCTTCAGGATCTTCTCGAAGTTGACCATGTCAAGCTGCGAGAGCTCGTCGACGACGATGAGAGAGTACATGCCGAGCAAGGAAGCTTCTCCGTGCTCAGCAGCCTCATGAAGGCCGAAGGCAGCGTGGCAGGTGTCGATGTCCACGTTGTGACCGTAGCGTTCCTTCATGCGACTGGACAGCTGGGCCGTCGGCAGAGCCATCAAGACTTTGCCGCCCTTGGCCAAAGCCCGATCGATGCACGAGAAGATCACGGTGGTCTTGCCAGTGCCAGGGGGCCCCAGGCAAACGTTGGCCTTGCTGCCTCGAGCTTCTTGTCGTAGACGGTCTGCCTCGCCCTCGTCCTCTGTTTCCTCGATGGTCAACGCGCGGTCCACGGCGGTGTCCACGCGCTCTTTGAAGCCTCGCAGCAGGTCAGGAGCGAAGCTTTAATTTGCACGCTTGCTTCACATGCAGAGGCTGATGCAGACGAGGCGCGGAGTTGCTCTCTGTTGAACTTGCTGGCATCCACTGGACCCGCTTTCTTCTTGGAGGCCTTGCCGCGGCGCTTCTCTTGGGCCTGCTGCTCCTTTCGGGCATCCAGCGAGCCGTCCAGGTACTCCTGAAGCATGCCGCGGTGAGCGCGGATCATGGCGAGGATGGTGTCCACGTGGTCCTTGGTGTGCGCCTCCATCTTCAGCTCCGCGCGGATCTTCTCGTCGTCCTGCCACATGGCCTGCGCCACAGGATGCTCGCAGAGGACCGCCATGGCGAAGTACTTGTGGGCTTCCGGGAGCCGTCGCGCGAGGTTCTGGGGCAGGCAGAAGTCCGTGGCCTTCTCGAAGGGAACATGAAGCATGAGCCACTGACCGAAGAAGCGGTCGTTGAACTTGGAGACGGTCTCGGCGGCCACGACTTTCTCGCCCTGCATCACGTAGCTCGCAGCAAACTCCTCCAGGGTGGCCTCGCTGCCGGATTCCCTGTGCTTCTTCTTGAGCCAGTGGCAGATCTTCCCTTCGGCCGTGGTCTTACGTAGATAGTCGAGGAGGCTGATGCGCCCGCAGGCCCACTCCGCCTGCTCGTATAGCTCCACCTCGCGCGGCTTGGGATCCTGGTCCGGGTACGGCGCCACGAAATCGCGCTTGCCGCCGCTCTGCGTGGAGAGGTGCCACTGCCGGAACTTGGCGCCGAAGAGCTGCAGCACCATCTCGGGCTCCAGCGGCCGGTAACGCATGAGCACGGTGGCCGCGATGCTCATGGCCTCCGCGTCGTCGTTCAGCCACTCCTCACTGGCCGCATCCGAGAACTTGCTGACGTACTTGGTAACGTAGGCGCGAAGCAGGCCGTCGTCGTCGCACATCTGGAAGTCTTGGTGGCAGTGGAGCACCTCCATCAAGTCCACGATGTAGGGGCGCAAGCCCGCCGCGTGGTCGTCCTCCGTGTGCTGAAGGCGCCAGGCGCCTGCCTCGCGGTCGAAGAAAGTCGGTGCTTCGTGGACGGGCCAGCCGCTCTTCTTGTCCCGGTCATATTGGCTGCCTTCGACGTAGCCGCGGAGGTCTGCATCTTCGGGCAGCGTGGCAGACACGGTCTCGACGAGGTTCAGCTGCTCGACGTCCTCGGGCTTGACGAAGATGACGACGTGCACGTGGACTCTGCCGGAGCCGTGGTAGTCCTGGGTGGCTGCCTTGCGGGTCCCGTCTTGATACTCCAGACGCAAGAAGTAGTGCAGGCGGCGGGCTCGACCGTGCTCGTCAAGAACCCGAAAGATGTTGCTCGTCCAAGCCTGCTGCCGCGCCCATCCCCCTGTTTGCCCCAAGAGCAAGCCTTTCACAGCTTGGACCATGACGTGCACCATGTGCAATGTCTCCGCCACCGGCAGGAAGAGGCGTTCCTTGAGCAGCTTCTGCATCTCGTCGCGGACCCACTCGTGGTAGGGGAAGCTCCACTCGTAGGGGGCGATGGTGAAGAAGATGCGAGGGTAGCCCACTTGCCGCACCATGTCCAGCAAGGCATAGTGCACGCCGCGCCAGTAGTCAGGGCTGAAGGCCTCGCCCTTGACCATGAGGCGCATGGGTGTCGGCAGCTGCAAGTTCTTCTTGGAGCCGATGCTGGTCCAGAGGTTCAAGTCGTACACGAACTGCAGCAGCTGGAAGTCGGCGGCGTAGCCCAGCAGGCGACCTAGCGCCAAGGCAGCGAACAGCCGCTTCATGCTGTGACGTGTGGTACCAGCGTCCTCCGCGGCCTCCTCGTCGCTGTGTTGGCTTTCCTCGTCGCTGTTGCTGTCGCTCTCGCTGTCGCTCTCGCCAGCACTGTGCCGACCGGTGTTCAGCACTTGCTCCAAGGTCGCGGCCCGCTCCTGGCGAATCACCCGCCTGGGATCCGTGGCACGTTCGTGCGTGAAGGTGTTCTTGACGTCCCAGAAGAGGACCGGCCAGAGGGCGCACTCCACGCCCACGCGCTCAATGAACTGCAGCCTGCGGCGGCGAGTAAGCTCGTCTGCCCCGGGATGCTCCCGCAGAAACTCCCCGTGCTCGCCCACGAAGGTCGCGTAGGGAGTGTCGTCCGATTCCATCAGGAAGTCGTAAGCCGCACGGGCCTTTGCCCGCATGTCCAGGTCCTGGCCAAGGCACGAGCGACAAGTATGATACCTAGAGACAAAGAGATCTACTCCGAATCCCTGGCCTGCAACAGCTTGATGCGCTTCTTCACCGCCGTCGTGTGCCAGCGGAAACGGATCAGCGTCGTCTTCTGACGGTAGCCGGACTTGTGCTCGGCACGAATGACCGGCCCCACATCGATCTCCAAGGGTGACAGGGCTTGCGCAGCTTCCGGAGTGAGCCCACGCAACGCTTCCGGCACATCTGCCATCGTCACGACCGGCTGCGCCCGCACTGCTTTGCACCTGGAGCACTTGCCCGAGAGATGCGTGGGTTGCTGCGGCCTGCCGAGCCGGCTCTCTGTGAGGTCGCAAGGCGCGAGGAGGCCGCAGCTGTCGCACAGGCTCCACGAGTCGAACAGGCACCAGCGCTCGAAGTCCTCGGCCAATTTGCGCCGCTTCGCCGGAGGCAACCCAGTGGTGTTCTCGACGGCCTCGCCAGCTCGGGTTCGCTCTGCTGGCCGGCCCATGCGGCGCCGCGCCCGAGCCCTGTCTTCCAGCACCCGCTCTCGATACTTCTTCTTCATCGCAGCCGATGCGGGGGCTCCGGCTGCTTGCCGCGACGCCAAGGCGCCCTTCCACAAGTCCGGGAGGTGCTGCTTGTCCAGCAGACGACGCCGGCCACCCCGCCCGGCCGCACGCTTGGGGCCGTGCAACTCTGCTTGAAAGTACTGCACGGCCTCAGGCGGCAAGCGCTCTGCCAGAGCACGGGCACGGCTGGCTGTCGACATCCGACGGAGCTTGCCCAGCACCTGGCGGAGGATAGAATGCATCATAATGCAACGCAACAATACTAAAAGCGCACGCAACGCACCCTGCCTCTCGCTTGCCAGCGTCGTCTTCACACAGAGGCCAAAGATCTTCGGGTCGACAGAACAGGCAGCGCGTGGCTCGGCCCATCACCTGAGCTGGGCCTCCACGTGTTGCCAGCGCGAAAGTGCATCGCTCGCCATCCATGCCCATGCACATCTTCGGCTTGGCCAGCTCTGCCTGGAAGTAGCCACGGAATTCATTCGGCACGCGCTCCACGGCAAGACGCTGGTACTCGGGCGTCAGGGCCAGCAGCAAGCGTTTGATGTGTCCACGCGACCGTTGCTGGACGCAGGCGGTGGCTAGACGGTGCGGATCACATAAGACCTCAGCCGGTCGAAAAAAGTCAAGCACGGATGCGATGCCGTTTGCCATTGCTTGCCTCCCTCCGCACATGCACGTGCAACAGTGGCTCCTTCCATTGATTTGCCGGCAAGGGGCACACGTTGGAAACTTGCATCGGTGGGCTGCACGGCCGGGGTTTTGCGGCGAGAAGACACAAGCAGAGCTTGCTGTGCCAGGACACACGGAAGGCATGGCTTTGACCAAGAAGCTCGCGAGATCGCAGCGAAGTGTTCTTATTGAAATGCTATAGCTCGAGCCAGGGCTGGTAACTTGTTCCGTTGAATGCGCAGCACTGCAGCGCAGGGCTCGATATGAAGCAGGGGCATGCAGCTGCACGGTATCCACGATTTTGACTTCGCATCCGACACACAGCTTACACTGAAGTCAGATTCTGCACAACAAAAGGACATAAGGGCCGCGCCTGTGCTATTCGCGCTGCCACAACTCTGAAAGCTCCCGCGGGCAGTCAGTCGTCGCCCGGCTCCTTCTCTGCGATCTCCGGAACTTCGGCAGGCGCGTCTTCTGGCGGCGCAGGCGCCTCGGGCAAGCCTGCGTCCGGAGCAGCACGGACCTCTTCGTGCACGCTCTTTGCCTTGTCAACCATGCCCTGCATGCTCTCGAAGATCTTGATCAACTTTTCCTTCTTTGGTAAGCGCGTCATCTGCTTCAACGTTTGCAGAGCCTTGGCAAGTCCATGCTCCGCCAACACGGCCTCGGGCACGTTATCCAACAGAGCGACCAACGCGGACAAGGGGAGACGCTCCTTCTTCGTGTCTTGATTCGCGACCATGGTCTGCAACTCGTGGGCAAACTTGCTCACCTCCGACTCTTCCCAAGACAGATGCGGGTCGGCGGCTGCATCCTCCTCCGCTTCGTCCTCCTCGTCGTCCACAGCGAGTTCGACTGCAGGCGGCTTCTCCGCAGCTGACCTCTCCGCCCCCGGGGGCTTCTTCTTCGGAGCTTTGGGCTTCTTCGCCTTCCTTTTCTTGTCGCTTCCATGGGAGGTGGACGAGGAGCGGGAATCCTTGTCACTGCCGCTGTCAGAGGCTTTGTCCCCGGAGTTCTGATCGGACTCGGAGCCGGAGTCGGCTTCCCTTTCATTGCTGCTGTCTCCGAAAGCCCGCTTCTTACGTGGAGCCTTGGCTTCCAAGCGAGCAGCATTGGTCGCTGCCACGGCTTGCGCGCAACTCTCGAGAGTCTTCTTGCGGACGAACTTCTGCACGGCCTTGTCCTGCTTCGGCTCCTCCGGGATCTTCTTGGCCCAGGCTTTCGGGTTGGCCGCCAGGGCGCAGAGCTCCAGGCCGGCCATGGCACCTGCGTACATGCGGGAGCCGGTGTCCGCCAGGCGCGCAAAGTCCTTGACTTGCTGTTTCAGCGCCTCCTTCTTCCCCAACTTCTTCAGCACCTTCTCGATGTGGGGCGATGCCGACGAAGCATCTGCACATTCCTTGTTCGTCATGTTGACCACAGCGAGCGAGTCACGGAGAGCTTCCAGAAGCTTCTTGACGGCGGGAATCCCGGTCCGCGCAAACTTCTTGTCGGCCGAAGACGTCGGTAGCGCCGCCAGAGCTTCTGAACAAGATTCCAGCGACGCAGAAGCCATGCTGACCCCCAAGCCAAGCCGAGCAATGCACTCGGAGGATTCCGCTGTTAGCTGCTCTGCCAGCTTAGAAGCAGTGAAATAGTCCGAAGGAGCTTGCTTCTCCGTCAAGAGCATGCGACCATCCTCGTCGGGCCAGCTGCGGAGGGACGCCTTCGCGAGTAGCTTGTAGAAGGGAACGCCGGGCGGATACTTGGCCTTGCCCTTGCCATCCTTGGCGACGTGCTTGCCGGCAGACTTGCGCGGGGTCGACTTGCCCATGGCTGCAGAAGAAGAGGGAAAAGCTAAGTAGCAAGTTCTACAACTCCAGCTGCTGCTTTTGATCGCCGCGGCACTTCAATGAAAGCAGCTGGAAAGTCAGCTGTGTGCACATCTTAGAACACTCGTGAAAGATGCATGGGGCCGAATATGTTTTTTCACTCGCGCACCTGTTTGTCTTCCTGAGTGGGACACCGAAACCATTTCCAGCTGTACTTCGGCTGGAGTACGCTGTGGCTCTACCTAGAAAATAGCTACAGCCACGGAGGAGGAGCTTTGCAAGAGATGTCCTTCATAAGCTGCACGAGGATAAGGATTGCCAGGTGGTTCGCAACCAGGATGCGCAAGGAAGCTTTGCAAGCAGTGCATGCACGTAGGGGGCGGTCCATGCCAACACCTAGCATACATCGAGATTTCGCACGTGCAGGGAATGAATGCAATCACAAGACAACACAGCGTAGCTTGTTGTAGTCGAGTTGCGATCGAGGCTGTACCTTGGCTCTGACGTCATGGTCGACAAGGTTGATTTGCTGTGTACTGCCGGCGACACCTGACCACATGACTCTTTCGCCAATAATGATCTCGCCCCAATAAGCGAAACAATTCTGCAAGAGGTTTTCATTCCTGAAGCCCCAATAAGCGAAACAATTCTGCCAGAGAATTTGGTTCCTAACGCCCCAATAAGCGAAACAATTCTGCAAGACGTTTTCATTCCTGAAGCCCCAATAAGCGAAACAATTCTGCCAGAGAATTTGGTTCCTAACGCCCCAATAAGCGAAACAATTCTGCAAGAGTTTTTCATTCCAAAAGCTCCAATAAGCGAAGCAATTCTGCCAGAGATTTTCTTTACTAGCGCCCCAATAAGCGAAACAATTCTGCAAGAGGTTTTCCTTCCTAACGCCCCAATAAGCGAAACAATTCTCCAAGAGGTTTTCATTCCCAAAGCCCCAATAAGCGAGGCAATTCTGCCAGACTAACCCTTGAAAACTCCCTGAAAGGCTTGTGCGGACTCGAGGTTTGCGTCTAGATTCTAGATGCAGTCTGGAGGCGGCTCTCGCCTCATCTGACCGCGCCTTGGCTTCGGCAGGGAAATTGATGCAAGCATGCATGACGCAAGCATGACGCAAGCACGCTCTAGACGTGGACATGTTTGATTGCAGCCGAGTTGCGACCACCAGAGCAATGCCTGGGCGAGCACATGTTGAGTTAACATATATGTTGATGATGGCCGTGGACATGCACGTGTTTAATTGCAGCCGAGTCGCTTGCACCAAAAATCAGTCCTTGGCTTGGACATGTTCAGTGAATGCATGCGTGGGAAGTATGAGAGTGTGAAGGTCTTCGAAGGCAACCCCCAGCGTACTTAGTACTGGGATGGCCTTATTTTAGGCGCCTTATAAGAGAATGTCCCGCAGCACACGCTCCCTGCTTCCCCGATGTTTCTGGTCGGATTGAAACATCCTTCGCCCATATGTGTTCACCGATTGGAGATAGATCGGATCCCCGGTAGTAACGCGCACCCGCGAGCGAGTACACGCGTTCCCGTTGACAGGCTCAATGGGAAGCCCCCTTGGCCCTTGGCACTGAGGAAAACAAACCGATCCTCGCGCAAAGCGCGTCCGTGGCACACATCCCAAAAGTATGCCCGCGGCCTACTTTTGGAATGCTCAAGGAAGGCACCTCGGCTCTTTTTAGGTATTTGGAGGCCGCTTCGCTAGTGAACTGGCGCGTACAGCAGTCGCTGTAGTTCAACGCCATTACTAGCTTCCAAAAGACAGTTAGCATGTCCCCTTAGGGGGCGAGCGGAGGGTCCAAAAGCGCATTGTGTGTACGCGCGCGGGTCGGGGAAATCCTGGTCCCCGGGCGGTCGTAGATTGACGGTGGGTGTCAATTTTGCCCGGCTTCAAGACTGCTTAAAGCCCTTTGAAATAACTTCGGAAGCCACTTAGAACGTTTTAAAACCACTCTGAGCCTTAAAAAACCTCTCAAAACCTGCAAAAACTTGCAACCAGGCCACCCACAACGCCAAAGTGACAATCTCCAGGCCCCAAAGTGACAATCTCCAGGCCCCAAAGTGACAATCGCCAGGCCCCAGGTGACAATCTCCAGGCCCCAAAGTGACAATCGCCAGGCCCCGAGTGACAATCTCCAGGCCCCAAAGTGACAATCGCCAGGCCCCAGGTGACAATCTCCAGGCCCCAAAGTGACAATCGCCAGGCCCCGAGTGACAATCTCCAGGCCCCAAAGGGGTGGCAATCTTAGGGGGTCTAGATTGTCAGAAGGCGGCAATCGTAGGGGGGTACAGATTGCCAACAGGTGGCAATCACAGGGGATCTAGATTGTCAGCAGGTGGCAATCTTAGGGGGGTACAGATTGCCAACAGGTGGCAATCTTAAGGGGGTACAGATTGCCAAGAAGTGGCAATCACAGGGGATCTAGATTGCCAGCAGGTGGCAATCTTAGGGGGGTACAGATTGCCAACAGGTGGCAATCTTAAGGGGGTACAGATTGCCAATAGGTGGCAATCGTGGTGGGGGTTGGTGGAAAGGAGGCGGATGGCTGTCACACTCCCTTGCTGGCCGGTTGCCCCTTTGGATTGTCAGCAGGTGGCAATCTTAAGGGGGTATAGATTGCCAATAGGTGGCAATCCTGGTGGGGGTTGGTGGAAAGGGGGCGGATGGCTGTCACACTCCCTTGCTGGCCGGTTGCCCCTTTGGATTGTCAGCAGGTGGCAATCTTCAGGGCTTCAGATTGTCAGCTGGTGGCAATCTGGGTGGAGCTTGGTGGAAAGGGGGCGGATGGCTGTCACACTTCACTTTGGCCCTATGCTTCCTTGGCTTGTCGGTAGGTGGCAATCCCGAGGGGACCAGATTGTCAGCAGGTGGCACGACAACTAGGACTAACAAAATGGGGCTTTTTTTCTGCACTGGTTCTTGGCTTCTTGGTTTAAGGATGTTGAGCACGACAACCAGGGTTAACAAAATGGGGTGTGTTTTTTTCTTCTCTGGTTCTTGGCTTCTTGTTTTAAGGATGTTGAGCACGACAACTAGGACTAACAAAATGGGGCTTTTTTTCTGCACTGGTTCTTGACTTCTTGTTTTAAGGATGTTGAGCACGACAACCAGGGTTAACAAAATGGGGTGTGTTTTTTTTCTGCTCTGGTTCTTGGCTTCTTGTTTTAAGGATGTTGAGCACGACAACTAGGACTAACAAAATGGGGCTTTTTTTCTGCACTGGTTCTTGACTTCTTGTTTTAAGGATGTTGAGCACGACAACAAGGGTTAACAAAATGGGGTGTTTTGTTCTGCACTGTTTGCTGGCATCTTGGTGCTTCCCAACGGTGTGGCAAATACAATTTCTATCATGTGCCTGCTGAATTGCAGTCGAGTTGCATTCTGGAGCTGCACCTTGGCTGGAACATATTGCATGCAGGCATTTGTGGGAAGAATGAGGTGAGCATGGCGCAAGCTTGACAGAAGCACGCTCTGCACTTGGACATGTTGAATTGCAGCCGAGTTGCGATCAGAGCCATACCTTGGCGAGCACATGCTGAGTGAACGAATATGTTGATCATGGGGAGTGTGAAGGTCTTTGAAGGCGCCCCCCGGATAGATGATTCATGATGAATCCGGGATAGCCTTGTTTTAGAATCCCTTGTCAGAGAGTGTCCCTCAGCACACGCTCCTACTTCCGTAGCCCGTGTCGGATAAGAATGACAGAGGGGCTTCACCTGTAAGTGTATTCACTGGAGCCGCGTGGACCTGAGGTCCAGGACCTACGGCTCGCTTTTCAGCCATCGCCTACGGTCCGGCAGGCGCCTTCCGGTCCGCCTGCTGCGGCCGACCCCATCTTCCCCGCTACAGCCCCTTGATATTGACACTTCCTGTCAATCTTCCGTGCTTCCTAGCCGGAAAGCCCGCCCGGTGCGTCACACTCCCCATTGGGCTGTGGTCGACTAGAGCCCCAAGAGATTGACACCTCCTGTCAATCTTCTCGGCCTTGCAGCCGGCCAGAGCCTACAGATTGACACTTGCTGTCAAGCTTCGTGCCTTCAGGACGTGTCTTTGTGTGAGCGGCCGACGAGAGCCCCAAAATTGACACTGCCTGTCAATCTTCTGCGCCTGTCTTTGTGTGAGGCCGACGAAAGCCCCTAGATATTGACACTTCCGGTCAATCTTCCCTGCAAAAGCCCCTAGATATTGACACTTCCTGTCAATCTTCCTTGCTTCCTAGCCGGCAAGCCCGCCCGGTGCGTCACACTCCCCGTGGTGCTGTCGTCTTTCTGGCCCACTCTTGGCCGTAACAAATCGTACTGCCGGGTCTTGGTGGCTCTTTCTTGGTGGCTCTTTCTGGCCCACTTTTGGCTGTAACAAATCGTACTGCCGGGTCCTGGTGGCTCTTTCTGGCCCACTCTTGGCCGTAACAAATCGTACTGCCAGATCTTGGTGGCCCTTTCTGGCCCACTCTTGGCCGTAACAAATCGTACTACCGGGTCTTGGTGGCTCTTTCTGTTCCACTGGTGTACAAAAACCCTTGCATTGTAAGCTCCAGGTTCTTAATTTGGAGCTTCGGGTCCTTAATTTTAAGTCCAAATCCTGAAATTCAAGCTCCGGTACTTAATTTAAGCTCGAGTCCTTAATTTCTTGTCGAGTCCTTAATTTTCGGTTCCGGGTCTTTAATTTAATGCTCTTTAAAGGCAGCAAGGAGGAATCCAAGGGTGCCCGGCCATTTGCACTAAGGTTTACCGGGGCCCAGAAAGGAGGAATCCAAGGGTGCCCGGCCGTTTGCACTGAGGTTTAGGGTTATTACTTTATAGGCTGACAGTAGCGGCCTATTCACTGGAGCCGCGTGGAACTGAGGTCCAGGACCTACGGCTCGCTTTTCAGCCATCGCCTACGGTCCGGCAGGCGCCTTCCGGTCCGCCTGCTGCGGCCGACCCCATTCGCTGCGGTGGGGGGTCGGCCTTCAGTTTAGGGTTTAGGGTTTAGGGTTTAGGGGTTTAGGGTTTAGGGTTTAGGGTTTAGGGTTTAGGGTTTAGGGTTTAGGGTTTAGGGTTTAGGGTTTTGGGTTTAGGGTTTAGGGTTTAGGGTTTAGGGTTTAGGGTTTTCGCTGCGAGTGCGCTGTCGACCCCTCCATAAAGTGGTTGGGGTCGGCGCATGAGCTGCAATGCCCGCCCTCCCACCCTAATTTCAAACCTTGAACGGGTTTAGGGTTGTCTACCCCCCCAACCCCCCTAGCAAGGGGGGCTTATATGGTTTGGAAGCAACAACAACAAACAACTTTTCCACAACGCCAAAGTGACAATCTCCAGGCGCAAAGTGACAATCTCCAGGCCCCCAAGTGACAATCTCCAGGCCCCAAAGTGACAATCTTCAGGCCCCAAAGTGACCCAAAGGGCCTTCTGCGTGGCTTCGGTGGGCTTGTGGCCTCTGGGGCCTTTG
>CAJNDT010004299.1:10000-16454 GCA_905221615.1 Symbiodinium sp. CCMP2592 | reverse complement strand
TGAACTACCTAAGCCTTAAGCCTTAAGCCTTAAGCTTTCTGCAAAAACCTCAATAGAATTCACTTAGACTTAGTCAATTCAAGAACACGCCAAGAAGCCACGTGGGTACCCGCACAAGGCCCGCGCGGGTACCCGCACAAGGCCCGCTCGGGTACCCGCAAAAGGCCCGCGCGGGTACCCGCAGAAGGCCCGCGCGGGTACCCGCACAAGGCCTCTGCGGGTACCCGCACAAGGCCCGCGCGGGTACCCGCGCAAGGCCCGCGCGGGTACCCGCACAAGGCCCGCGCGGGTACCCGCACAAGGCCCGCGCGGGTACCCGCAAAGGGCCGGTATGTCTGTGGGTAATACTGAACTACCTAAGCCTTAAGCCTTAAGCCTTAAGCTTTCTGCAAAAACCTCAATGGAGTTTACTTAGACTTAGTCAATTCAAGAACACGCCAACAAGCCACGCGGGTACCCGCACAAGGCCCGCGCGGGTACCCGCACCAGGCCCCCGCGGGTACCCGCAAAAGGCCCGCGCGGGTACCCGCACAAGGCCCCTGCGGGTATCCGCACATTGGGTAATACGTACTGAACTACGTAAGCTTTCTGCAAAAACGGCAATGGAGTTTACTTAGATTTAGTCAATGCAAGAAGATGCCAACAAGCCACGCGGGTACCCGCACAGGGCGCGCGGGTACCCGCACAAGGCCCGCGCGGGTACCCGCAAGAGGCGCGCGCGGGTACCCGCACAAGGCCCGCGCGGGTACCCGCACAAGGCCCGCGCGGGTACCCGCAAAAGGCCCGCGCGGGTACCCGCACAAGGCCCGCGCGGGTACCCGCACAAGGCCCGCGCGGGTACCCGCACAAGGCCCGTGCGGGTACCCGCAAAGGGCTGGTATGTCTGTGGGTAATACTGAATTACCTAAGTCTTAAGCCTTAAGCCTTAAGCTTTCTGCAAAAACCTCAATGGAATTTACTTAGACGTAGTCAATTCAAGAACACGCCAAGAAGCCATGCGGGTACCCGCACAAGGCCCGCGCGGGTACCCGCACAAGGCCCGCGCGGGTACCCGCAAAAGGCCCGCGCGGGTACCCGCAAAAGGCCCGCGCGGGTACCCGCAGAAGGCCCGCGCGGGTACCCGCACAAGGCCCGCGCGGGTACCCGCACAAGGCCCGGGCGGGTACCCGCAAAGGGCCGGTATGTCTGTGGGTAATACTGAACTACCTAAGCCTTAAGCCTTAAGCCTTAAGCTTTCTGCAAAAACCTCAATGGAATTTACTTAGACTTAGTCAATTCAAGAACACGCCAAGAAGCCACGCGGGTACCCGCACAAGGCCCGTGCGGGTACCCGCACAAGGCCCGCGCGGGTACCCGCACAAGGCCCGCACGGGTACCCGCAAAAGGCCCGCGCGGGTACCCGCACAAGGCCCGCGCGGGTACCCGCACAAGGCCCGCGCGGGTACCCGCACAAGGCCCGCGCGGGTACCCGCAAAAGGCCCGCGCGGGTACCCGCACAAGGCCCGTGCGGGTACCCGCACAAGGCCCGCGCGGGTACCCGCACAAGGCCCGCGCGGGTACCCGCGAAGGGCTGGTATGTCTGTGGGTAATACTGAACTACCTAAGTCTTAAGCCTTAAGCCTTAAGCCTTAAGCTTTCTGCAAAAACCTCAATGGAATTTACTTAGACTTATAGTCAATTCAAGAACACGCCAAGAAGCCACGCGGGTACCCGCACAAGGCCCGCGCGGGTACCCGCACAAGGCCCGCGCGGGTACCTGCACAAGGCCCGCGCGGGTACCCGCACAAGGCCTGCGCGGGTACCCGCACAGGCCGCGCGGGTACCCGCACAAGGCTCCCGCGGGTACCCGCACAGGGCCCGCACGGGTACCTGCACAGGCCGCGCGGGTACCCGCACAAGGCCTCCGCGGGTACCCGCACAAGGCCCCCGTGGGTACTCGCACAGGGCATGCGGGTAACCGCACAAGGCCCCTGCGGGTACCCCGCACAGGAGCGCTGCCCGGCATGCCTTTCTGAATACCTGCAAGTTCATGGTGCTTCCTAAAAATTCAAGGCCTGAGCCTTATGCAAAGACCGGAGCTATGGAGCTTGCCTCACTACGGAGAAATACACCACCCAGGTCTGCCGCTACCTGCAACCTCCCTGTGTGTATGTGCAAGGTCGTGTTCGTTCACACTGAACCCCTGAGCCTCCTGCCAAGGCCCTTCTGGTGCTTACATCAGTATGCAGTGTGCAGGAATGCACCAGCCAAGCCCGTGGCTGCACGCAACATCTCAAAAACTGCAAGGTGGCTACCTGCACAAAGGCTACCTGCTACCTGCAGCTTATAAACTAAGTCGGCCAAGGATACGAGTCCTTTGCAACATGCTGTGGAGTTTCTGTCAAACAATTTAGCAGGCACCCGGTGCTTGCACGAACATCTCTAGCTAAGCCTGCTGCCTGCGGCGAACTGCATGTCGGATACAGCATGCAGTGCACACTGCCCTGTGCCATATGTCTTGGCCTCCAGTACACAAACACACGACCTCAGAAAACGTTGCAATCCCGAATCTGCCGAAAACTACGACCCATGAATATAAACAATTCTGAAGCTGGAACTCAACAAGGAGATTTCGATCCCCGATTTCCTGCCATTGCCATCACCAGAGGACCGCCGATTGAAAAAAATCAAGCGGGATTGAAAATTCTCAGCGTTTTGATTGTGTCGATCAAATTCAATAGAAAACGATCTTTTTCAATAGAAATTTAAATCCTCAAAATCAATAGAACTGCGACATAAAAATCAATAGAAACCTCCACATCAAAATCAATAGAAAATCAATAGAAATTTTCCATAAAATCAATAGAAATTTTCCATAAAATCAATAGAAATTTTCCATAAAATCAATAGAAATGTTATCTCAAATCAAACGAGAAACACTTCTGACATCAATAGATTTCAGCGCTATCTCTGCCTCAACCACTATATATAATACCTCTACCTCGACCTCAACCTGTACCTTTATCCGTATCTCTGCCTGTATATCTCTACTTTACATCTTTATTCTTTATCCTCTATCGCTGTATATATCTATCGCTCTACCGATCTATAGGCTCGATCTACCGCTCTACCTCTCGGTCGCTCTATCTCTCTATCTCTCCATCTCTCTATCTCCCTGTCTCTCTATCTCTCCATCTCTACCTGTATTTTTATCTCTATATATCTGTCTCTTTCTTTTTTCTCTTTCTCTATTTCTCTCTTTCTCTTCCCCACCCTTTCCCAGAAGGCTTCCAGCCTAACACTTCTTTTTCACAGCAGCGGCAGGGAATCTTGGGTGAAGCTTCTTTCGAGCTCTCCTTCGAAACTTGGCCTTGTAAAGGCCTCGGAGCCTAACTTTCAAAAACGGTTCCTGGCTACTTGGGCTTGGACGTGGAATTGGACTCAGGCATTCCAGCCTAACACTTCTTTTCCACAGCTGCGGCAGGGAATCTTGGGTGAAGATTCTCTTGAGCTCTTCCTCAAAACTTGGCCCTGGAGGCTTGGAGCTTACCTTTCAAAAAAAAGCTCCGGGCTACTTTGGCTTGGACTTGGTATTGGACACTGGCAGGACAGCATGGAGCAAGCCGTCACGACTCTAGGGTTTTGATTTGATGATCAGTTTTTTGAATCGGGAACAAAAAAATCCAAACGAGAAGGTCGACCCGGCGGAGTTTCCGTTCAGCTTCTGTGAGGGGTCGTGGTTAAAAGTCAGGCTCCCCTCTGGCCATACTCCTTCATGGCCTTCTCAAAAAGTCACTCTGAGGAGCGGAGAGGGTCATACATGCCCAAGGACATCGTTTCCTGGCTCGGCGCTAAGTTGTCCGGGCTCTGGTTTGGCCCCTTGGCCATGGTCTCGGCAGCTTGGCAAGCTTGCCAAACGGCTTCCAGACCTGCTTCCGAGCTGTCTTCTTCCTGCAGATCTGTTTCGGCGTAAGGGTTTTAAAGCTGGTTATGACGGTATAGGGGTTCACATCGATCTATCTATCTATATAGATATATACAAAAATCTTTATATCGCAATGAAAGAATCCCGCCTCGAGAGCAAAGCAGGTGGCGGCTGCAGGCCTCTTGGCTGTCGTCTTTGTCGGAGTCTCCAAGGTGGCGGCTGGCCTCTTGACTGTCGTCTCTGCCGAAGTCTCCAAGGTGGCGTCTGGCCTCTTGACTGTCGCCTCTGCAGAAGTCTCCAAGGTGGCGGCTGGCCTCTTGGCTGTCGTCTCTGCAGGAGTCTCCAAGGTGGCGGTTTGGCTCTTGGGAGCTTGGCCACTGGAGGTCGTGGAAGTCGCAGGTCTTTTCTTGACGACCTTGACCTTGACGACGGCCTCCTTTTCTGCGAGCTTGGCAGCTGGCTTCTTCGAGACCGGGGCCTGTCGAGGCACAGCCAAAACTTCAAACAACAGACTTAAGCTCGATCAGCTCACAGGCAAGTATCTGGCCTGCCGTGCGGCCGGCTTCTTCTGGCTTCCTACTTTTGCCATCTGAAGAGCCTATAAACTGCAGCTATAGACGGCGACACATGTTTGCAAGCGTCCGGATTTTACCACTTGGGAATGTACGTATAGGGCCGTCCGGCCCTTAGCAGATGGCGCAAGCGACTTGTTTTCCATGGGCCGTTTGCAGTCGGCCTGGACCTGGACCGTTTGAGCAGCTTGGCTGCTTGGGCCGTTTGCGGTTGGCCTGGACCTGGACCGCTTGCAGCATGGCTGCTTGGGTCAGCTTGGCTCATCCAGCACTAGCAAGCCCTTTAAAAGCAGATGCCAAAACGTCCTGTACTTGAACAGGAATCCGGCACCTTGTGAGCTGCAGTGCCTGAAAGGCAAGCATTGGCGATGTGAGACATCAAGCCCATAAAGGATTCGGAACCATACGTCCAAAAAAACCTGGGGGCCAAGTGCTTCGAAACTTCTGGCAAGTGTGCCGTCATGTGAAACTTGGAAACTTGGCTATATCGACACTGCTTGGCATCAAAAGCCAGCTTGGCAAGATGGCCGTAGTGCTTGGTCAAGCACTGGACTTGGTCGGCGAATTTTCGCCTGACGTCCTGGGGCCACTTGAAGTCTTGCCTGTCCAGCAAGTCGTAGATGTCCCGCAGCGACTCAAGGACACGAAGTCGGTGCAGGCTTGGGCGATCACCTTGCGAGCCTGAAATTGCTGTAGAACTTTAAACTTTAAACAATTTAAGAAGGTCGTGTTCACATCTACAAATAATGCAGCTTAGACACTGTACCTCCTGGCGAGCTCCACAGCAACAGGCATGAAATGCCTGATTCGCCTGCCCTTCTGGTGCTTGAGGCAAGGGTACTCATTGGCACTGCTGGCAATGTCAGACTTCCATTTCAGTTTCGGCAACCTGGTGCCTGAAGGAATGCCTAGCTCCTGGTAGATTTCCTGGATTTCGGCATTCAGGCAACTCATGTTGGTGTCCCTGGAACCTTGCTTGGAGTCTTCGATGATCTCCCAAAGCAGATTCCCCACCACATGGCAGGACACACCGAGGTCCAGGACGTGGAGGACGTCAAGCTTCAAAGCCTGAGCATTGACGCCTTGGACCTGGAAAAGCTGGTGCTCCAGCCTGGCTTCCAGCTGCCTTGGCCTGAGTGTTGTCCTTCTCCAGCCTGCTTCCTGGCGAAAGTCGTTCCAGCAGTTCTCGCCCTCTTGGGTGCAAGCGCACCAAAGGCAAGGGTTGGCTTGGTTCGGCCTGGGGAACTTGAATTCCTGGTAGAAGAACTCCATGTCCCCTGTGATGCAGTAGATCAGTCCTGGCCTGAACCGCCTGGAGGTCGTTGGGCACCTTCCTGAGGCCATGGCTTGGAGGGACTCGCAGAGCTTGGCCCAAAGATCTTCCATGAGCTTGGGCGTGATGCACGACTTGGGAATGCAGGCCAGCAACAATTGGCTGCTTGCCTGGACTGCGAAAGCAAAAATTAGAGACACCAAGACCTAAATGGTATTTTGCGGTCGTACTGCCGAAAGAATACTAGACAAGCCAAGCGTCAATCGACCGTCGTGACGTTATCGCTCTCATGGAGATCACAAGCAGACTGTCCACCTTGGAGTGGGGAGCTGCGTCGCCGTGCAAAGCGAAAGGGACCAAGGCTTGGGTGTCCTGGAAAACCTGGTCAAAGTAGGCCCGGCTTTCCGACACCCTGGAGTTAGCGCCTTTTTGGCTGTCCCAAAACTTGGCAATGTCCTGGATACCCAGGATGTCATCGTCCATGCCATCCAGGCTTAGCATCCAGTTGTGCGGAAGCATGACTGGAAGCTTGCAGTCTACCTGGATCTTCTGGCCTGTGGGGCTTTTGCCCCATGCCTTGGTCTGCACGACCGTTGGGTCTGGAGCAGCCATGTCCTTGAAGACCCTGGAAAGCAGCTGGTGGTGCGTGTGGTTCGGGTTAACACCGTGCGAACCCAAGCTGGCAAGTCCCACAAGGTCGGCCTG
>CAJNDT010004299.1:0-5000 GCA_905221615.1 Symbiodinium sp. CCMP2592 | reverse complement strand
ACACTGACAGTTGGTCCTCTGCCGCACGTGGCTTGGACTCAAAGAAAAGGTGCTTGAAAAAGAAGCTGCTTCAGACATCTTGGGCAAACCTGGAACCTGGAGTGTGGATTAAAGATCATCTTCTTCTCCAAGGCTCAGATGGCCACAACTTCCTGAAGAGGTCCTTGGCAGCATCGTCCCCTCTGTAGTCGTAGCAGCCCTTGAACATGCAGCCTCTGCACGTGGCGCCCCTCAACTGGCTCCGCTGGCCCACATACGCGCATCTGGAGCCTGAGTTGCAGATCAAATAAAAAGCTAGGGCTTTCCAGCCCTTGGACGTAAGAATGGGTTCTAACGAATGCAATGAAAGCGATTCCAATAGAAACAAGACTCAGCTTCGGCACTTGGCGAAGCAGTCCCAGCCGAATGCGTGGATGAAGGTGTCATCGGCGTCGCCCACGTAGTCGCCACCTGAAAAGGGATGAACAAAAAATGTGGGCTTTAATTTGTAGTTTGAGCTTAGGGTCTGGGGTGTTGGGTTTGCTCGCCTGTGGCATTGACCCAGTACGGAAGCCAGGGGGGGATTCTTCCAAGGGCTTCTCCTGGCTCACTGCCCCACGTTGTTTGCTGTTGCTGCTGTTGCTGGTAGCCGTGGGAGGAGGAGCCTTGGCCTTGGGTGCGGCAGTAGTTGCTCCAAGGGCCGCCCTGGTTGCCGCCCTGGTTGCCGCCTTGGTAGCCGCCTTGGTTGCCACCTTGGTTCCCGGAGTTGGTCCACCCCTGCTGGTTCTGGCCATCCGCTTGGCCATCCCCTTGGCCATCCCCTTGGCCATCCTCTTGGCCATCCCCTTGGCCATCCCCTTGGCCATCCCCTTGGCCGGTGTTGTCAGTACCGTCTGCTGGGCCTGGGGGCTGCTCCGTGGTCTGCTCCGGGTTGTGTTGGTGGCTGCTGGTGGGCTTTTTGTGGCTTCCCTGGGGCGGGTCGACTTGGTCCTGGCCAAGACCCAAAAGATCATGGCTCTGGGGACCTTGGGACCGGTCGGACTTGGGAAGACCGGCTTGAGACCTGAGGTTGTCCATAGCTTCCAGCATGTCTTCAGTGCGTGGACGAAGCTTGAGGAGCTTCTCGGTCTCCATCTCCAGCCTGGTCGTGAAGTCCTGGTCCTTGGACTTCCAGACTTCCAACTTCAACCTGGACAACTGGTCCCTCACGTCCCGTTCGTACCTGGAGATGAGTGCTTCCTGGAGCTTGGAGAGCTCTCTGTCGAGGTCTTGGCGCTTGACGACCAGCGTTCTGCTTAGGTCGTCACTCCTCGTCTTCGACCTGTTGGCCCTCCTCTCCTCCACCTCCTTTATCATTTTTTCCTCCCATTCGGCATCAGAGTTCGCCTTGACTTCTTCCATTGACTCTTGGAATTCTTGGAATTCCGTCTCTGTGGCCTGCCTTTCGTTTTCCTGCTCTTCCTGGAGCTGGGCCTTGGAAATCGTATATTCCTACATAGAACAGAATAGAAGGAAACAGTATATAGGTTTTTTACAATAAAATCTTTGCTTAAAGAGTAGATGATAATTATGTTTTAAAGATCCGACCTCGCGGTTGCGCCTGTAGATCTCGTGGGCCACCTCGAGCCTGGTCTCCTGGAGCTTGGCAAGTTCGGCTTCCAAGAACTCGAGGGCAGCGGGATCCTCCGTATCAGCTTGACCTCCTGCAAGCTGCCGAGATTTCAAAGAAAGCTTACGGGTTTTCAAAAATCGTTTTACATGTGGCTTATACATGACTTTGGATAATTCAAGCCTGGAAGGTCGCCTTCTGCTGTGGTGGCTGGGACTGAGGTCGCCGGGGTAGTGGGCGGAGCGGGCCTGAGATCATGACTCAAACTTAAGGGCTAATTTTGGGTGTTTCCACTGCTACTTGGGGGTGCTTCCGGCTAAAAGGGCTTCCAGCCCCTGACAGCTTCAATAGGGCTTCCAGCCCCTGACAGCTTCAATAGGGTTTCCAGCTCTTGACGGCTTCAATAGGGCTTCCAGCTCTTGACGGCTTCAATAGGGCTTCCAGCCCTTGACGGCTTCAATAGGGCTTCCAGCCCTTGACGGCTTCAATAGGGCTTCCAGCCCTTGACGGCTTCAATAGGCTTCCAGCCCTTGACGTCTTGAAGACAGCTAAAGGTTTTGAAGATTAAAAGGTCAAGTAAATTCAGTCAAGCTGCTCCTGGGCAGGTGCTTTCGCCGGCGGCTGCTTGGGAGGTGGCGACGTCTTGCCCTGGTGCTGGAGGCCCTTAGGAGGTGCAGGCAGTGGCTGTGGCCGCCTCCAGGGTGACAAGGGTCGACCCTGCTCATCCTGCCCATTGGAGGTCCAATTAATGTGGAGCTCCTGGGATTGCTGGCTCCTGGATGAGCGGGGATCCTGGGGCTCCTGGCTGCTCCTTTTTATGCTCATTTCATCCAACTGTACCTCCAGCCAGTCGTCGATCGACTCGATTGTTCCTGATTGCTCAAATACCCGGTTAAGGAACAACCTGATCGACTGGTCCTGGGGCATCTGGGTGTCGAACTTGAGGCTAAGGTGTCGCACCACATCGTTTTGCCAGTGGCCGAAGGTCTCGCCCTGGCCGCAGGGGGTTTCATTAAGTATATAGTTTTAGGGGATGGGGGCTTAGATAGGGACCGCAACAAGGGACACAAACATATAAAAAACAAATATATATATATATATATATATGTACATATTTTTATGTATATTTTTTGATATATATATATATATATATATTATAATGTATGTATAAACTTTTGCTTGTTACTCCAAGGCCGGCCTCGTCCTTGTACTGGCTGTAAAGTGCCCTCCAGTTCTCTCGCCAGGCGCTTGAGTCTGAGTGCTTTCAAACATAGACATCAACGGTTTCGTTAAATCCTTAAAACAAATGCAAAACTTTGTTACATGCGTGCGAGTGTCCGGTGCCGCCTGGCTGACTGTTTCGCTGGGGGCCCTTTCCCATCGCGGGGATGGGTCCTCCTGGGCGCCCTCGAGGCTGCTGGCCGGCCATGGCTTGGACCGGCTTGACTTGGCAGCTCCTTGGCTGCCTGACTAAGTAACTCCTAAAGCTGCTTCTTGGGCTTGGGAGCTGCAGCGGCCGAAGATCGATCTCGCTTGGGAGCATTTGCCGCCGAAAAGGGCTGTCCAGCCCTTGAAACTTTACTTGCAGCCTCATGCAGCTGGAGGGTCGATGTGTTTTTCACTCATGCATACTGGCTTATGCAGTCGAGGCCACCGGGCTTCCAGCCCTGGCTTGGAACACTAAAAGACTTGAATCTAGGACTCCAAAAACTTAGCCTTCTCCTTGAAGGCCTCTGCCAAAGAGCCGCCCTCGGCGAGCTTCTTCTTCATCTTGGCAACCTGAAGCTTGGTCTTATCCCCACCATGCTTCCTGCACACGATCTGGAAAAGCTGCCTAGAACCGTCGACTCTCAATGCGACACTGTCGTGGTAGTGCATGATCTGCAGCTTGCCCCTTTCAGCCTCCGTCAACTCGGGCTTGTCCTTGTCCTTGGGGGCCTGATGATGGAGATTAAACATTCAGGGCTTCACTTAAATACATCTTCCTAGATAGAAATATATGCTTACGAACAACAAAATTTTTTTCTAATGTTAAGATTAGAGGCCGGCTTCTTCTTCGGCTTGTCACTGTCCTTTTTCACAGGCTTAGCGGCTGCAGCTGGTTTCTTCAAAACCTCGCCCTCCCATGACTTCCTGATTCGAGCCTTGCTGCCTGGCACGGGACTGCCTTCGGCTTCCTTGCTCAAACTCGTCTTGGCGGTCTTGGGAGTGTCTGGAAGCTCCAGATCCCTGGTCCGAATCTTTCGAAGCGGACTGCTCGCAGGGGCTAACGACCGTAGCTTTGGCGGCTTGGTCGCAGGGCTTGGCGTCCCTGTGCTCGGCCGCTTGGTGTTGTGGGTCTCCGCCTGCTGGAGCTTGGCTGGTGAGGCCGACACTTCTGGAAGAAGCAGCGCCCTGAGTTCCTCGAGAGCCTTGATCTCGAACTGGGTCGCCTTGCTGCAAGCCTCCTTGAACCTGGTGTCGTTGCACAAGCGGCGAGCATGAGCCATGACGGTCAGCAGCATCTCGGCCGTGTCCCCAGCCCAAGCAGTGTGCTTGCTCAGCGGGGCCTGGTGGATGAGGTCCGGGTAGTCTTTGCTGACCTTGGCCAAGCACTCCTTCAAGTCCTTGTACTTGAAAGCCAAGCCGCTCTCCACCTCCTGGAGTTTCTTGAGCAAAACCGTCGCCTTTGAAAGCACTTTGGCCTGGACAGCACTCGTCTTGGCTAGGTTGCCGTAGGGGTCGAAGTTGAAGGCGGCCTGGACACCTAGGAGCTTGACGTGTTTCTTGAACACGGCCAGCAAGTGCTCCTGGTCCACCTCCGGCTTGGCGAAGTTGCGTTCGCCGCCGCGGCCAGCAGCTGCGGGGCTGCCCATGGCTCTAAGAAGCTGAGGACTTGCCTGGCGGCCTGCAGCACTTAAACCCGACAGACCTGCCTGGAGCTTGAAGCCCAGGACCTCGCTAGACCTGCCTGAAGCATGCAGCGTACTATGAAAAAAAACTTCAGCTCAGGTCCTCTTCTCGCCAAGACACTTTTGCATGTCAAGCAGGGCTTGATCGATCTCGGCTTGAATTATACCCTGGCAGTAGCCTGCCCTGGATTAGCACTTGAATTAAGCCGCTTCTAACAAACGACCCCTTCAATCTTGGAAACTTGAGGCTTGTCCTGGAGCTCACCTCCCAGCCGCCTGGCACTGGTCAGATCCTCGGACCTGGCGCACGGGCGGCTCAATTTAAAAAAAATGTAGCGTCCACGTGCTCCATGATCCTCGCCCGCAACTCCTGGTCGCTCCAGGACTGGTGTACCTTAAGCCCCACCCGCACTGCTTCCGAAAGTAGTTGAGGCTTCGTCATTCCGCTCAAGGGGCCTGGGTTTGCTTGGAGAGCGATCAATGAAGCATCGTTGAGCAACAAGCGGATGTACCCGTGCTCC